>JANDJT010000103.1:16990328-17002517 GCA_024331685.1 Stegophilus panzeri
TATATATATGTGTGTGTGTGATTCTAATAGTGTGTATTAGCCAGCCCACCACCCTCCCAAAAAAAGGTGTCCTCTTTTTTGGAAATCAGAATATGGTCACCCTAGCTCTTGTGATGTAATGTTACCTGCATCAGGGACAGTTATCTTTTATTTATTTATTGTATTAAAACAAATCCTCTAAGCTCTAAATAAAATTCTTTTATATCATATTGCTTTTCTCTTGACTTTATTTGCATAAGTCACCTTGAAGTAATCCAAAAATAATCAGATTACATTACTTCCATATTGTGATACTCGGATTATGTTACTGATGATATTTTTTATTATGTAGTAATTTGTAACTGTAACGGAATACATTTTTAAAGTAACCCTCCCAAACCTGAGGACATATCACTGGCAAGCAAAAATAATAACCATGTGAGCGGGATCAAAAACACACACACACACACACACCTCTTGAGATCAACTTGAGTGATATGGAACTGTCAAAGCCATAATTCCCAGACCATGCTGATAGTGCTGTCATTTCTACCTCTTAGAGATATAACTGAACATGAATACATTTAGACTGAACAGATTAAGATGATGTGAATATGAGGCGCGCTATTCTTTTTTCTATTGTTAGTGGTTTACTCCATTAGCCCAACCTAAACACCACCCTTCTTAGCACGAAAATAAAACCATATTTCCAACAAAAATTTTGTACGAACTGGCCCAAATTCACACACACAAAACCTTTTATTTATAGCGCCACCTCTCCACACAACCCACACAATCCACACACGGTGCACACATATCTCTGCAGGGTTCTCGAAAAAATCTAATAATTACATAAAATATTCACTTGTACATTCATTGTGAGTGTTTTTGTCATTCTTAAATGAAAATAATACCGGCATTATAATGAAATGCTGCTTGAAGGACCCCATTTCGACTAGCACTGCATTCTCTCTTTCTGATAGTGTGTCCAGTGAATGTTTCTGATCGTTTCTGAAATATTTTTAAATGGCTATTGTTGTCAACTATAAACAACAGTTCCTTGATTTGGCTATTTTATCATTTAGCTATCTTACTCAGTCACATTAGATAGACAAGCTTTCCTGAAAGTTCCACAGGGCATCAGCTTGAGATCAATTATGAACTCGAGTGAAGTAGCTGAGGTTGAGGAATTGTAGAAGCTCTGTAGAAGACAGAGTTGAATAAATGTATATTCTGCAATCTGAATGTATGTACTGGGACAAACTGGGACTACAAAACAGATTTTATTGACCATATCTGTTAATATATTTGTAAATGCTATGCTGGATTCGAGGACTCTTTTGTTATTACTCTGGATTGCTAATCTCACACATGACAGACTAACAGACTAACAGCCTACACACAGCTATAGTGGGTACATTTTGATTATTATTAATTAATGCAATGTAACCCTGACTTAAAAGATATTAATGCAGGTCTAAGCATTAATAATTCTAATTTAAATAATTCCAATTTAAATAATGGACTATAGAGTAAAAGACTTATAGCTGTAATATATTATGCTCCATGAAATTTGGATCAGGTTTGTACATAAACCATTATTTCCATTTATTTCTGTATCATCATGTTTACTAATAATCTGTCCAAAGTGTTCCATTAAAGCACACAGTCGCCTTCAAAACTATTGGAACAGCAAGGCCAATTCATTTGTTTTTGCTGTAGACTGAAGACATTTGGGTTTGAGATGTTTAGAATTTTATCTTTTATTTCCTGGTATTTCTATGTAGATGTGTTGTAGGCAAACAAACATATTAGAGCATATGACAGGTGTTTTTATCTTACCCAGGTATGTCCTGTTAGATTGATTGCTTAAATCAATTGCATGGCTGCTTCTGGAACAAGTTCTCTAATCTTTATTGATGATGTAACTCATGATGGTAGTAGGAGAATTAATTCAATTTTACAGGGTTATTTTGTCTGCCTATTAACAAAGAAATGCATCTAGATTAATTGGGAGGAACTTTATCATGCAGCAATACAATGATCCAAAACACATTGCCAACTCAAAAAAGGACTCCATGAGGGGCAAAAAGTGGAAGGTTTTAGACTGGCCAAGTCAATCACCAGACCTTAACTGAATTGAGCAGCATTTCACCTCCTGAAGAGGAGACTGAAGAGAGAAACCCTCCAAATCAAAAGGCAACTGAAAGAGGCTGTGGTAGAAGCCTGGAAAAGCATTAAAAAAGAAGAAGAAACCAACAATTTAATGATGCCAATGAATTGCAGTTATTGCAAGCAAGGGATATGCAACTAAATATTAAGTGTTATTTATTTTAATTTACTTCAAGACTTATCTGTTCCCATACTTTTGCTCACCTAAACATTGGGTGGTCTAATACAAAAGGTTCTATCTTTTAAGTTGTTTAGCAAATCTAGATGTAAATACCAGGAACTACCATGAAAGCTGAAATCCTGGTGTCATATCTTTTGATCTCATACCCAAATGTCTTTGTTATATAGCACAAACAAATGAACTGGCCTTGCTGTTCCAATAGTTTCAAAAGGGACTGTATGTCTGAGTAATGCCAAAGCACTTCAAAGTATTTTCACAGCTTGTGGTTCAGATCTTTGTACATCAAGAGTCAAAACTACTGATGTTCAGATTCTTGCATAGAATGAACAAGGCACCACAACCAATTTTTGTTATTGCGTTGTTGAAGACTGATTATTGTCTGTTATTGTCTTTTTTTTTTTTTTTTTTTGTCTTTTTCAGTGTTTAAGACTACACCCCAAAAACCCTTGCATGCATGCTGTCAAAGCTAGAACACCTGAATGCTAGTGCCAGAGGTGGGTTTGATGAATTCTCACGCAACATTATTAAAAAGTGAATAGAAATACCACTGTGCCATTTGTTTTGTTTTTCCCGTTTACAGCCTGGGGCACCACACAGACTGGAGTTCCTCCTCTGAACACACATTTTATTGACACTTATATTATAGTGTCACTGACCTCACATTTTTTATATAACTAAAAACAGATTTAATAATGACATATATAATGTAGGCCAGTTTAAACTTTACTTTTTTCAGTTCTGAAGTTCCTAAATTCAAAAGATGCATCGCTTCTCCATCCACTACAGGCAAACATTTTGGCATGCTACATGCAGATCCTGGATGATATTTGGGGTGCTATCATGCCAGGGGCAACATTGGGTTTAAATTGAAAAGCATGTGGTTTGTCTGTGCGTTGCTGCCCTGCCTCATTATACTGCTTATTGGTTGCCACCTGTTGCTCCTCCCCAAACAGCTTGTTTTCTGGCAACAGACACTGTAAATCCTCATCATAGTTGTCAAAAACAAACAAACATTGGCAACAGGACAAAAAGATCCCTTCAAAAAATTAAAGTAACTAATATTAATTTACTGTTCAAAGAAATGCAAATATAATAAAAAAATAACTATTTTCAACCATGTATAACTTTATGAGCTACACTGTTTAGACATTTATATACATTTAGATAAACATAGTAATAAGAGCTCATTAAAATGTCCCAAACATCAATAATAAACCTATTGTAAAAAGTTATGTACCAAATATGATAGTTGCAGGTTGCACACTGGCTTAGTGGTTAGCACGTTGGCCTCACACCTCCAGGGTTGGGGGTTCGATTCCCACTGTGGCCCTGTGTGTGCGGAGTTTGCATGTTCTCCCCGTGCCAAAGACATGCATGGTAGGCTGACTGGCATGTCCAAAGTGTCCATAGTGTGTGAATGGGTGTGTGAATGTGTGTGTGATTGTGCCCTGCAATAGATTGGCACCCTGTCCAGGGTGTACCCCGCCTTGTGCCCGATGCTCCAGGTTCCCCGCGACCGTGTAGGATAAGCGGTATAGAAAATGGATGGATGATAGTTGCATCATTTATAGAGCTCTGAGGCAGATGTCTTCATTCTCAGGTGCATGCTTGATGTATGCTTGGTGTCTAATTACACCGTTCTTAAAAAAATAAGGAAACTGAAAAAAAAACTGATCATAACCGTGACTGTTGGAAAATTAAATGGGTTAAAAACATGACTTGCATGACATAGACTCATATAAACAACAGCTTATATACAAGGAGACTTTGTGCACCTTAATGTAAATGTAAAAAATAAATGCAATACAAAAAAATATATAAAAACTAATAAATACAAAAAAACAGGAAAAGAAATCATGTGGAGGGTCTTAAGGTATTCTCCATTTGTGAATTCTTCTTCTTCTTCTTCTTCTTCTTATTATTATTATTATTATATAATTAGTAAATATTAATTGGAATTTTTCTTTCCAGATCTTGTGAGGCAATAATTAAGATTAATGTGGTTTGACATAGAAACAGCACAGCAATATTTGTGTTGTTCCAGCAATATTGTGTGGATCCTGAGTAGGGGGCGGTGGGGGTGGTAGACGGAGGTGAAAAGCCACAATAGGGTGTGTACAAAAAAGTATAAAGAGCTGTGAGGACTCACTGTGGTCAATAGGGGGCGATCAGGCTGCCAGCCGACTGCAGGCTGACGGGGTCGAGCAAGTGAACACACTCTTTCAGAGGCACGAGCCTTTAATGTGGCTGCACCCACCTTCCACTCAGGAGACTCTCTAGAGAGAGAGAGAGAGAAAGAGAAAGAGAGAGAGACTACTTTATACGTGACGTGAAGTGAGTAGATAATTAGGAGATGGAAGGCCCAGATTTGTTCTAAAGCAGTACATTTTCTTTGAAGATTCTTGATACATTATTGCTTATTTAAACTTGTGTATATGTTCAAATACTCAATATTTAAAAGTGACGTTTTTTAAACTTTCCACATAATTCACTCATGGAAAAATAAACAAACTCATGCAACATTTTTTTTAGAGAAATGTATGGATTTCTTTCTTACAGGAATAACCAACTGAATCAAATTCAACCATATTTGTTGTAAAAATCTGTCTTAAAAAATACATTAAAGAGTAGTTTACAGTAGTTTAATCTAGCGCTAATTACAATAAAAAGAAGGTGCTTAATAAGCCATGGTACTTAAAAAACTTTCAAAGACTGTTAAAAATATAAAGAGCAATAGCGTCTTTTACTCACTCACCCTTTTCCAGCAATATTCAGTGTCATTTAATGAAACACAGAAATATTGGAAACTGCAAACGTTCCAAGAATGCAATGCACCTATATGTGATTTACGGGATGACAAATACGATGGTGGTGATGGTAGAATTGGCATAAAACTTGAAGAGTTGGAAGATGATCTTTTTGAGAAGAGCGTACAAATGAGGAGGTGAAAGAGCTGGACAGACTAAAGGACTAAAGCACTGCTGCATTGCTCTCTTTTGGTAGAGACTAAACAAGGGCTTTTCACAAAGTGGAAACTGTTTGATTATAGAAATTGAAACCAAACGCGCCAGCTAAGAATTTAAGCATAAAAATAAATCTTTTGCACTTTTGAACTGAAGGGTATTATGATTAGAAATATTGACATGCAAAGCATTCACGATGGATTTTTCCTTTCCTTTGGTGTGTTGTGCAATAATGTTTTTCACAATCACCAGCTAATGAGCAACATGATCTGACATGAACAGGAAATGCATGATCTTGACATGAAACGAAATGGTTAGCATCAGACTACCGATGTATTACATATTATTTAATCAAAATCTGTCCAATTTCATTGTAAATAAAGGAACAAAATCCCAAAGGAGTATGCTTTACAAACAGCTGCCAAGCAGTTGGGTAGTCAGAGGCCACCAGATGACAACTGTGCAACCCTTAATGCACATGAGCCCTGAAGCAAATATGAGTTTCATGATCCCGCACATTATTTAATTTACTTTCCTTCCTGTTCCTTAAAACATAGAAACTGTTTCTCTCCTCAAACCATATTCCTATTCAACAACTTTTTACCTTTATACAACAGCTGTTATTATGCAATTACTCATTCAACATACAAATGTTTAGTAATTTTATATGCAAATACATAATTATAGTGCTACTGAAGTCTATCTGCTGTTCTGTCTGCACATACAGCTTAAACTGTAGATACTGTAGATTTTCCAAACACAGTATCAATGTTTCAATATATAACATTTAGCTGTTAATTTATTTTATCCGACAGCTATGTTGAAATCACAAATCTGACTGGCAGAAGGTGTTGATTAATTTCCAGTAACACAAGTTCTGTCAGTAGTTCCAACTGCAAGCCAGATACACAAGTTTATACAGTATTAATGTGCTAATTCTAATACATGATCATTTCTATAGTAACAGCTCATTCACAGGGATGCTACATAGAGTATAATGTAAGCCTACTTATAAACAAACAAACAAAGAAAAAATATAGGTTGCTTTTAACAAGGTTGTATGGTTGAAATAGTAAGGAGACCTTTTTTTAACATTTATGGAAGGAGTCTCCAGCGTCAGCGCTTTGTAACAGTTAGTAGGTTTTCTGATAACAGCACACCTGGTTGTTTAATTCCCTGCTAATCTTTTTCCTAAAAAAGTCAAATCCATCCAAATGAAACTTACTTTAAATTAAAATTACTTTAAATTCAATTAAACTGATTTTGATTCTGGAAATTGAACATAAGCTGTGCCATGCATGCATTATACACATTATATATAGTGACCTGTTGTCTTCATAGTGAGTACTAATCTTTTTCCTCTCTGACAGCTGGGACCAACGTGATGTGAGCTCTGCCGAGAGACAAGACAACATATAAAATACACATTACAACCATTATTTGCATACACCACCAATCTGATTAAAGATAATTTCCCAGATGCGTACTTGATTTAATGAGGTTTCTAAAGAGAAAGCCAGTCATTTGCTAAGTTTTAAGCCTGTAGGTTATGTTTAATTGGTCTGGGAAAACTGGCACATGAACCTGCTTAAGGTAATTAGATTCCTTTATTTCTATATGACTTTTAAATGAGCAATTGACAAATTGATACAGTATAGTATAGCACATTAAACGTTGCGTCTCAATCAGCTCCCTAGGTTGCGAAACATTATATCGTGTACACGAGTTCGCTTACTACACATTGGGACACTGATGGCTCAATTTCTGGTGACATGACTATGTACTCATGTTGTAAAACGAGACAAGCAGGACCAATATATTTCTCACATTTATATGTCATATAAATTTGTTAGATTAATCACACGGGTCATGGTACGTCAAGCAGGATTGTGGATTTTAAAAAAATCATTAAACACTTAAAAGTCATTCGACTCAAACAAACTGTATATAGAATGTCAAATAGAGTTAGAAATCACTAACATAAGTAATCATGTGAAAGCTACAACAAAGATAACAAGCTACTTACATTTGTAGATGGAAGTTGGCTGAGAGTTCATTGTCCGCCTTTTTTTTTTTTTGCGGTGCATTGGGCGATTTTTTTAAGGAAATGGCATACTTCCTGATCAGTGCCCTGAGTACTGAACTGTACTGAGCTGATTGAGACGCACCCAAAATCTTAATTTCTTGAAAGAAATGCTTTTACCAAAGACAGTAGTGGACCGCTTTGATTTTGTTGGAAGCTCATCCAACCAGTATAAGGAGTGCCTGAAAATAGGTGAGATCATTATAAACATACAAATCAACAGACACCTTAATAGGAACACCTGTACACCTGCTCATTCAAACAATTAGCCAATCAGCCAATCATGTGGCAGCAGCACAATGCATAAATGAATGCAGATACAAATCAAGAGCTTCAGTTAATGTTCACATCAAACATCAGTATGGGGAAAAATGAGACTTCAGTGACTTTGACTGTGGCATGGTTGTTGGTGCTGGACAGGTTGGTTTGAGTATTTTAGAAACGGCTGATCTGGGATCTTAACACACAACAGTCTCTAGAGTTTACACATAATGGTGAGAAAAACAAAAAAACAATTAGTGAGTGGTGGTTTTACAGGCAGAAATGCCTTGTAACTGAGAGAGGTATAGAGGAGAATGACCAGACTGTTTCAAGCTCTCAGTAACTCAAATAATCACTCTTTACAACCATGGTGAGCAGAAAAGCATCTCAATACAAACAACCACATCAGGTTCCAGTGCTGTGAGTCAACAACATAATTCTGAGGCTACAGTGGACACAGGCTCATCGAAACTGGACAGTTAATGATTGGATAAAGACCAGATGATTAAAAAAACAAACAAAAAAAACAGTACATCACAACGACTTTAAGTATCATAAATTAACTCATAACATCTGTGCAAGTGATAAACAACCACACAAATCACCCTACATAAACTGGGTTTCTACTGATTACAGTAATTATATGAGTGTGACCAGGGCCGGAGCTACCTATAGGCAGAGTAGGTAATTGCCTAGGGCCTCGGGCTTGGAGGTGGGGCCTCCATAACCGTCACATCATTATACTCTAGTCGGGCAGCCATTGTCCATTGGATATAGATGAATTGTCACTCACCTGTAGTGACACCAATTAATGAGGGTCCCACCTTCTGAATGTATGAAGAGATAGGGTACGTTGAACAAAATGAAAAATGCAACTTTTGTCAGTGACTTATGATGGTACAGAAACCAACACATCTTCAGGGGCTGCTTAGCGAAAGGCTAAACACGCACGCATAGAAAGAATGTGAGTTGTCATCATCTATTTTGGAGTGATTGCAATGTATTCTAAAAATAAACTGGGCCTTGTTCTGTCGAACAGTGTCATTTTGGGATAGATCATTTGCCAGTTTATTCTGAGTTCAAAAGAGTGCGAGCGTCGCCGATGTGTCGAGACTGTCCGACACATTGAATTCACGTGTACGATGACATTGCGACGAGAGCTGACTAGCAAAATACTAAACTAAAAGTAAAGTAGTCTGTATTCAAAGTCAAAAAGCAAACACACTAGAGCATTAAAAAAAAAGTACCTCAACTGTCTGTATATCTTCTAAATTCTGCTGATGTTTCCATTACTACTTTAACATAATACTTCATGTTAGTTTTCAAATCATAAATACTCTTGTTATATTTATTAAAAAATAAGCATACAATTTTATGAAGAAATTAACTATTCTTTCTGCTTAGTAGTTTGTCTCTTTCACTTCCATTAGCAGTTGATTTGTGTATATAGTGCATCCATCCATCCATTTTCTATATTGCTTATCCTACAGGGTCATGGGGAACCTGGAGCCCATTCCAGGGAGCATCGGGCACAAGGCAGGGTACACCCTGGACGGGGTGCCAATCCATCGCAGGGCACAGTCACACCCATTCATACACTACGGACACTTTGGACATACCAATCAACCTACCATGCACGTTTTTAGACTGGAGGAAGAACCGGAGGAAACCCCCGCAGCCCGGGGAGAACATGGAAACTCCGCACACACAGGGCAGCGGTGAGAATCGAATCCCCAACCCTGGAGGTGTGAGGCGAATGTGTATATAGTGCATATTTAAGGTATTGCACTGCAATACATAATACATAATATGACTACATAATATGACTATATATATATATTATAAAGGCACTGATGTTCATTTACTGAAGTGGTGTGCAGGAAGTGTTCATCTGTAATTATTTGCTGGCAATGTAATGTTGTCTTGCATTTTTTTTCTCCATTTAACTCTAAATATTAAATATTAGAGTAGGCAAAACTGTTCGTTATCCCAAATAGTGAGTGTGTTACTGTAAATAAATTACTGAACAAATTACTGCAAAAAAAAATTATAAATATCCTGGCTATATTATAATATAATAATAAATATAATTGTAATTATTTCTAAATAATTATAATAAACTGACTTAAAAAAAAAAAAGTTTAATCAAGTTAAGTTAACATTAATGGGAAGTAATGGGAAGTAATGGGTTTAAAAAACACATGTTGTCATAGGAGTGGTGCAGGGGATCTCCAACATAAATTTTGCCTAGGGCCTCCAAATGTTTAGAACCGGCTCTGAGCGTGACAGAATGTATGCACCAGTGCTGTTAGGCTGCTTTCACGGCTTTTTTCTTTCATCCACCAGCACACTATATACTGTACATGTAATCCTATTCTAAAAAGCACTGCCATCTGCAATTGTTTTGGGTCACAACTGAGCTTCCAAAATTGAAAAAAGGTTTTCAGAAAAATGAATTTTTTAAAACCTTTAAAAAACAAAACAAAACAAAAGAAACTTTACACAACCTTTTAACACTTTGCAAATGAGACACTTTGCAACAGAGAGTCCTGTTAGTGAGTGAATATATGGATATTTATGACATATTGAAATATTTCATTGCCAATATTCCAATGTTGCAATATAACTTAAAATAACCACGTGGCTAATACACTCATGTCTCACAAGGAGCTGCGCTTAATCTTGATTTTCTGCCTCTGAAGTTACAGCAAAGGAAAACAAGCTCCTCCTCATAACCAGGGTTGTAGCAGCGTGTATAAGCACACTAAGTCTTCTGTATTTATTCTCAGGGTTAAGTAATCCTACCTGTCTGGGAATTTAAGTAGGTTGGGTTTAGGCCGGGCGAGACGCTCAATTCGTGTTGCCATTGAACAGCCAGAGGTGTACTAAAAGACAGATGAAGTTCAAAAAGACATGCTACGTTAATGTGTATCTTTGTAGCTGAGACTAATGAATCAAACAAGCAGGAGAGAAAGTACCTTGTGGTTTTATTAAAGATGGATGATCTGATCATTTTGATATATGTATAGGAGCATAAGGGAGGACTGTTACAAACTACATGTACTCTCATTACAGCATTGGAGTTCATGATTCACCATAAAAAGACCTTTTATTTGTAAGTACAATTAAAACATAATGCTCTCTAATCATAGTAAAAATGTACTGTAAGCTAATTAAAAGCCTTTATAATGTGCAGATTCTAAAGAATTACATTTCACAAGTTTTAATGAGTGATTCAAATTTAATGAGTAGTTAATGAGTCATTTTCGTGATCACCACATTTACTTTTACTCTTACGTAAGTGAAGTATTACTACAGTAGGAGTACTACTCAAATCGGTGTCAGTGTGTTTTGAACTCTTTCCACCACAGTTTATCAGTTCATCATCTATCATCTATATATCATCTATATCACTGTAACATTTATACATGTCTAATTCTAATGTTGTGGAGGGAACCTTAAACCTTCCTGCCACAATGTTTCTTGGGTGACTCTTGCTTGCATTATCTCAACTTATCTCAACACACTTAGTCATGTCCGTATCATGTACAGGTGCATCTCAAACAAATTAGAATATCATGGAAAAGTTTGATTTTTTTCCTTAATTTAATTCACAAAGTTGAACTTTCATATATTCTAGATTCATTACACATAAGGTGAAATATTTCAAGACCTTTTTTGTTTTGTTTTAATCTTGATGATAACGGCTTACAGCTCATTGAAATTAAAAATCCTGTACCTCAAAATATTAGAATAAAGAATTTATAATACAGAAATGTCGACCTTCTGAAAAGTATGTTAATTTATGCACTTAGTATTCGGTCGGGGCTCCTTTTGCACAAATTACTGCATCAATGCAGTGTGGCATGGAGGCAATCAGCCTGTGGCACTGCTGAGGTGTTCTGGAAGCCCAGGCTGCTTTGATAGCAGCCTTCAGCTCGTCTGTATTGTTGGGTCTGGTGTCTAAGTACTCTGACTTCTTGTCTCCCGAATTTGGTCATTTCATCTTCAAGAATCATTTAACCAATAACAAGAAACTCTTGTCCACTAAACAGAATGCTGGCACTACATTCATTTACTGAGCATGCAAGTTCATTCAAATTTAAGTTCTCCTTGAATTTAATTTTTTTTAAAGATTATGTTACCATTCTGTGTGAAAGTCAATTTAGTTTTAGGTCCTTTTTCATGAAGGGTTTGTTCCACTTACCAGATCAGTAATAGAAATGGAGGGGAAACCCTAAAAAAAAAAGAAAAAAAAAAGCATGACTGCAGTTAGTGTTTTGTGCTTCATATCTCAGAATGAGTTAATCAATCAGAAATGGCTGACATATGTTTTGCATCACAGTCAGTATCTAAAAAATATATTTATTCATTCATTCTAGAATAACTGCTTAATGCATGGTTGTGGTCGTGTAATATATTAAATATCTTAGAAAAAAATGTCTTCAGTGGTGCTTTAAGGGTTCACAGGATTTAAAAAAAAGTTTTTGTTGGCTTCCAAAAAAGGGTTTTACTTGGAACCCTTACTGCTATAAAGACACTCTGTTTGT
>JANDJT010000103.1:17002617-17020164 GCA_024331685.1 Stegophilus panzeri
GGGATAATGAATGTAGGATTCTGCGTAAAACCTTTCTTTAAGGTTCTCCAGAGAGACAACCACAGAACTCAACATTTTCTAAGAGCATAGGGTGAATTCAGGTATATTTGGACATCATGTAAATTGGGGCAGTAAAACATCTAACGTGATAAATGGAAATGTTACTAAGCCCCTGCATTAGAACTGTTTGATAGAAGTAACATGACTTCATTTGTGAGTGAGTGTGATAAGTATTTTATGCATATATATATATATATATATATATATACACACACACAGTACGGTGCAAAAATCTTAGTCACCCTATTTTTTGTTTAGTACAAATTTTGTTATAGTTGTTTATTTGTCTGCATTATTGAGTTAAAATTATTTATGCTATATTTCCATTACTTTTCCAACAAATTTTATGTTACATAAAAATCTTTGTATGTCAGTAAAGAAAGCAACATATTACATAACAGACCACTTTTTAGACAAAAAACATAATGAAGGCTGGGCTTTGCATGCAAAAAAAACTCTCTGGAAGAACTGTGACAGATTCTCCAAGATGCTTTTAAGTAAAACTTACCATCCACTTTCCTTATAAAACTGCACAAATTGTACCTTTTTTTATATTAAAGCAAAGGGTTGTCACATCACGTACTGACCTTGTTTAGTTTATTAATGTTTACTGCTCCTTATAGTATTTTTTTTTAGATGTAGAAACATTTAATTTCATTATTTTTGAAGACATCTCTACTTTACAACATTTCTTTGCATGTGCCTAAGACTTTTGCACAGTACTGTATATCAAACATACTACTGTAACTAAAGAAGCATAATATTCCCAAACCTAAGTGGTTTTCAGTCAGTTTTGACAAAAGCGCAAGCAATGCTTCTTTAGAATACGATATAAACATTTTCCCTTCATATTTTCATAGCAGACACCTTGAGGATTTTAGAAATGTATGATGTACTGTACTATTTGGATTTGTTATGGCAAGAAAGCTTAGACGATGGAATTTCAAAAATTATCCCCATATATTTAAATATAACACACAACCATTGTGATATACAACTTATCACAAACTGAAAGGAATATTCTAAGAACGAATAAATATGAGGTATTCATGCCAGAATCACATTAATTAACTAATCAAACTAATTAAATGTGCTCATTAACTGTTCAATTGGTATTGCGCAATAATGGGATACCAGTTATGACCAGCAGGTGGCAGTAAAAGGCAACCTGCAAATAATCCTTCGCTCAGGTTTCCTTTCATAATGGCTTTTCACATACACAGTGAGATGAAAACCTATACTTTAACTGTGGGGGTTTTGTTTGTTTGTTTGTTTGTTTGTTTGTTTTTTAATTAAGTTCATTCATATAATATATCATTAGTAGCAGATAAACTACAACAGGCCTAGCCCTGGGCTAACACAGACATAATGGAGTCAAATAAATCGTCTAACTAAACCAAGTGTAACGATAGCTCGAATTAAACCTCTGAAGTTCTGCCGATGTTTACAAAGAAAAGTAATGTTTAATTCCTCATTTCTGTTACCTCTTTTCTTTCCAGACTTTAAAGCAGAAGTTTCTGTATGACCTACCTGGCAGTGGATAGTTTGTTTTTTGCCAAAACTAACGGTCGGTCTCCGGGTTGCTATGGTAACAAAGTGACGCGCGTAGGTGAAGCTTCCGTTTCAGATTGATTAACGATCATAAAAATCGTTACCGACCTGTGATGATTTAAGGCAAAGATTTTTTTTTTTTTTTTTTTCTTTTTTTTTTTAAACCTTTTTCAGCTCTGGACCTCTATAAGGGCCTAAATGAATGAATGAATGAATGAATGATAGCAGCAGACATTATAGCACAAAGAAACAGGCAAATCCACACCATCATGTTATTGATTGGACCCATGAGATTTTTTTATTCCTATAAACCTGTTATAGTGTGGTTATAGCAATCAGATTCAAGCTGACTATGAACAGAAGAAATTGTGTGACTGGCATAATTTGAAACCTAATACAAGTGACTGGTCAACTGAATAATAACTATCTGGAGTTGTTGACAGTGATCTCTATTGTAACCACACTGTTGAATAAGAATGAGAATAGAGAGGTGGGGGTACAGTGGCTCCGCCCTGTGAGACGATGATCTCCCCTTGCCTCGGGGGCTTCCTCTGGGCACTCAAGCTTCCTCCCCCAGTCCAAAGAAGTAGGCTGATTGGCATTTCCAAATTGTCCATGGTTTTAGGCTTGCTTTTGTAATTGATATTTTCTTATTGTATCGCCAATCTGAATATCCATCTAATAATCTGATTTCAGTATTAAATGTTCTAACAATATGGTATGGTAATTCCATCTCATTTCAGTCAATGTTATGTTTACAATATTATGCTGCAAGGGTATGTATAGGCGATAAGGAATGGTAAACCCTGCAAGCTCAACACACACAGGGCGGAGGCGGGAATCGAATCCCCAACCCTGTGCCCTCCTATATATATATAGGGCTGGTTTTTGAGTATTTCAGAAACTGCTGATATCCTGGGATTTTCACACACAACAGTCTCTAGAGTTTATACAGAATGTAGTGAAAACAAAAAATATCCCATGGGCAGAAAGGCCTTGTTGATGAGAGAGGTCAGAGGAGAATGGCCAGACAGGAAGGCGACAGTCATTTAAATAACCACTCTTTACAACCATGGTAAGCAGAAAAGCATATCAGAACAGCTAAAAACACAGCACAGGTGAGAAAAGCCTCACTAGAACTGAACAGCCAAAGACTGGAAAAACACCAGGCAAATGTTTCCTCATTCTGATGTTTGATGTGAAATTTAACTGAAGCTCTTGACCTGTATCTGCATGATTTTATGTATTGTGCTGCCACATGATTGTCTGATTGGATAATTGCATGAATGAACAGGAGTATAGGTGTTTATTTCTTTCACTGGAAGGACTACATTAACACAGCACTCATTATATGATTGTATAAACACTGTACATGTCCTCCTAGAAAACTTCAGCACTGCTAAACTTGACACAGATGTACTGTCTGGGAAGAACTTAGAAACACAGCTTTTGGATAATTAATCCAATTATTTTAATATTCAGACTTAAGAGGGCTTTGAATGGTAGCACCTTAAAAGTCAATATCACATGTAAAGTTGTAAGTTATAATACATAATTAATTTTAATTCAGTTTTCCTATTAAGCGTGTAGGACTGGCCTGGATTAGATGCGACTGTTTCCATAGTAACCATAGCCACTTCCATGGCTATTTTGGAGTTTTCTGTGACCCGTCACTGATGAAATGTTCCTGCTCTTTTTGCTTCAGTGCTCTCTACATTTCACACCTGCTCTTCCACAGCAGGCAGCCCACACACACGTGCACACACACACACACACACACACACACACACACACAGAATTACACAGCCACACCTATGTTTTTAGCATACCTCTGATCTACTTTGTCTCAGTTGCCATTTTGAGTCATGAAGGCAGTTTGGCTGACCTCCAAAGTCCAGGACACAATCACTGACACAATGATGGTTGAACAATACTAGGATGTGACATGCATAAACAATTTATATCAATGTTTAGGTAGTCTGGGAGAAAGGAGGGAAAGCAGGCACTCTCCTCAGTGTAGTAAATCCAGGCACTTCTCTCCTTTGCTCATACACACCCTGTTAGCTCAGAACACCAACAATGCAGCATGCGGAATCAGGCACACATGGGAATCATGACCTATTTTTCCTGTATGCATTGTTTGGAGCTTTGGAGGAACAGTCTTTGATTCTTCTTAGAAATAAAAAGAGCTACAACATACATTTGTGAATATATTTAAAAATCCAAGACCTGCATTTCATTCAGTCCAGGGTGTGATAATGCAAAAAAGATAATGCAGCCTTCATTATTATCATTTTATTTTTTAAAAAAGCTTATTTTATTCAAAAGAAACAAAGTACAGAAAGTCAGTCATCATAATCAAGCACAACTACAGTGTAGTTCTCTAATATTACACTCTGCAACAGAGTAAATCTTGTGATAATGCTAGCGTGTGCCATAGGTCTAATAGCTTTACAGTATACTCCAGTGTTTTTCAACATAATCTTCTTTTATTGCATCTGTAGCCTAGGTGCAATTATCATACACCAGACAATAATTTGACACACAACAGACCAGAAAAGTTCGGTCAAAGCGAACTCGTAATGGACGTCTAAGAGCAGTTGTTGGGGGAATCAATAGCTGTTCGTGCAAAACACTTATTTAAGTTATTTCTACTGGGACATTTCACTGTGTGCATCACTCTGCCCTGTGGGTTTGTGTCTGCGGCGAACCACAGTCGTGCTGCTATCCGGTATAACCACACTCTGCCTCATGCAATAGTGCTTAAATAATGCCAAGTTCATATTTGTTCTTTCATAATTGGGAATAATTTTACAAATCGAATAAATGACCAAGGTAGTTTCTGTCTAATACCATGCTTTTTGGTAAAGTGTTAAGTCAACTGGTGGATAAATGTCATAAGAAGAACTTTGGCATCATAGGACCTTTATCGTTAGAGTGTAGTGGGTGTAGTTTAGAAGTTGCATTACGTAATTTATCAATTGAGTTCAACGGCTGCCCTTAGACGTCTATTAAATCAAAGTTTTCTGTTCTTCTCTCAATGCAGGGATACGTGTCGAAATTCTTGCCTATAATAATACCACACATACTACATATGCAGTAGACAGAGATCAGGTTTAAAAACATTGATCCATCCCTTTAACTACACAGCTGTGAGGACTTGTGTGATTTGTAATTGAAAAATCATTTCAATCAGTGAAATGTTATAGATATAAATATTGAACTTCCAGGATGTATTTCGTGTCACTTTTTTACTTTTTTCAGTCTGAAGCCTGAACTGACCAACACAAAACATATCACACACAAAAACTAGGCATATAACATATCTCTGTGAAAACTAGGCTTCAGATGTTTAAACACAACCAAAATAAAGCTTCGTTTCACCCAATGGGAAACCGCGTCAGATAAGGAGGAGTGAATAATATTCAAAGTGAATCTCATAATGGTGTATTTGTTCACATGCCCCCATCACTACAAAACTGTTTCTATTGCTCCTATTTACAAAGAAATTCAACTAAAATGTAAACCGTACAATCACAACAAAGGAAGTGTTAATGGTGCTCATGTGTTCAGTAGTTTCTAGTGTGTTAGTTTTCAAGTGTAGAGTGTAAGTGTGACCTTTCCAGTTGTGAATGGAAACCTCTGATGAAGCGCAGCCCTGCGGAAATGGTGGCTTCCTTTCTCCTGCCCAAAAAAAAAAAAAAAAAAAAAAAAAAAAAGGATAGAAATCGCTGGCGTACAGAGGTCGGGCGCGACCGAGTGGTTCCCAGCTCTGGCGAGGTGAAGATTTCTCTTCCAATTTTCACTTCTCTCTAAACTCACACCCGAGTCACTGCCTCCGGCACGTGCAGCGACGGTTGCTCGGCTGTGCCAGGGAAAGACATTCCACACGTTCCACAGCTGTTGCCTGGTTTCCTTTAACAGTATGTCTCAATCACCCATTATCAAAATCCACAATGGCTGCAAAAACTCCAAAAGATAAATGAAATATTCGCATTCATATATTACTATATAAGCAACTTGATTTGGCCAAGCTTGATATTTATATCTATATCGTCTGTAATATTGACAGGGATGCATCCATACCACTTTTCCAGAGTAAGAGTACATGTTTTTTGTACTCATCAATACCAATATTGATACTGAAATGAGTAGCCGACTTAGTACCTTACCCTCAGGGGCATCATAGAAACATTATGTTGGTTGCTGCTCCTAACAATTAGCTCCTAATGATGAGTATTATGGATTGTGTTTAAACAGTATCTTTAATCTAGAGACTGAGGCTGACTTGAATGCACAGTGAAGCATCAGCATATACATACCCTTGCAGCATTTAAAATGCTGTGAATTGCACCTTAACTCGTATGGGGAGTGAGCGGAAACGAAGCGTCTGTGTCTTAGTGCTCGCTGAGCTGAAACTTCACTGCTCCGTGTTTGTGTGCGCGCAACTTTCGGTACCTTTAGCTCAATGCTCACATATACTGCTCAGCCCTCTTCACACTCTATTAAACATACTGTTAACGCATCTTATTGCGTTTAATCATGTTACTTGTATTGTAGGAAGATGTAGTAAATTCTCTTGAAATTTTCACAGAACACAGTTTTCCATCTGTCTTACACTGGAAAGGTGATGCCGAAAATACCTCCAGACTCCTGGCATTTTGTACACCAGGCTTACGTTACACAGTATAATGTGGAATCGGAGCACTTACGTGCACAAGAATCAGCATTGATGCATCCCTAATTACGGATATCTTAATATTCATCTATCGGGTGCCTAGAGCAGGAGATATGGAAGGAACAGTACAAGGATCTACAGCTCGATGGGGTGTAGGACATGCTGATAACAGTGTGGCAGTTTAGCAAAGGCATTTCTTGAAAGAGCACAGTCGAAACTGAGCGTCCATACTTCCGTCGTTTAAGGAAAGTCCGGAATAGTGTTGAGGCCTTTCTAAAAACTGCCTAATAGAGAACTAGTTGTAAAGGCAAGCGATGCACTGTACGGAGGTCATTCTGGAACACAGTTTTGTGCAAGTCACAAAGTGTAAAGAGTATTAGAAGCACGGGGAAGTGTGTAGTGTCAAATATATTCAAATAACCTAAAGCATCATTTCAGCCTTCACATTAATCTTCATTTAAATTCCAGCCTGCAGATGAACTACACTCCAAATTGTGATTCAGAGCAGATTCAAACCAATTCATGAAAGATCATTGGTAGCCATTATTAAAATCCACACATAAAACTACACATTTCATCAAATACAAAGCGCTACTGCAAGCTGACCAATATTAGACCCTGAGTGTGTGTGTGTGTGTGTGTGTGTGTGTGAGAGAGAGTGAGTGTGAGCGCGCCCTAAGCCAAAAGAAGTCCAGGCCTGTGCTTGTGTGTGTGTGGGCCAGTGTGTAGCTGTGCATGAGTCTCAGAGAGTCTGGACCACCACAGGGAAGAGCAGAGAGAGGTGTTCTGCACCCCGGATGGGTAGTTTGTGGGTGGTGTAGTAGTAGATGACCTCTGGAATTGTGTCGAAGGGGGGACTGTTCTCGCCGAGGATGTACTTCCCATCACGCGACTGAGAGAACTTCATATGCATGAAGCCGTGACAGCTCCTGAAAGGACAGTGAAAAATGCAACACCCACTGGTGAATAATTAAACAGCAAAAACAAAAACAGATGGAGGAAAGAGCAAGAGGAGAAAAAAAAAAAGGAAAAAAAACCCAATGAGGAACAGACACATGGCTGACAAGCCCACGCTCCATAGGCTCATCTCTAAAAATAATTTGTATGGAATTTGCCTGCAGTTATAAGCAATCAGTTCAGGCGTAAAGCGCCGACAAGAACGCACAAACATGTTAAAACTAGCTTTGAAGAAATTAATGAAGGTGCTATGTAAAGAAATAAAGAGACGATTAATGATTAAGCAAATAGCAGGCAGAGAGAGAGAGAGGGGTATTGCGCCTCTGAATGTTGGCTCCCCCAAGGAGCAGCTTTGCAGGATTATCCTTCTCACAGTGTATTGACGACACGGGGAGAGGGAGAGCAGAAGATGGGGGAGGAGGAGAAGAAAGCAAGGTCAAACAGAGGGGGAAAAAAAAGGAGGGTGGGTGGAAGAAGACAGCGACGGATGGGAAAAATGCCCAACACTAATGATTTCATACACTTAATCTTACTGGGTTATCCAGAGGTCATACGCGTTTCGTTTTCAAGGACTAGATTGGTTTTTGCACGGCAACCAGGCATTGAGAATAATTTTATCACGGTGTCAGATTAAATAAACTAAGGCAGTGAACATATTGAGAGGGAGTTTTAAATTTATATGGGTACAAGTATTGTATGTTATATTTGAAATATACAGTATTTCTTTAAAACAACTTTAACCAGTTAACAACAAAAATAGATATACTGAAGGTTTTCCAGTTCTTCATGTTAAAAAGTTTAAGCTATGGTGCCTTGGGTTTTCTTCTGTTGAAAATACAAACAAACAAACAAACAAACAAAAACGAATTCCATACCATGAAGCCATAATTATTAAGACAGTGGAGAAAAACACTGTTTACTATGATATTCATGAGCTGCTGTGAGTCACCCTGGCAATCCGGGAATAATAATTCAGTTAGGATTGGGGGGATAACACACACGTCATACACCAGCTCAGATACGGCATCATACATAAACCTTAGAAAGAAAAGAAGTCCGTCATCGTGGTGACTGCAGGAGCCAGAGCCAATAAGGACAGAGAAAGAGTGAGAGAACGTGAGACTGTAAGCTGTTAGCAAGCTTCTTCGGATTTCTGTTGGGCTGTGCCCCAAACTGTGTACTTACCATACTAAATAGTACTGCACTACTTCACTGGTGTGATTACTATTTAGGCATGCTAATTACTGTGCATTGTGCAGTAATTGTGCAGTGTGCTGGCTTCAACATCCTTCACAACCCAGCCTCGATAATATCCATCATGCATAACTGATGTGTTGCCCAAACTGCTCAGTTTGAACCACAGACCTCTCCAAGCAAAATTTCACAGCTTCTACATAAAACCTTACGATACCACTAAATTAGCTTCAATAGAGTCGACAGAACATCAGAGGAACCTAAGCAGCTTTGAAGACTTTGAATGCTAAGATGCCACGTTAACACAGTACACAACACGGAACAAAGCAAGGCTCTAGATGAAAAGACACCAGATGCCCTTGCTGCTTACTGCTTTGTGAACATCTGGGCAGGATTAACTGGTGATTTGGCAGATACGTGCTGATTAACAAGCAATAACAGCAGGGGTCTAAGACTTTGAGAAAGAGAGAGAGAGAGAGAGATAGAAAGAGAGGCGTATTACCCGAGACAGCGTACGCCATTACTGTGAGCACATTAACCCACTGAGTGGGAACAGGAGTATGTAACTCTAGCATATAAGAGGCTGTATATTAGGAGACAAATGCGCACTGAGCTAAAGTTACTGTAGTATGATCATCACTCAGAGGTGTGGTATCTAAGGTATGTATGGAGGAACAAAACAAAACCTGGGTGGTACCTGAGGGAGAGAGAGTAGTCGTTTCTGCTTGTCTGACTGTTCCTCACCAGGTAACTGCATTCTTTGCACAGTGTCAGCAGACTCTCAGCTTCAGAACGCGTCAGTGCACCGTGGTACCACCTACAACACAGAGACATGCACGATGCAGCCTTTGTTTCTATACCTAACTGTATAGTTCTGTTGCAACAATGAAAAAAAAAACAATGTATTGACTACAAAATAAAAAGCATGCTGTTTTCCTCAACAAATTGTACCAGTCTTTTTTGTTGCTGCTTTTTTTTTTTAACACATAAATGCAATACAAAGAGAAAGCGTTTTATTTATATTCTGATCAATGCAAAATTTGATAATACTGAAGTGAAAATACAAAAATGTTAGTCTCTAGTGTAATCTTTAGTCCTTACTGTTTTATTCTTTTTTGTATTTATTTTAGAAACAAATCAATGGCAACAAATTTGCTGCAACATTTCTATTGTCCCCAAAAATAAATCACCTTTCAACAGTAATACATACTGGTTTACTAATTGACAAATTGCTCAAAGGAGCAACATCAATCTAAGCCCTTCTTCCATGTTAAACTTAATGCTGTGCACTGTGATTGGTTAAAACATTTTATAAACATATTTATAAGCATGGTGGTTCCGTAGCTTACTACTGACAAAGGAATAAATGAATAATTACAAGTGCTTGATTGTCATGACTACTTAAGACACACATTCAGTCACCTTTCAGGGGGAAAAACAACAACAACAACAACACTGTTATAATACATACACTTGTTGTTCCAGAGGTAATATAGGGTCCACCCTCTCCCCCAGGATGGTGTGGAGGTCACTAGGTTTGCGTAGACTGGTGACCTTGCTGGATGGAGGACTGGTTCTGGATGCTCCAGTTCTCCGGTGCTGGTCCGTGTGGGGCAGTGTGGAGCGCTCCCAATCGCCACCATCAAACTGTACTAAAAACACACAGACAACAACAAGCTTCAGCCAAGACAGAAAAACAGACATGTCCAGAACTTCAATGGAACAATTCATTAAATAAAAAAAATGTTAAGAAGCAATTTCTACTCTAAAAAAAAAATATGACCAAATTAAGGCCTTATGAAAGTAAGAATCAAGACTAATGAACCCTATGATTTTTGATGGATGATCACATCATCTTTCTGGAAGCTGTTCTTCCTCAGGGCTAACTGGGATGTTCATCTATCCTGACTGACGACTAGCAATCAAATTCTATCGGTGTTCACTTTTAAAACCCTACTTGCCCTTCTGTACCTCCTTCCTTCCTTTCTTTCTTTCTTTCTCTCTCTCTCTCTCTCTCTCTCTCTCTCGCTCTCTCTCTCTCTCACATTCAGGCTTTAAATTTTCTCCCTGTCTTTAGAGTAGTGACTAGTGTATTTGAGATACAATTTGAGATGTCCTGTTCTATCTCCTACTCTTCCTCTACTCTTTGCAGACCTCATGTAATACATGCAATACATGTAATGCATCAAGGTAGGGTTTTTTATGATGTAGCTGAAACACATAGGGTAGCCTACTAATTCTATTTGGTTTTATAAATCAGTAGTTGACTACACACTCTTGTGATTACACATGAATCCAGGAAATGGTGCAGTAAAAAGTCTTGAACTAGCAGACCATGAACAGAGCATCCGTAAGTCCTTGGACATGTCTCTTCCTGATCCTGCTGTGACTCATGACTCTGGAGGACTGTCAGTCTGATTTAACACTCCTGAACTGTCAGGCACACTGCCTGCTCACTGAGCCGAGGGCAGAAGAGCCTGCACAGTAGCGCTTAATAATTTACGACACTAGTACAGAAACAATACGAGTAACATAAGAAGCACGAGTTAACACTGCAAAGAGATCAAACTGTGAAATGACTTAAATAATGTGTTTGAAAGTTTGCGAACCCTTTAGAATGTATGTATCTGCATAAATATGACCTAAAATAATCAGATTTTACCAAAGGTCATAAAAGTAGACAGGGAGAACCCAATTAAACAAATGAGAGAAAAATATTATACTTGGTCATTTATTTATTCAGGAAAATGATCCAATATTATATATCTGTGAGTAGCAAAAGGATGTGAACCTTTAGGATAAGTAGCGGTTAATTAGAAGGTGAAATAATAGTCAGGTTTTTTTTTTTTTTTTCCTTTTTCAAACAATGGGATGACAATCAGGTGTGAGTGAGCGCCCTGTTTTATTTAAAGAACAGGGACTGATCAAAGTCTGATCTTCACAACACATGTTTGTGGAAGTGAATTATAGCACGAACAAAGGAGGTTTCTGAGGATTTGGAGAGTTGTTGAAGCTCATGAGACAGGAAAAGTTTAAAAAACCATCTCTAAAGAATTTGGACTCCACCAATCCACAGTCAGGCAGATTGTTTACAAATGGAGGAAATTCAAGACCACTGCTACCCTCCTCACTGACCAACAGTTACCAAAAACATTTAGTTGCAGTTACTGCTGTATAAGGGGGTCACACCAGATACTGAAAGCAAAGGTTCACATACTTTTGTCACCAGATATGTAATATTGGATAATTTTCCTGAATAAATAAATGACCAAGTATAATATTTTTGTTTCATTTGTTTTGTTGGGTTCTCTTAGTCTACTTTTAGAACTTCTGTAAAGATCTGATGATGTTTTAGGTCATATTTATGCAAAATTGTAGAAAAGTCTAAAGGGATCATAAGCTTTCAACCACCACTGTACATATGCCTGTCAATTTACCATCAGATAACCTTCGAAAGAACATTTTTGAGTAGTGTTATGCGACAGGAAAGGGAGCGATGCAGTCGCCCAGGATACAGATTGGATTTGCCACACTGTTTGAAGTAGAAGCACTACAAATGATTCGGGGTTTTGGTTCACAACTCTGGCATATGGCAGGGCTCACCAGCTAATGCCTTGGAGATGTTTTCCTTCTTCCACTCCCAGGGCTGGTCATACTCATCTGCAGGCCTTTCGTCATCTTGGGGCAATCGATTCTCCCGCTCATCATCTGGGAAACCAGTCCTGTAGTGTCCACGCTCTTCATATGGACTGTCGTAGAGCTGTGGGCTTCCCCGAGAGACAGTGTGGCCATGCTCCGAGCCGTGCTGCAGCTCTGCAGGGAAACATAACCAGCCTGTTGGCTTTAAGAACGCCTTTAGGTAGTGGGTTTCTCTTCTTATTTACAGGAGTGACGAAAAAGTAATAGAAAGTAAAAGTGAATCATGGTATAATTTGATGTTTTATCACTGTTGATTTAAGGCTACTATGCATTTTAAATACGGAATAATTGACGACGGACCGTTGAATTATTAGAGAAGAATGCACACCTCGGGACGTTACACCTTGGTTGTGCATTATTTTCTAATAATCCTCCGCTTCGCCTCGAGGCCACATTACCACCTCGGGTGCGCATCGTTTTTTCTAATTATTCGACAGCCCGTCGTCGATTATTCCTGACTTATTTCTGGAAAATCTAAATTTTCTGTCATTTTGTTTGCTGTTAAATGTGTGCGCTGTAGTGGACAGTAGGCTAACTTTTCTTTTATTTCAGCAGCAAAGTGATATGTAACTGTGATGCAGTCAAGACCTGACTGGAACTACTTTAGCTGTACATTTACTGAAAAATAACTGCACACCTCAGAACGTCCGTCAGCCAATCAGAATCGAGAATTCAACAGCCCTGTGCATATTTTATGCACAACCATCGTAAGATTAGGCAATAAAGAAACTGTTTAGTAATAAAGTCTTCTACAGATTTTTATGGAGAAACAGGGCTTTAACAGAAACTGCACTGCTTTGCTAGTTTCCACTCCAACAAACAAAACAGTTTCACTGGAAATTACAACTGGAAATTCAATTAGATTCCCCTTCAATTAGACTCCAATTTCCAAAAACATCTTTCTTCTCAGAATTAAACTGACAGCTTGACACTAATGCTGCAAAAAGCTCTTAATGCACAATTCAAACCTGTACTACCAACTGAAATAGCCAGTGTTCTCGTAACTCGTGTCCTCCCACAGCTCTGCCTAGTCTCTCCTGAGTAAATGCTATTTCCGGCAATGCATTTTTATACTTTAAACGGCTCCCAATGTACCTCTCCATGCTCTCTGTATGGTATATAACCCTTAGGGTCTGCAGAATAGTGAATCAGCTCACCTGTGATAACTCTCTGGGCCTCGAATGGTTCCATGTAGCTGTTGCTGTTTTCTACGGAACCAGACTCCCAGCCGAGATGGGCTCGTGGGTCTGGACGAGCATCGAACGGGTCTGAATAATCAGTGTCCCCCACTGCTGGAGCGGATGGAACAACCTAGGGGGGATGAGAGAGGCAAAGGGAGAGATTTAAGCACTGTCTGTGGACAAAAGATTGGAGGGGGAATAGAAAACTATGGGGGTGGGGGTAGTGCTGCCTGAGGGTAGCCGATCAACACAAAAGGTAAAATAAAAAAATAAAAAAAGGATGAATGGTGTTCTCAGTCTTGGTATTTATACTGCTTAGTACTGGCATTAAAAAGCCACAATGACTAGGAGTACTATGAGGGCAAAAGCACTGTAAAGCACATCTTACTAACAAAAGAAAAGAGAGATTGATTAGTGTCGGTGCTTGATGCTGACGTGGTGCTCCAGTGTTGATTTTTGCCTAATGAAGGCTACTAGCACTTTACAATCTCTTTGCGTGCCTAAGTCTTGTTTTGACCATCAAATTTGCAGCAATCAGGTCTAATTTGGGCAATGTTGCGTGGTGCTCATGAGAGTTCAGGGCCAATTTTGACCCATTTTCCAAATGTGTGCTTGTTTTAGGCTACTGCTGCTGCTCATCGAGCTCTGCTTCTGTTCTAACAATTGCCTTATTTCTAACATCCGAATATACAGCCTTAGAGTTTAGGTCAGTGCATTCGCCTCAAATCAGAAGTTGGTGCCTGGAATTATAACATCATCTTTGACCTCAGTGTGTTTGGACTACGAGCATCAAAATCTCAAACAACCTAAAAGGTCTACCTTCTCCAAACTACTGACTGATTTAAAGCAAATTCTACTAGGGGGATTAAAAAAAATATATATATATATATTTTTTTGTTGTTGATGGTTTGAGCAGTAGGCAATGAGATGACATAATATCGATATCGCAATAATTTACACCACAATAAACTAAGATATCAATGGTATCCTCAGCATTTTCAGAACAATTACAAACTGACTGGAAGCAGCTGATTAGATGTTAAAGATCTGCACTGGAATCTTAGATTCTATGTTAACATTTAGCACAGAATTGTATCCTGCCCCCTTTTTGGTGTTAAATAATGCATTCTGTAGGAATACTGAACTCACCCCCCAAATCAACTTGAAAAGACCATGATGGTGGTAGCATCATGTGGTGGGGATGCTTTTCTTTAATTAGGCCATACAGGATTGCGTGGAGTTTAGTTTTGTGATCATTGTGGGCAAAATTGCTCGATTTTGTGTGAAAACCTGTTCCAGTGTGAGGCCATATTTCTACCACAGGCACTTTTTTCAGGAACACTGGAAAGTAAGTTAATTTAAATTACTCCTTCAGTGTAGGTTGCTATCTGCAGATCAAGAATTACTACGGTAGAGCTTGCCATACTGGTCACCAAAAGCTTTACCGAATGACACTCACAGATTTTTTTTTGTGGAAATTCCCCAAAGCTTATAGCTAACCAAGTGTTTACTAAACCAGACGTGGCACAGCATGACAGCAAAGTCAAATATTTTCATAGGCAAAAAAGTTTCTAGTGCCTTGTTACTCACGGCAAGAGGCGAAAGGGTTTAAAGAGTGAGCTTGCTTTGTGTGTGTTTGGAGCTGGGGGAGAACAAAAAATGTGGACATGAATGGAGACAGTCATGGCTGTATTGTGGAAGTGCAAAGCAGGAATTCTTCCAGGAATCATGTTGCTCTTGTTTAGTTAAAGAACCCTTTAATTGTTCTAAAGGTTCAGGAAGTTTGTGGACCATAAAAACACTTTCCCTTTACACTTACCTGCATAAACGCGCAACAGTGAAAGTGCACCAGATGCCTGGTACCTAAACACACATTTTAGGTAACTTCAGGAAGTATACTTTTGCTAGTATTTGGGCACAGTGGATAGATCTCTCTACACTGTTTTATGATGAGGTTTACAGGGAATAACACACAAACATTAATTGTGTCTCAAAGAAAAATCCCATTTCGCAGCATCCTCAGGCTAGCAAAAAATAATAAAAACTAAACAATAACCTTCATCCTTATCGGCAGAGGACCAGACACAACAGAGCTACCATGCTCAATGTGAGTGTACTGCTGCAAGCTTTCACATCGTGTCTGTTACCAAGCACCTGTTCAAATTCCTTATAAATGTAATTTATAAGCTACATTAAGGCCATGCTTCAACCTTAATAGCGCTATTGCACTACCATTAGGCTGATGTATACTTGGCCCAGGCTATTTTTCATAGAAGAAACTTTCCATGCACCTCTGTGCTGACTAACAGGCTGCACAAGGGCAGTCCGTGCAATGTGTCAAATAAGAAATTGAAGACGTACAGGGACATGAGGCTCCTCGAATGAGACGATGCCCAGTGGGACCTTGCAGCGGTTGAATTCCTGAGATTCCACTTTTATTAGTCTGTGCTTAGGAGAGACGATCTTGACCTCCATGCCATTGGGCAGAACCGTTCCGAAGGAAGGAAATGGGTCAGTGTTCCCCGAGCCATTATTTGCTCGGTTGGAGGGTTCATACGGATCTTCAAAGTCCAGCTCCTTCTGGGCACGGTACGCACGAAGTATCTCGCTCTCTGTGTAATCAGGCTTGGGCGGCTGCGGAGGTCCTTTCCTGCTGCCAAAATTCAAGTAATCTTTCAACCACTTTGCCATGGGTCTGTGCAGGGAGAGAGGGGGGAGGGAGAGAGGGAAAGAGAGAGAGAGAGAGAAAGAGAGGAGGCTTTTCCTGAGAGTTGTCATTTTTCTTATAAGTTGATCACTGTGTATTTTGCACATACTGTCTAGTTTATGCCACTGTGCATACTTGTGTTGAAACTGCTGGTATTTGTCCAGACACAGTCTTGTAAAATCTCATGTGGCAGAATGAAGGAATAAAACACCACTGGGCGTGCTGTTATAGGAAAATAAATCAAAGATGAGATGGTGTGATGTGAAGCAGACGGCTGTTACCACTCTGAAAATGATTATTTTCCAATACTAGCATGCCCTGAAGTGTTTTAATCCTCTTATAGCTGGATGCTAACAGTTTTTTGTTTTGAAAAATTAACTAAAAGAACAGCACATCATAGTTTTTGTCTATTTATATCCCGTTTACATTCAATGCTGTGGAACGGCTGCTAAACAAGTTAATTCCTCTTGCCTATATTAGAGCAGCTATAAACAGCCGTTCCCTCAACAGCCTCTCTTTATTTCATTCCAAGTTAATTAAACAAAAAATGCAAAAAAAATGCAGCTTGTCATGTTACAGTGTTACCTCACAGGGTTACAAATCACCAACACTTGAGACTCTTTCCAAAACTGATAAATAAACATCACCTGATAGGACAGATATCAATCAACATAGATCTTTTTTGCCCCCCTTTTTAAATGTGGAGTGTTCACCATACACGAATCCTGCGCATGTTTTTAATATACAGTAGAAACGATAACATATTAGAACGAAGACATTAATATAAACTTTGCTGCCTGAAACTATTTTCAGAGCTGCTGCTATACGGTATAAGAAACAAAACATGATGGAGCTGTTACAGGAAAATAATCATCGCCAGGGTGGTGTGAAACGGATTATTTTCCAATAACAGCTCAGTCATGTTTTATTCTTTCTATAACAGCAGCTCCAACAATAGTTTCACTTGCCCCTGAGTGTTTTACTCCCCTTATATCACAACAATTTGCCAAATTATTACAGTTTTTCACTTATTAAAGAATTACACGTCGTACTTTGAACCATTCATGGTTACATTTCATGTTGTTGTGCTGCTGTTATAGAAAATTAACAGACTTCTGACCAATCAGAATCGAGCATTCAACAGCGCTGTAGTGTAAATTTACATAAAATACAGTTTGCTAATTTTATGCACAGGTCAAATCAGAGCGGACCAACCCATTTTGTTTTGCAATTCTGTGCTGAACTGTAAACCACAAATCATTTACTTTTTAAAACACACCTATTATGGTTTTGAAACGTACCTAATTTTGTTTTAGATGTTTCATGTAATAGATTTACATGCATCCAAGGTTAAAAAACACTTTAATGCACTCATAATTTAAATTGCAGCGTTACCTTTGTCGTCCCCCCCCCCCAGTGTCACAAACGACTCGTTTAATGATCCTAAAGGATTCATTTTAAACTCCTCCTTTCAGAGAGCATACTCTGCTCTGATTGGTCAGATGTCCCAGTCTGTTGTG
>JANDJT010000103.1:17020264-17077098 GCA_024331685.1 Stegophilus panzeri
TCTAAACTCCTCCTTTCAGAGAGCATACTCTGCTCTGATTGGTCAGATGTCCCAGTCTGTTGTGATTGGTCTACAGCTGTCAGCGCATGTCAAAAAGGAAACGCCCCACTACCATACTGTGTATCAGCTCAGTCTGTTCTGAAGCAGCTGATGAAAACCAGAGGCAGGGCTTTTTGTTACAAACCTACATAGGTTAGTACAGGAAGTAAGTCTGGAATTACTAACGACTCGTTTCAGCTGTTCAGAATTTTGGGAGTCAATAACTCCGTTTGTCCTGTGCTTTGATTTCTGAAAGTTTGCAGACGTTTTTACATTCACAAACAGCTCTATAAACACACTACGTGAAAGGTAATATTTGAGGGGAAAAAAACCAAACATAATAGGTGCACTTTAATAAAAACGAAATCCGAAATAAACCAGACACTGTATATAAAGACTGATCCCCCACCCCCCAAACCCACAGTAATATAAGGTTCATAAACGCTGACATTACACACAGTCTTTATTGTAAGGTTTGATGGTAGTTTGCATCAAAAATAGTGAATGCACTGTGCATCAAGGGTCGATACCTTTAATGTGCCCGATTCATCGATGCCTCAGAACATCAACCTCCGTCAGTTTGTGCTCGTCTATAAAAAGAAAGAAGGAAGAAGGAAAAACTTAGCACACTATATTGACTTAAATCCCTGAAGGACTGCTCCTCCACAGCTCAGCCCAACCCTGTGCATTCTTTCCTTATCGCTATGTGCTGCAAGGGTTTTTTTTTTTTTTTGCCTTTGGCGTTTACTTTGAATTCCTTGTTTTCTAAACTTGTCTTAAATTAACTGAACAGTTAAATAAAACACCACCACCACACATTCAATAGCCATCTTGCAGAAAGTTTCTCGCTGAGTATTATTAACGCTGCTAGTCTGCTAGGCTAGCCACAACAACTTACATGTACCTTGACCCGTAATAACAACCCATGGCCAGAATGACCAAGCTTTTCATTCCGTTTCATTTTTAACTTTTTCATCTCGAGAGATTTAACTGTTAGGAAAAAAATATCACCAGAGCACTTCATTTTCTGCAACCGTAACTATTTTTCTGTCCAACAAGCCTGTTATCGATAACGTTATAACATTATTCTCACAGGACCCTCCATACTAGCCAGCAACAAGCTAGCACTGGGCTCTGCTTGTCGAAAGAGATACAACGAAGAAAAACGACAAAATAAGGTTTTTCTTTTTTTTTTTTCAAAGTAAGAACAAAGATAGAATATATATATATATTTTGCAGCTAATATTTTATTTATTAAACAGTTACCATTAGCAAGCTCGCTTCCAACATGTAGCGTGAATCCGCTATTGTGGAAAGCTGAGGTTAGACCTCCCCCAGCCTACAATTAGACTACCGTTAGATTTGTGATAAAGGTAAAGACACGTATACTTCACTTACTTACCAACGCCTTAGCGATGAATTTAAAATAATAATAATAATAAAAACTATAAATAAAACAATTTTGCGTGGATTCTGGTATCCATCTGTCCGGAGAGGATGAGCGTCTGCCTCTGGTTTAATGAGTAACGCGTTATGGCAGGCAGCTGCTTAAATCCAATAGGCAGGGACTTGTAGGAAAGCCAACAGGCTTGCTTTTGTTCTGAACTGTATGCCATCTGATCAAATATTCATCACGTATTCCCAATTTTACGAGTTTCCATAGTTGTCCATTCCCTTTGTGAATAAGAAAGTAAATGGTATGCGGTAGCGAGGACATTTATAATTCCCTAAAGATACCACACACTTTTAATGGATGGATAATTTATCATAGTGTTATAACATAATCTACAGCTAAAAGGATGTGAGGGAGTCTAAGTACTAGTACTAATCGATCATATATATTGTATTTATTTTAGTTAAATTTATAGTCAGTTGACTTAACCTCCTACACTCTGTTGGGAAAAAAAAAAGAAAAAAAAGTACCAAATTGTACCTTTCCTTTGTCCCTGGGTTACTTCCATCAAGGGGACATCTTTTGTACTGTTAAAATGCATTTTCACCTGAAATCATTGATATAGTGGATCTTTAAAATGATTTCATTCATTCATCTATATTTACTTAATCCTGGCCTGGGTCAGAGCCTATTCCAGAAAGGCTGGGTTTGAGGTGAGAATACACCCTGGATACACACCATTTACACCTACAGGCAATCTAGCATAGGCAATCTGCCCTGGGCATGTTTTTTTGGGAGGTGAGATTTAACCCAAGCACCCAGAGGAAACCCACACAGTCACAGGGAGAACGTATTAAATAAGATCAAATAAATCATAATGGATTTTGAGATTTATACAGCACAATGGAAGCGTAATCCTGTTGCGCAATAAAGTAACACACATCAAATAAAGCGTGTTACGCAACAAAGTGGATATACTGATCTGATATTAACTGTGGGATATTCCACAAAAGGAGGCTCCTGTGTCAAAATGTTGACATGTTGGAGAGAGTGATGTCATTTTTATGGACGGATACCTAGAGTCTTTCAGCATGAACGTTTATTCACAGGGCAAATGCTTTTATCCAAATTGACTTAAAAGTACAAGCATACAGCTGAGCAGGCCAGGGTTAAGGACCTCGCTCAATGCCACACTGCATCTCTGGGATTTGAACCCAGAACCTTCCGATCCATATATCAGGAAGGTCAACCACTAAACACTGACTGTTCAACCCTTTTATATTTACTGCTCAGAAGCTGACACATGGGCTAAACATGTGAGAAAGGCTATCAATCAAAAAGCATGAAAAATATACAACAGTCAAAGTGATTTTTTTTCCTCAAATATTATCATGTACAATTCAATTTCTAGCAGGCACCACTGGAAATCAGCAGTCTATGAATGTATTTCTTGAGAGTGTCCCTTCCCGTGTTGAATATTTAACATCAGACATGGTTTCCATCACCATGACAGGACTAGTCGGAGTTGCTCTCGTCGCTGTCCGAGTACGCCCCCAGCAGGCTGAGAGAAGAACCATTCTGAACTGTAGGTGTTTGGCTGCTGCTTGCAGTGGCAGTTGCTTTGGCAGGATTTGCATCTGAATAGTATAGAAAGAAAGAAAGGGGAAAAAAAGAGAACAGTGGCATAAATTAAGAGTTGTTTTCAAATGCTTCACAACAGTGTGATGTAGGACGGTATGTATTTAAAGCAGTGGTTTTCAAAGTGTGGAATGGTGACTGTCATGGATTTGTGAAACATACCCTGGGGACTGTAAGGTTTTTCTTTTTTCCCTTTTTTCTACTGTGGTGGAAATCACAATCCACCATTATCAAAGCTGTTAACTGTAATAGTGAGTTCTTATAGTTACTATCTTGTTCGACTGGTCACATGAATTGAATGGATTTAATCCAAACCATTAAATAATGAAATAATTTTGTGTCGTCAAATTAGACTTAATGTGTTCTGATAGCAGAAAATTCTGGAATAAAAATGCTCTATTGTTACAATGCAGAGTCAGAATATTATTTCACAATAATTTTAAATAATTAGCCTAATATATGAATAGTTGGATTAAGTATAAAAAAAAAAAAAATCTGTGCTGAGGGGTACTTAATGATCTCGTATCCTGCAAAAATGCATAAAAATCACCTGCAAACACTTTTCAATCAAGACTTTCACTAAACTACCCAGATGGACTACTCACCCTTATATGCAGAAAACTAACAAAGTGGATAGAATCTACATAGATATCTAAAGAGTACCGAGTCATTTTGGCCGATGTTTAAAGCGGAATGTGTGTATGACTCCTCTCACACAGTGCCATAATTACAATTTAAACAGGAATAGTTCAACCCAGATAATACATTTTAAGAATAAAATCTTTCTTCTCATACATGTTTTGTTAACTTTTATATGGCCAAAATTCTGTCGACACCTCACCATCACACCCACACGTGGTTCCTCCCCAACCTGCTGCCGCAAAGTTGGAAACACTCAATCGTATAGAATATCATTGTATACTGTAGCTCCAAGATTTTGCTCCACTGGAACTAATAGGTTCAAAACTGTACCAGCATGATAATGCCCCTGTGCACAAAGCGAGCTCCATGAAGACATGGTTTGCCAAGGAATCCATCATGGAGGATCTCGAGTAGCCTGCACAGAGCCCTGACCTCAACCCCACTGAAGACATTTGGGATGAACTGGAACACTGACTGCATCCCAGACCTCCTCACCCAACATCAGTGCCTGATCTCACCAATACTCTTGTGGCTGAATTTACACAAATCCCCACAGCCACGCTTCAAAATCTAGTGGAAAGCTTTCCCAGAACAGTGGAGGTCATTGTAACAGCAAAAAAGTTAGCACATATGGGTAAGATGGTCAGGTGTCCATATAATGTATGCATTAAGACAGCACATGCTCCCTGTAAAAAACAGCAGTTTTTAAAGAGAACAACTGTTTAGGGCCTCCTGCATTTTTTGGAAGAAGAAGAAGAAGAAGAAGAAGAAGAAGAAGACACCACAATATATTAACTGTATGTGTAACTACCAGTCTTTTGAATCTTCACAGTTCCAGTTGTAGGCTCTTGTGCTGTAACTGTTGCTGCAGGCTTCTTCCTCACTAATAGTGACCCTAGCGTACTTTTTCCTCCCAACCCGCCCACGCTCTTTTCCCAGCTCTTCACTTTCTGCCGCTTTACTCCAGACGAAGTGGCACCCTGTGGAGACAGAGCAAAGGTGCATAATGACATGAGTCAGTAAGAGAGAAATTGAACGCTGGCTCGAAAATACACTTTCCATTCAAATGACAACACAATAGTAATGAAGTGAAACGTTAAGTCAGCAGGAGGCCACTAATCTGGAATATGATGTACAAGGAATAAAATATGAGCAGGCATGCAGTTACATTTTTTCATTTAGCAGACGCTTTTGTATGAAGAATTACTAGCAAAGCAATATATCAAGCGGAGAACAATACAAGTAGTGCTACTATACAAGATCTTTAATTGTGTTCTAGAGAAACAAAGTGCGCAGAGTAGTGGTATAAGAGCCAGTGTAAGTGCATTGTAAGGGGGGGATTAGGGGTAAGTTAAGTTCACAGAAGAGATGGGACTTTAGCTGTTTTTTGAAGATAGTGACAGAATCTGCTGTCCAGATTGAGGTTGGAAGTTCATTCCACCACTGAGGGACAGTCAGTTCGAAAGTTCTGGAAAGGGACCTCATACCTCGCTGAGTAGGCACTAACAAGCGTCTGCTGTTAATTGACCGAATGTTGACTGTTATAGAAAAATAAATCAACAATAGGGTGGTGTTCATTCGTTTTAGCACTTACTTTACAGCGGATATAAAGTGTCATTCCAACAACAGACATTTTCTTGAAATGGAAGAATAAAAAGTAAATTCTTGACTGTTACAAAGCACTGACACTGGAGACTCCTTCCATAAAAATCCTTACAGAAAGCTTTGCTACAACAATTTTTTTTTTGTTACATTTTCAAACTGTTTATTATTAGGCTTTGGTTATGTGGAGGGGCATCCACCATACAAGTTCTTCTGAATCAGTTAGCATCATTTGGGAGGAAGCTGTCTGGATATACAGCAATGTTGGATAGCTTTTAAAATAAAGACTCTCCCAAACAGAATCCAACATAAGGCCAGCTGTTGTCTAAGGTCCCTTATGTTGGATAAATCTGGTAAAGAAAATCCAATAATTCTTGAGATGGTAAATAAGTATAGATGTTCCAGGGCCACTTTAGTATTATTATTATTATTCCGAATGTTATTTTAACAGTTTGTTATTGTAGTAGTTAGAACCACATTATTCATTGAAGGTATTGTGACGTCGAAATAAGTCCAAGTGCATTAGGAATTGGAGTTTTAGCCTGGCCTCTGTACCTTTATATACGTTTCATTGTATGTAGTGAGGATGTCTGTGGGGTTCTCAGCACAATGTTTTTTCTGCTGCTCTCTTCCGTTTTCTTGCTCCTGATCAGAGTCCGAGTCTGAGTCCCTCAGCCTTTTCACCAATGCTCTCTCCAACATTTCTCTAAAGGGGAGAGAGAGAAAGAGAGATACAGAGATAAATCATTAATGGTTGATATATCAATGGTAGCCATCTCAAGAACAAGTATATCTATAGTGTTTAATATATATGTGTATCTGATCTGCATACTTGGTTTCTCTCTCATCCTCCTCCTGCTCCTTCTCCTTCTGTCTCTTCTCCATCTCCCTGGACTGCTGCAGCATGGACTCAAAATCCACCTGAGCCTGCCTCTGATTCAGCTCCTTCAGCTCCTGCAGGTTCTCCAGAACTTCCATCTCCATCTTCGAGTCCCGTGTGCGGTTCTCCAGAACCTGATGGGAGGCATAATATCTACTTATTTATTCAAGACACATCTTTGATTAAAAGTATTCTGGATCAGTCATAAGTCCAGGAATTGAGTGGTAGTGTAAGCAGAAATGCCACTCATATCCATTGTAATAGGATCTGGACCACTGAAGGAAACACTGGATTAGAAGGACTACTTGCCAAATATTAACAGAGCTGATTTCGACACACTGCCAGGTGTATTATTCAACATTACCTTCATAGGATTATTTAACTCCTCCTCTTCTCTCTCTCTCTGGATTTTCTTCTCCTCTTCCTCGATCAGCTTCTCCGCTTGAAAGTTTCGTGTCGCACCATGTTCCATAGCGTAATCAGTGTTTTCTGGGTCGGTCTGTTTGAGAAGAGAAGCGAACACAAAGCATAAATGATTTAACATTTAATCTCTCAAGCGGCCCATAAGCATTCATCAGTCTAATGACATATTAGCTGCAAGAATAACAGACTACAGTAACAACAGGAATACAGTAATACAGATCAGAATTGGCACCGTGAACTGTAAGTTACCTTAAATGTGATTTCTGCCAGACATCTTGTGCATTTAATATAAAAGCGGAAGATGGGCAGCCCCAGATACAGCTCGTTCTGTACCGTCTCTTTGCGAGCATTAAACTTCTTCCCTTTGTATATGTACTCTCCACATGTCTTACACCTGTAAGAAACATGTCATGTAAGATTACACCCACCTATCGCGCTACACACAATAACAACATAAAAAAACAATAGTGTCAGTGCAGTATATTCATACAGACAGGTACAGGAACATATACATATAGCAAGACACCTACCTCATGTTAAACGGGGCCATCAGTCGAACCACATACTGACGATCTTTAGGGAGTTTCAGTTTAGGGATTTTGGATGGATCAAAATCCGGGGGATAGTATTTCTAGAAAAACAGGAAAAAATAGTAGTGATTATGATTATAGCTGTTACACTCTTCAGAAGTGTAAACAATAAGTTCAGTACAGTTTTCACTGGGTTTTTTTGGTTCAATCTTTTTTCAGTAGCTATGTTTCCATCCATGTTTTTGCATGTGAATTTTGGGATATCGCATTAAAAAAAAAACAAAAAAAAACGTTGGATGGAAGCGCCAGATGCGAATAAAAAACTAATTTAAAAAACATATGCGCTCAATTGAGTTGGATAATTTTTTTATTCGATAAGAAATACGCATAAACTATGATGGAACCACGTGTACTGAATAAATTCCTTGATGCGCATAAAAGAAAGTCATGTGACTTTGCCTCAACAAATCACATGATTGGATATTTGGCTCAGATAAGTAAAATGTAATGTAATGTAAAATGTAATTTAAATGTAGGTAAAAATGGCAGCGAGCGAGATGCACCAGTTTCCCCGGAAGTGACGGTTTTATTCTGTTGAACACATGGGATGAAAACAGTGCTTTATTCGCAAAGGTTTTCTGCGATATACCAATGTTTTGCATAAGTTAAATTTGCAACTTGGATGGAATCATAGCTATTGACATGTTGAGTTACTACATTACCCACAATGCGGTTTGGCTGTTTAGCCCTTTCTTCAGCTTAAAAAGAGCAATGCAGCAGCGCTTTAATCTTTGCCATATCTCTCTTAACCATAGCTACATTGCATTCTGGGATCTTGTGCTGTCTCCACTACTTCTACGAAGCTCTTTTGTTTTATATGGCGTTTACAGCGAAACCTTTGTAATGTTTGACATTATGTTTGTTTACTTTTATTTTTCCCCTTGCCATTAAACATCAGTGTAATTGCACTAGCCATGTCCCCCCCTGTGACGTCAGCGCGGGACACAACCTCTAACTAACGCAAATACAGCACCAACCTACATCTTAGCAATATAGGATATAAAGTGTAATCAATGTGTGTAACTACAAAGTTTACTAATGTTTGGATATGTTAATCAGGTATAATCTGGTATGTATACCCAATGTATACCCAACAGTTAAGGATTACTTGTGGGAAGCATTATCTAAATCCATAGTACACTTGTTGATCAAGTTATAAGTGTGTATTGAGTTAGAAGAATTCTGTGTCTTACAAAACAGTAGGCCTAATAGTTTTCTGTGTCAATCCATACCTCTGCACAGCAAGCATAATCTAAAACTATAAAACACCTCTAACAAGTGGTATTTAAAATGTGTACATTAAGTGCTTTGTGTTTGTCTAAAGCAGCTTCACTTTCTGGCAATAAAAGAGCAATTAGGCACATACCAGAAACTGGGATTCTAAATAAAGCCCCCTAAGCTTGCAAAGCAGTGTCAAAAGAAGAGATAAGAATTCCAGGAGGGAAGTACCAGATGAGGCTATGGGGTGAATTATGTGACATAGTAAAAAAACCCTGGTTTGGTCAAACTTTTACAGAACATACAACTGACTACGCATGCGCCACAAATATAAGCTATCATATGGATGTGAATAATTAGTTAAGGCAATGGAGATTGGTCTGTTTCTAAAAGAAAAGGTGAAAGCCCCGCCTAGGGATAATTTTACTGCTTCAGAGAGGTATATAAAGACATGTTTGTGTATGTATAATTCGGACCCTCTGCAGATTGTCTCACTTTATTGTTTCAATAAAGTTGTTACTTTTTTCACATCTACAAACCCTCTGTCTCTCAAGTTTTTTGACTTAGGCTGGAAGGATTGATTTTCCTCGACAGCAACAGCACCACTAAACACTTCACAAACAATTCAGTATAAACATATTTAATGTGTGGAGTTTTACTTTGCTAGCTAACTAGCTACACGTCTTCTGTAGCTAGCTGGACAACTTAATATCTATCTAACAGGTGATAAAAAAAGATAAAATAAAATATTGAAATCCCCCCGTCCTTGGTTTAGCATCCAAAATGGCGATTTGCAACAAAAGAAGGAAAATATAATTTAAGTAACTTACATTTAAGACTTTTCTTTCCGACATGTCTAGGTCTAAGCAGTCCTCAAAAACACAAACACAAGCTTCCGACTTGGACTCAAACGTTCTACTAAGTGTACTATGAAGTAAGGAGATCTGGAATGCAGCCGGATTCGACTCCGTATCACTCTTACTCGTTTGCAGATGTTAGCGACTAGAATTTGGTAATTACTGCCACCTGTAGGCGGAGAAGGGAATAGCAAGAATGGTTTGCGCTTTGTAAGAATCAGAAGAGGGGGCAAGTACACCACTTAATGCATGTTCTTTTACATGTAAGTGATTCTCTATTATACTTACACAGTATGGCCAAAAGTTTGCGGACACCTGACCATCACACCATCTGTCCTTGAAAATACCATTCCAAAACCATGGGCATTAACATGTACTTTGCTTTGCTGTTATAATAACCTCCATTCTTCCGAGAAGGCTTTCCATTAGATTTTGTAATGCGGCTGTGGGGTTTTATGCTCATTTAGCCACAAGAGCATTAGTGAGATCAGGCACTGATGTCGGGTGAAAAGACATGGCAGTTCCAGTTAGTCCCCAAAGTTGGCGCTGAGGTCAGGGCTTTGTGCAGGTCACTCGAGTTCTTCCACTACAAACTTGACAAACATGTCTTTATGGATTTTGCTTTGTTCACAGGGGCATTGCTGGAACAGGTTCGGGCCCCTTAGTTCCAGTGAAGGGAAATCTCAAATCTACAGCATACAAAGACATTCTATATAATTGTGTGCTTCCAATTTTGTTTGGGGGAAAGAGTTTGGGGGAAGAACCACATATGGGTGTGACGGCCAGGTGTCCACATACTTTTGGCCACATGGTGTATGATTACGATTCATATATCAATTGCATAACCTCCCTTTAAACTAAAACATACAAGCTTAGATAGAACTGAAAGAATGTTCAAACAAACTAAACAAAAAGAAGAGCTCGAAGTGTGTAGTACATTTTTAACATGTTAATAACAAACAAATGCCAACCGATAAGTAATGTACAACGTTTCATGACCAATATCTTTATGGACTTTGTAATAATGTTGAGATTTGAACACAATATCATTTTAGTTGCTGGTCTATTTGAAGTTTTTAGCTAAGGTCAGTCACCTCATGAACAGGTGGATTCTTTGATGGTTCCTCTTGTTGAAAGCTGAATATCAAAACAATGAAATGTCTGGAGGTGTTCTGTTCATATTGCATGAATAAAGCAACTGTAAATGTATATTCATTTTTTTTTCTTTTAAATACACAATACACTCTGAATGATAGCAGTGTAAAAAAAAAAAAAAAAAAAAGTGCAGTGTAATAAACGCAGTGCATGTTTCAAATCCTCTTTATAATCTCTATAGACTACTTGTACTAAATAGTGATGATAACCATCCATCCATCTTTTACCGCTTACTCCTTTTCAGGGTCACGGGGAACCTGGAGCCTATCCCAGGGAGCATCGGGCACGAGGCGGGGTACACCCTGGACAGGGTGTGATGATAACTACAATTTAAAAATATATATATATATATATATAGGATATTGAGTATATCACCGACTGGATAATGTGGACTATACCTACATCAGTAATCCAAAAGTGCTGGAGGAAAGATGAGAGACGCTGTTCTCTATGTACAATTTGTATAAATCCTTTAATATTAATACATTAGTTCAGTGCTTCAATGTGTCAGCGCGCAGCTCCACATCCGCGCGCCTTTCCCTCCCTCCACGCGCGCGTGCACACACACACACACACATACACGCACACCTCTGTTTCTGCAAAATAACATCTTCGGTAAAATTACGCATCTATTCTTGGCTGCCATAAATGTGTGCCTGTGCATTTTAAAGAACGGATAACGACCAAAAACAAAAGAAAAGGTCACTTTGCTGCGTCTATCTGGAGACCTCGATGTGGATTTTTTTTTTTTTTTTGTCAAAATCAGAGCTGCGAAACGAGTTTTCTCCTCAGCTGGAATGAAAACATGTTAAAATAATCATTATCCAGCATAAATGAATGTGGTTTGGGCTCTGAAGTGGAACCCGGATCATGTAAAAGCTGAACGACCTGGACATGAGGATAGCTGTGATGATCAGAGTTTACAAGTGAGTTAAACTTTCACTCATTTGCTTTATACAAATGAAGTTCAGGCATCAGACATCAAGTCTAGGATGTCTATATGTGCTATGTTATACAAGGGTTGTCTTTGGAAGTACTGAGTGAAAATTCAATATCATTCTCATTGAATTTTAAAATGAAATGTTTATTTAGTCATTTGGTGTGAATACTGTGCATGAACATGTGCAAGTTGGGTTTTTTTTATGAACATGTGAAGCTTTTCTTTTTCTATATTGGCTTTAACCAACATAGAGGGAAAACTTCACAGATCTCTACATGAATGACAAACGTATTTAAAAAGATCAAATATGCACAAAAAAAAAAAACCAAAAAACAAAAAAAAAAAACAGGGACAAATAGCTTTTATTCAAATAAAACAATAAAATGTAGCATTAACTAGCCTCAACATTTTGGGAATTGGAAAAGAGAGATACAATTGACTTCTTTTTTAAATTTACTTCTTATTTTGTTTAATGGAAAACAACATCACTGTTGTGCACATGCATTTCTGATGTACAAAAATGATCTACCCTATAATCCTTTTTTTCCCTGTCCCAAATCGTTGCCATAATAGAAATGGTTCTGTACATCATAGACACACTGTCTGCACTTTTTTTTGTGTGCATCTAGTACGTAGTATTTGCTATAAAATATGATGTTGGTGGCAGCAGAGTATGTGAATTCTGCCCACTCTGGCAACCACATTAACTGTTGGAGTTCTTATCAGCTGTAAATCATTCGCTGCTGATGAGAATGGCCCCTTATGGACAGTCTAAAGATACACTTAGAAACCATGAAAATGGCGTTGGACTGCAATTGATACGAACAGTTTTGCTACGACGGCAAAGGACTACAGTTGCCATGATAGCTTTAGGACTGCAAGTGCCACGTTTCCATCAGTGAACAGTTGATAAATTCAACAAAATAGACTTCATGTTAAACTATAATGAATTACACAATTGCCCTTTTTAACCATGTAGTACACAGTTATACAAGGGAATTATTTATAATTACACTATCCGGTGTCACCCAGATGAGGGCGGGATCCCTTTTGAGTCTGGTTACTCTCAAGGTTTCTTCCTCACGTTGTCTCAGGGAGTTTTTCCTTGCCACCACTGCCTCTGGCTTGCTCATTAGGGATAAATTTATAAATTTAAAATGTATATCTGGAATTTATATATTCCTGTAAAGCTGCTTAGTGACAATATCCAATGTTAAAAGGGCTATACAAATAAAACTGAATTGAATTTAACTGTCCTGGGTTGGGTATCCCAAAAACATCAAGCACAAAGATCATCATTAAATGATAGCGTGAGCATCACACTGAACACTCTCTCTCCCAGTTAAGATGATCTTTTGGTTTGCAATGCTTTTGGGAAACTCAGACCTGTCCTCTGCTCCTCCGCTGAGTATGGGGAAGCGTGATTCCTGTCCCAATGGGCATCTATTAGCACTTGTTGCAGTTCCCATCTTTGCAGTAATAACTTAATGGTACTAAACGGGGCAGTGAGGAGAAAACATCTAGAAAGGCAACTACAACCCCAATTCTGAAAAAGTTGGGACAGTATGTAAAATTCAAAAAAATAATAACTGAAAACACATAATTAACACATTATTTGATGTTTTACTTTGTGAATTTAATTTATGTTTGAAAATATACACTCATTTCAAATCTGATGACTGTTGCACACTCCAAAAACGTTGGGACAGTCTACTGTTTACCACTGTGTAACATCACTTTTTCTTCTAATAACACTTATTAAGCATTTGGGTGCTGAGTGAAGACACCAGTTGTTTAGCAAGCAGAATTTTCCCCCATTTATCCATTATGCATTTCTTCAGCTGCACAACTGTACGCGGCGTTCATTGCCTTATTTTGCGCTTCATAATGCGCCACATGTTCTCAGTCAGAGACAGGTCAGGACTGCAGGGAGGCCATGCTAGCACCATGCTAGCACTCTCTGCTTACACAACCATGCACTTGTAATCCAGACAGAATGTGGTTCTGCTTTGTCCTGCGCTGGATGGCAGCATATGTTGCTCCAAAATGTGTACATATCTTTCTGCATTAATGGTGCCCTCACAGATGTGCCCCCACACCATGACAGATGCTGGCTTTTGGACCTGATGCTGATAACAGCTTGGATGGTCCTTTTCCTCTTTGGCCTGGAGAACACGGCGGCTTTTTTGTCCAAAAACTATGTGAAATGTCGACTTGTCGAACCACAAAACACGATTCCACTGTGCTACTGTCCATCTCAGATGAGACCGAGCCCAGAGAAGTCGGTGGTGCTTCTGGACAGTGTTGATGTATGGCTTCTGCTTTGCATAGTAAAGCCTTAACTTGCATCTGTGGATGCAGCAGCAAATGGTGTAGACAGACAAAGGTTTACCGAAGTATTCCCAAGCCCATGTCAGGATATCCATTACAGATTCATGACGGTTTTTAAGACAGTGACGTCTGAGGGATCGAAGATCATTCACATTCAGAAGTGGTTTTCAGCCTTGCCCTTTACGCACCAAGATTTGACCGGATTCCTTGACTCTTTTAATTATATTGTGCACTGTAGAAGGTGAAATGCCCAGAATCCTACCGATTTGTCTTTGGGGAAAATTGTTCTCAAAGTGCTGGATTATTCATTGACGCATCTGTTGGCAGATTGGCGAGCCTTGACCCATCCTTGCTCTTGAAGGACTAGGCCTTTTTTGGAGGCTCCTTATATACTATGATTAGACGATTGCCTCACCTGTTTCACATTACTTTCTTATTTCAACTCATCACATCGCTATTAGTCCTAAATTGCCCCTGTCCCAACTTTTTTGGAACGTCTTGCATGCATCAATTTCAAAATAAACATTTACCTTCAAAAACTATGCAGTTGATTAGTTAAAACATTCCAACTTTTTCGGAATTGGGGCTATAAATCAATGGAACATCAGCTTATATTTGTAAAATAGCAAAAACAATGACAAAAAGAGGTCATTATTATCTCAACTGAATTTAACATGTCTGGAGTTCATTTGCTGAACGACTGATATCAGTGTTGGGGCTCTTCTCCACCTGTCCCTATGGATTAGCTCCCACCGCCTAGTGTGCATTTTAGCAGAATCTATGACCTCTATAGAAAACCTTTTACTGGTGGGATTAACTCCCTTACCACTTTAGGTACTTTCTTTCATTTAATTTGGCTCAGATTTTGTCGTGATCAGCAAATTTGTGTCAAGAAGAACAAATCACCTCACAGAAGTCAATATGGAATACATATTAAGTTCAGGCATCTGGTTGACATTTCCATAGCAAATAGCTATTCCGCAACTAATATGCTTCATGAAGGAAACATAGAGAGAAAAATAGTACAGATGAAGATAAAGTCAAACAGATTAAGGGAAGTGGGGCAAACTTCACACACACAGCAGTCACAAAACCAGAGAGGGATCAGTAACTAATGCACAAAAATCCCCTAACTAAGCAGGCACTGATTTTCTCAAAATAGAAGGATTTGGAGATTTTAAAATGTTTAACAGTCATCAATGCGGCAGCAGGTACACACACTTACACGCACACACAGAGTTGAAACGTAATTTTTATGCTGTATACTGACTTGAATGATAAATTATAGGTTTACTGGGTTATCTGGGTAAAGGTGTATTATACTTTATATCACAAAGGTTTATAAACCACAAGGATAATCATATCTAAAATTCAAATGTAAAATATTTGGTCTCCAGAGGATCATGACAAGCTATAAAGTCAAAAAGCACTTTATCTACAGTTTATTTTGTAGCCTGCGAAATAAAAAATCTACTTTGTTGTGGACTATAACGCAGAGATGACTGCTGTGCTAAATCTCGTATCCAAGGTGCTTATTTGTCCTACTTTCTGGGAGACATTTTGATGTTGGTTGTTGGTGCTGGTCTCTTGGTGAAGTCTTTCCATTCCTTCCACTGTGTTAATTGCAGAATGAATCTCCCAATGTTAAATACAACACTTTCATATCTAATTAAGTAAAATCATGTATATAATATCCATAATGTCAGATTCAACATTGGTGCACCGGCTGCTGACTAAACTGACCAGGCTTATATAATAGTATTAGGAATTAATCACATTAAACAAAAAATTAGTTGAAATCTGATTTGGAGTACTAGGAGGAGAATGATGAGTAGGCAGAGAAACAGAAAGGTCAGTGTAGTTCTTTTCACGCTCAATGATGTGGCTCTTACTCATATTTTACCTGCTCTACCTATTTGTACATAACGCACTAATGCACTCTATAAACCATTTTCAATAAAGGGGGGAAAAAAAGCTTCCAGGAACCCATTATTGTGGAACAGCTGTATGGTAGGAATTAGGTCAGCATGTCTGAGACAAAAAGTTTTGGTTTATTCATCTTAAGATTAATTAAGGAAATGAATCACTTCCTATAAGGAACCCATTCAAGTGAAGTGTGGAGTCATTTCGAACTATATAATTAACCCTCTGAGAAGGACAATGTTAACGGCAAAGCAAAGTAGAAAAAAAAGGTCAGTACTGTAGACCACCTGGTATTCTGGGAAAATATCTACAAAGCAACTTATTGTATAGCTACAGTAACATTACCATGACTACATCCCCGATTCCGAAAAAGTTGGGACCGTATGGAAAATGATAATAAAAACATAGAGGAGTGATTTGTAAATGTACTTTGACTTGTATTTAAACAAAAAAATGTATAAAGACAAGGTATTTTATGTTTTACCTAATCAACTGCATAGTTTTTTGAAGATAAACATTTATTTTGAAATTGATGCATGCAAGACGTTCCAAAAAAAGTTGGGACAGGGCCAATTTAGGACTAATAGTAGTGTGACCAGTTGAAATAAGAAGGTGATGTGAAACAGGTGAGACAATCGTCTAATCATAGTATATAAGGAACCTCCAAAAAAGGCCTAGTCCTTCAAGAGCAAGGATGGGTCGAGGCTCGCCAATCTGCCAACAGATACGTCAGCGAATAATCCAACACTTTGAGAACAACATTCCCCAAAGACAAATCGGTAGGATTCTGGGCATTTCACCTTCTACAGCGCACAATATAATTAAAAGATTCAAGCAATCCGGTCAAATCTTGGTGCGTAAAGGGCAAGGCTGAAAACCACTTCTGAATGTGAATGATCTCCGATCCCTCAGACATCACTGTCTTAAAAACCGTCATGAATCTGTAATGGATATCCTGACATGGGCTTGGGAATACTTCGGTAAACCTTGGTCTGTCTACACCATTCGCCGCTGCATCCACAGATGCAAGTTAAGGCTTTACTATGCAAAGCAGAAGCCATACATCAACACTGTCTAGAAGCACCACCGACTTCTCTGGGCTCGGTCTCATCTGAGATGGACAGTAGCACGGTGGAATCGTGTTTTGTGGTTCGACGAGTCGACATTTCACATAGTTTTTGGCCAAAAAAGCCACCGTGTTCTCCGGGCCAAAGAGGAAAAGGACCATCCAAGCTGTTATCAGCATCAGGTCCAAAATCCAGCGTCTGTCATGGTACGGGGGTGTGTCAGTGCCCATGGCATGGGTAACTTGCACATCTGTGGGGGCAGCATTAATGCAGAAAGATATGTACACATTTTGGAGCAACATATGCTGCTATCCAGAGCAGGACAACGCCAAACCACATTCTGTCCGGATTACAAGCGCATGGTTGTGTAAGCAGAGAGTGCGGGTGCTAGCATGGCCTCCCTGCAGTCCTGACCTGCCTCTGATTGAGAATGTGTAGCACATTATGAAGCACAAAATAAGGCAAAGACGGCCCCAGTTGTGCAGGTGAAGAAATGCATAATGGATGAATGGGGGAAAATTCTTGTGTCTTCACTCAGCGCCCAAACACTTAATAAATGTTATTAAAAGAAAAGGTGATGTTACACAATGGTAAACAGTCGACTGTCCCAACTTTTTGGAGTGTGCTGCAGTCATCAGATTTGAAATGTGTGTATATTTTCAAAAATAAATTAAATTCACAAAGTGAAACATCAAATAATGTGTTAATGATGTGTTTTCAATATAGTACAGGGTGAATAGAATGTTCAGATGCATTTTGTTTTTTGTTTTTTAATTTTCCATACTGTCCCAACTTTTTTGTATATTACACTGCAATAATAACACTATGTGCCAAAAGCATTTAGCAATAGAACCTTGCCTGGCTATGTTGTTTCCGTAGGCAATTTGAGGTAATGTTTAATGTTTCTGCTGTATTGAATTGAGATTTTTTGGCCAGTTCAGGACTATGCACAGTTCATCCATAATGTGCAAACAAATTTGAAGTCACCAAACAGGAAATGAGGGCATTTGACAGCAATGCTTTTACGTATTTACAACAAATTTGGCAAAACATTTTCTTTTAGCAACATGATCTAATGTTAACAAACAAGCTAGGCATCCATTTGCAACTTGCTACTGAAAATAGGAAGTGAGTCAATATTTCAGCTTTGGCTTGATATATTGTCATGAAATTTAGTACATCATGGAAACACATGTTTATGGTCTCAGTGGCATCTGGTCTTCCTCTGTCATTAAGAGGTGGGGTCAGAATATGCTTGGGCCCTTGTTCTTAGGTGAACTGAAATGATTGGTTTATTACAAATCATTTTTAACAGATACTTTTGTAAAGTTTTTTTTTTGTAATTAAACTGACCATTTGACTGGGTGACTGTGCATGAGGATAGGAGTGTGACTGCAGTGATTATGATGATGTGATGGACTGAGGACCATGGGAGTTGTAGTCTGCAAATTTGGGAGTTGCAGATGCAAAATGACAAAGTAGTTGTGTTTCGTGTGCAGTTTCCGATAGCATTCTCATTCACTAATTACACCACTGTTGTTAGTGAATTTGCATTTGTAAAACGAAGCTTGCCAAACTCCGCATTTAAAGAGTCTAAATGCAATTTAAACAATCCTCTATCAAGCAATCTTTAAAGCAATAAATCTTTTTCTTCTTTCTGAAACATATTCTCAGATGGGAGTAAAATCCACAGGACAATCAGGATGAAAAGATGGCAACCATACTGCTACCAGCGGGTTCGGATGGCTTGCGCCCGTTCACTCTCGAGTCCCTTTTGGGCATTGAGCACAGGATTGCAGAAGAGCAGGCCAAGAATTCCAAGTATTCCTCAGAGTCCTGTGCGAAAGAAGAGAATCCCAAAGCCCAAGCAGACCTGGAAGCTGGGAAGGTGCTTCCTCAAATCTTTGGTGACATTCCTGCAGGTCTGGTAGGAGTCCCACTGGAAGACATTGACCCTTTTTACTTCAACAATCAAAAGGTGAGTTAAATTAGCCATCATTAAAATCTCCCTTACTGTTATTGGTTTCACATTTTTAATGAAACTTTGCTAGCTCATAAACTGATTTCTTGTCTTTCTTGGTAGACCTTTATTGTGCTAAATAAGGGGAAGGCCATCTTCCGCTTCAATGCCACATCGGCCCTGTACATATTTAGCCCATTTCACATCATCAGAAGAATCGCCATAAGGATACTAGTCCATTCATATCCTTTTACTGGCATTTATGTTGATTTATACTGTATGAATAGGAAATTGTTATTGGGTAATAGAATGCAAAAATGGACTTCAATTTAGGTAATGCATTCCATAAAAACTATGATGAGATCTTTCGAAACTTTAAAACAAAAAAGTCTTTCGAAACTTTAAAACAAAAAAGTCTTTATGTTTCAACACAGCACTCACTATGCTTGTTTTTACTTTACAAACCACCTAGGCCAACGAAACTGAACTACTGTCTTTGCCCCCTACATACTCAGTAAGAAACGTGTGAAGCTAACTGCTGCAATCAGATCGCCTTTGCGATTTTATATTTCAAGAAATCCCAGCAGCGTTATATTGTAATTTCTGGCATTATATATAAAAATGAAAATGACTAAATAAATATAAATCCAGGGAAGTGAAAGATTGTTCTACATACTGTATTATATTACTCCTATTTTTCGTCTTTATTAAATATTCCTCATTTTGGTACAATTGAATGGAGCAAAGGTGAGAGGTTCATCCATAATTTTGTGACATAGGACTGATGATGCACAACACTAGGTCTACACATTTTTTTCATTGCTTAGCAATAATAGAAGAAGGGGAATTGATTAAAATGAGTTAAGCTTTATTGGGTAGTTTAGGAAGTTTGAAATCATAGTCTAATATGAAAAATAGAAGTTTTTCATACTATATAACAGAAAAAGTGAGGACTTTATTGTGAAAATTTTTTATCTGGTTTATTCATCTAAAGCCAATTTATAAGCCTCTTCATTTTTCCCTGAACATGCACATCCTGAACTTTCAAAACCTTTTTTTTTTTTTTTCTGGCCCATCCTGTGCTAATACACATTCTCATCTCTCTGCACAGATGGAGGCTTTGCAGCTTTGTATTTCTGTGAGAACAGGACACCAGATAGGTTAAATAGGGATAGAATTATCATACTGAATCCTCAAATCCCACTGGCTCAAAGATTTCTCTTGAGTTTACATCAAGACAGGAAATTTATTGTTGCTTTAACCTGTAATTTGATCACGCCGAAGGTCTGAAACAAGGTCAAATACCCCCAGTTGAAGAGCTGGAGTCAAATGAAATGATATCACTTCCTGCTGCCATTATAATCGCATGATTAATAACTTAATATGTGACTTTTTAAAAAAAAAAACTATTTCCTTAACTTTTCTATACATTGTTTAGTTTGTTCATTATGTGCACAATTTTGACCAACTGTTTCTTTATGGCCATGTCGGACCCTGCACAATGGACCAAGTATCTGGAGTGAGTAATTATATTACACGTTTATTTTTCCTGTTTCATACTTGAGATTGAGACTTAATTCAAATATAAGATAAATTACAAAAAAACAAAAACAAACAAACAACATTGCACGGCTGGGAAAGGATGCCTCTGTAAATATCTCAGTATAGACATGATACTAAACAGTCATCTGTGTGTTTTTGCAGTAATAAAAAGTTTTTAGTCTTTAGTAGGATAGATTGCAAACGTATTTTGCAGATTTGAGGTTTTCAACAACATAATCCTTAAAATGTCAGATATATCAGTAAAATTAAGACTAAGTAAAGATGATATATTTTGATTAAAATGTTATTTGTAATGTTAAATTGAGTTTTCATCAATGGGATGCTCTGCTTGGATGATCCTGTTTCGGTAAGATGTTTTTTTCACTGCATTGTGTGCTGCAACTGGAATGCTGCCCTCAAATGAAACTTCTGTGTGTTTGTTTGCTGTCATGCCACTAAACACTGTGGTCACCAGCTTTACTCTTTAACGATATCTCATTAAAGGATTATGATATCAGCTGAAAGAGTGAATCAGTAAAGGATTTTCTGATATAATTTACACGCATTAATATATTTATCCAAAATGACTCAATCAGGTGAATGAATCAAGTGAATAGAAATACGACCAAAACAGCGTTAATCTCAGTCATTTTAGAGGGTGTGGGCATTTTAGCAGGTTTTCTACTATTTAAAAAACAGGATCAACTTTTTTTGTGCATTTCTTCTGTAAACAAATGGGTGAATGTACGATATTTTGCCAGACATTTGCTATTAGAGGTTTTTAATAATACACTATAAAAAAATTTACTTTCAGTCAAGGCACTACAAGTAGAAATGTAATATGTCTTCTCTAAAGATGTAGTAATAACAATATCAAAATTGATCAAACAAGTATTTTAAAAAGTGTTTATTTAACAGGTTGTTTTTTTTTTTTACACCCATGTCCACTGCATTGTCTGGAACGTAATAAAGCCTGTCTGCTCTACCCATTTCCTTTATAAATCATATATAAAACACTTACTAGGGTGGAAACATATGAAGTCATATAGTATTCTTAAAACTCTTTTCCTCCAAATATTATTTTCTATACTCAGAACCAAAAATCTCTTTCTAGATGACCTGCATTCCTATTCCTATTCCTATTCAAAGTCATATTGAGAAATATATTACAGAGGAATTGCCCAAAATGTTCATAATTAACGGATTATTATCAATCATTGCATTTGTGTAATATTTCATGTTGAAAAATGACCATTTTTAACAATCTTTTCTGTTTTATTTGTTAAACAATAAAGAAATGATTTTCCAACAAACTGGAAGTTCTGGAAATTAGACAAAGACTCATTTGCATAAATACAGTAAATCTTACTTTTTGAAAAAGTTCTAACACAAAATAATAATAATAATAATAATAATAATAATAATAATAATAATAAACAAACAAACAAACAAACAAACAAACAAATAAATAAATAAATAATAATAATAAGCAATTGTGATATCTATTTAAAATATATATATATAATATTGTAGAGTCTTGCCTTAATAAATGCATGTGCTTGCTGTTCGGCTGGTGGGAATGAAAGAATATAAATCACCCCGAGTACATTTCCACTGTACAGGTATGTGTTGTGCTGTCTATTTCCAAAAGATTGATATGGTTGCTCTAGTCACTGCCTACTGCTATAGATGTAGCCTAACATGTACTGACCTTTAATGAATATGTGCATGCAGATGAGGTGGAAGAGAATGTGACTGGGCATGCAGCATGCTGATTTGCTAGCACCCAACATCCCTCCTTACCCCTTCCAAATTACTAAGAGAGATATATTACAGATATGTTTAATGCATGCTTCAGATAATTTAAAAAGAAGGCTCTGAATCTTTAAAAAGAATGAATTCACTTGATAAATCTACTTTAGAGTGATACATTAGGTGTTTTTTTTTTATTTTTTTTTTTTATAAAAATGAATATGTGATAGGAATGGCAGATATAGAATAAAATGTCAAAAATACAAATTGTCAAGGAATTCATAACAAAATAAATAAATAAACAAAATTTGTCAACAGAATTTGTATGGAAATATATGAATATGCTAGTTATTTCACTCTGGTCTGCTATATTTAGTTTACTCACTCCATTTTGCCAGCTCATAAAATTTTAGTATTAATGCCTGCCTTATGTTTTCCTCTGTCTTGCCTTATTTATGCTCAGATATACATTCACTGGGATTTATACGTTTGAGTCGTTCATTAAGATCTTGGCGAGAGGATTCTGTATTGGACCTTTCACGTTCCTCAGAGACCCATGGAACTGGTTGGACTTCAGTGTCATTGTTATGGCGTAAGTATTCCTCATGCTCTATATTCTATAGAAAGTTCATATTTGCTTCTAAATCCCCAAATAACTGTGTATCATATCCAGAATGGTTCAGGTTTAACCATTCTGAAGGGTGGTGCCATGAAAGAGAGAAAAGGACTGCATACTTCATATCACACAATGTTATACTACCACTCAAAAATACCTTCTCAAAATGTAATTCTGAAGACATTCATTATTCATTGCAGATTTGACCACAATGGTTGTTAACATAATAACAGTCGTTATTGCCGTCAGTGGTGCTGAAAAACGTGACCTACACAAAACGGGGGCAGCGGCATGCAAGAATACTTCACAAAAAAGGAAAACGTAAAGGAGTTTTTTAAAAAAAACAACCTGGAATGAAAGAGTGAGTGATGGTTAACTGAGAGGTGGATAATGGCAACACTGAGAGACATAATGCAATTTTGTTACAAAAAGAAAAGGAGAGTAAAAATATGAGTGTGCGAGAATTTGAGGTAAGAGAGAGAGAGAGAGCAGATAGACAGTGAGCCATTTTTCAGATGACCTACATATGCAGCATTAAAGCTTGACCAAATTAGAGATGTGGATTAGCTGCTAGAAAATGGTAGGAGAGAAGAGAATGACATTGACATTGAATGACAGAAAAAGAGGAGACAATAGAAAACAGAAAATAGGTGATCTTTTCAATAATTATAGCCACTTTATAACTATGAGAAAACTTCTTTTGAGCTTTTGGAATTTTCACTGCAGTGAATTTTGAACTTGATTTTCAGTCGTTTAAAAATACACCAGATGGAGAAGAGTAGTGCTGATTGGGATAGAGCGTAACAATGTTTGGAGCAATAGCACTGAATGGCCAGCCATCTATAGAGGAAGTCTAATGAATAGGATTATAGTCAAGCTGCCAGATGTATTGAAGGTACGAGGAGGGCTCTAAGAATCAAGAGCTTTGTGAAAAGTATATTAAAAAGACTTGAAAGTGTAGAGAAAAGAAGTATAAATGGAAGAGAATGAGGGTGATTTATTAGGAAGATTTAAAAAAAGAAATAGGGTAATCAGTATGGGAGAAAATTAAGATATTTCTCAGCATTGTTAAGATAAGGTATAATTAAGGTATAATTAAGCTATTATTAAGGTATAATTCATTCATTCATTCATTCATCTTCAGTAAGCACTTTATTCTGGATATTCAGGACTTCAGAGGGCAGAATTCATCTCAGATGGGACACCAGTCCATGACAAGGCACCAGGCACACACACATTCACACACACAAGCAATTTAGCATAGGCAATCCACCTACATGCATCTTTTTTGGGAGGAAACTGGACAACCCAAAGGATACTCATGTGAACATGGTAAACTCTACAATAACACAAGCTCAGGATTGAACTGGGGATCCTGAAGCCATGAGGTAGCAATGCTACCCTCTGCACCACCATGACATTCAATATAATAAGGAACTTTAGTTTTTTAAGAACTTTAGTTATGAAATTTATGTTGCCAGTTCCTGGTGTGGAGTGGTGGTAGTGGTGGTAGTGGAGTTGGTGCTACATATAGTATACATATAGTATCTGTCATCAGCATAGCAGTCAAAGCTAAAGCCATTGTCATAAAGAGAAGCGGATCAAGAGCTCACCCATGAGGAACCCCTTAACTGACAGGTGCAGTGAACAATCTGTGTCACGATCACGCTGTTCCGCTCATTTGGGTGAAAGATAAAAAAAGAAGCATATAAAGTTTTATAATATTAAAAGCTGCACTAATATCAGTTATATGTGTGTTAAGAGCCACATCATCGACACCATTTTCAAAAGAGGATACTCAGTCATATACAATGAGGAACATGCTCAAAAAAATTTGTACTAATCTGTACCTTTACCTGTACCTGTACCTTCCTTGTTGCTGGGGTGGTACCCTCAAAGGTACATTTTTTTGTATCTGAAATATCTCTCTCTTTCACATGTGAACGTGGATATAATGTACCTTTAACAAAATGGATAAATGGACTTTAGCATAAATGGACTTTAGCTAGTCTTTAGGATAAAGCTAGAAGTTTGAGCCCCAGCCTCAGGGAAGGGTACAGTTACATTTATATAGTGCTTTTCTAGACATTCAAAGCGTTTTACATTGTATGGGAGGGGTCTCCTCAACCACCACTAGTGTGTAGCATCCACCTGGATGATGCGACGGCAGCCATAGTGCGCCAGAACGCCACCACACACCAGCTATTAGTGGAGAGGAGAGAGTGACGTAGCCAATTCAGGGATAGGGATTATTAGGCGACCATGATAGTGAAGAGCCAGTGGGGGAATTTCGCAAGGACACCGGGGTTATACACCTACTCTTTATGAGAAGTGTCCTGGGATTTTTAATGACCACAGAGAGTCAGGACCTTGGTTTAACGTCTCATCCGAAAGACAGTGCTGTTTTTAGAGTATAATGTCCCTGTCACTACACACAGACCACAGGGTGAGCGCCCCCTGCTGGCTTCACTAATACCACTTCCAGCAACAACCATCCAGGTACTGGCCAGGCTCAACCCTGCTTATTTTCAGTGGCCATATCTCATAGCTCTGGCCATATCACAGTTTAGTACTCTTTTTTTTCTGAAAGTGAGTTAAAAGATATACGGGTTGATGTAATATTTTCTTGTGGTGCAGCTACCACAATTTCCATCACTTTAGCTAAGAATGAAAGGTAAATATTGAGTCTGGAGTCAGTAAGGTAAGTTTTACTGAGCCCATTTTGCACTTAGATTGGCTGTTTCATTATTTTCATATGCTTATTACAATGAGGATGGGAGCTAGCTCTGACCTGTATCTGATTTCCACTCTGTGTAGATATGTGACAGAGTTTGTGGATCTTGGCAATGTCTCAGCATTACGAACATTCAGAGTCCTGCGAGCCCTAAAAACCATATCCGTCATCCCAGGTAAGAGCCGTTATACGCCACTGACAGAATCACATACAGTCCATACACTATACATAGTGTATATACACACTCACCAACCACTTTATTAGGAACAACTGTACATCTGCTTGTTCATGCAATTATCTAATCAGCCAATCATGTGGCAGCAGCTCAATGCATAAAATCATACAGATACAGGCCAAGAGCTTAAATTAATGTTCACTTCAAACATCTAAATGGGGAAAAATGTGATCTCAGTGACTTTGACTGTGGCATAGCTGTTAGCCAGATGGGCTAGTTTGAGTATTTCAGAAATTGCTGTTCTTCTGGGATTTTCATGCGTAGCAGTCTCTAGAGTTTACACAGAATGGTGCTAAAACCAAAAAAACATCCTGTGAGCGGAAGATCTGCAGGCTGAACCGCCTTGTTGATGAGAGAGATCAGAGGAGAATGACCAGACAGGTCTGAGCTGACAGGAAGTCTACAGTTACTCAAATAACCACTCTTTACAACTTTTCAGAGAAGAAAAGCATCTCAGAATGCACAAAAACATGTTCAGGAGGAAGAACCCTGGTATCTCCTTATTTTGAGTCATCACAGATATAAACTTAATCAGTTCAGTTTGTAATCAGATGCTGGTTGTCAAAATGTCTACGTTGCTCCTGCGCCATAGTCGGAATGAAATCTTTAAATGTAATTTTTTCTTTTTTTTAACTTTAATTGTGATGGAGATATGTCCAGTTCAGGAACTCTTCACCATATGAAAGCTTTTCCTAGCCCACCACACGTCAAACATTTGATTATAGTGTCTACTATAAACTTTAAATAAATGGTCTGAGTTAGCAGTTACTAAGGAGTCAGAGTTAATCCATGTACACAAGTTTACATAGAAGTTGTTGCATTGTGCCTCTCCAGGTCTGAAGACCATTGTGGGAGCTCTGATCCAGTCGGTAAGGAAGCTAGCAGACGTGATGATCCTGACTGTCTTCTGCCTTAGTGTCTTTGCTCTGATTGGTCTCCAGCTCTTCATGGGTGTCCTACGGCAGAAATGTGTTCGCAGCACTGCTCACTGTGTAAACTCCACATACCCAGGAAATGGAAGCTTTTTCTGTAACAACAAGACCTGGCACTCCATAAAGGACTTCATTAGCAGTGAAGGTACAGTGAAGCTGTAAATGCTCTGCTATAGCATTTACCCAGAAAGACTTATTCGATTGCACTGAAATGTTATGCTATGTGTATTCAGAGATAATAAAATGTAGTTTTAATCGATATGTTAGCATATAGCAATTTAGGTTGAAAGCTGTGATAGTAAGAAAATCCTCTCATCTCATCATCTTATGTCAATAATGTCCTGATAGACTTCTTACAGGAAAGACTTTTTTCTTGGCATTACATGTGCTGTCTGCTTACTCCTCAGAAAACTTCTACAAAGTTGAAGGAGCCAAGGACGCCTTAATATGTGGATATAGCAGTGATGCTGGGTATGTGAGAACTTTTTTTTTGAGCCAGTATCTGGGCTTTGGTGATACTTGTGTCACTTAATCGGTGTTCCCTGTTCAGTTTAATTTTACCCTGGGTATTTGTCTCAATTAGAATTTTTTGTTCGTTTTCTCTTTCAGTCTGCTGATTCTCGCATTATCATTTACATTAGATTAGGTTGATAGTATAGAAAATCTGTCTTTAAATGTTGACTTTGTATACAGTTCACACACTGATGAGCTCCCTTTAAAATACAGTAAGTGACAGTTTTCAGTTAAATACTCTTCATTGGACATGCACAGGTACCAAACATACCCATAAGCCTCCACATGTCGTATGATACACCTGTTTAAAAAGTTCACCTACACACACACACACACACACACACACACACACACACACATATATATATATATATATATATATATATATATATATATATACACACATTCACCTTAATGACCATCACCAAAAAACAGATTCATCAAACAGATCCTAAATTGTAAAACAAAGAGCAGTCAAGTGATCAGAGCAACAGTGGGTGTTTTTTAATTGGATAATGCCATAAATCCCAGTGCCTCTCAAATAGGTCTGTGCTGTCAGAGCTAATTCAATACTCATCTGAGTTAAAACACTGTCTGTACTGTTACAAATCTGACTCTGTTTGAACAGAACCAGAAGCAGAAAGCATTTTGAGGTTAACACAGAAAGCTATCGTTTATGGTCTGGAATATGTATAACGATATTCTAGCAAAAAAATAAATGAATAAATAAATAAATAAATAAATAAATAAATAAATAAATAAATGGGATTGGTTACAGTTAAAGGGTTTCATATCTAGAAGGAAAACATCCATTAGATTTCCTATTTTGATTATAAAGAAAGAAAGAAAAAAAGAAACGAACAGATGTCCAGCAAATTATCTTAGCAGCATAAGGAAAAGAAAAGCATGTAGAGGGTGTGCGTAACATATTGCACATAGAAGTAATGTGAACTGTGTGTCATTCTCTTCTCATGTATGATTGTGGGGATGGATTCAAATGTTTCAACCCTAGACAGCATTAGCTCACAGTTCATAGCCTCTGCTGTGTGGAGGACTTGCCCTCTAAACTCACATCTGGTCCTGCTAAGCTCTTCTGTAGGTTTGTTAATGGCTGCCGTCTAGTATAACATTGGGGATTATGTATATTGTTCATTTCTCTCTCTCTCTCTCTCTCTCTCTCTCTCTCTCTCTCTCTCTCTCTCTCTCTCTCTCTCTCAAGATTTCAAGATTCAAGCAGCTTTATTGCCATGGTAAAAGGCTTTACACTGACAAAGCATTGGTAACATTAAATTACAGACATACACATTTACACACGTTCACACACAATGAAATTTTTTATATATAAAATAATAGTTATAAAAGAAGAAGAAAATACACGATTATCTGTCTGAGCATTTTGTGCATGTTTACAGTGTTGATGTTACTGAGTGGATGATGGTCCTGTTCCACTGGTTACTGTTTTATTGTGACAGGACTTCACAAACCTAGCAGCCAGGTTTGAGCTTGGTGAAATTTCTCCTAGCAGGTGTGGGAGTTTGTTCTTATTTTGCATCAGCTTGAAGTCTTTTTCATGAGTTGTGAAATGGGGAAAACAATGTTTTCGCTAATTTGTGTATAATTAGGGCATGTTGTTAAAAAGTGTAGTTCTGTTTTCACTTCATTTTGTGTGTAGTGGGGGCACAGCCTGTCTTCTTTTGGTAGCCAGGTCTGTTTGTGTCTGCCCGTCTCTATGGCCAGGTTGTGGTCGCTGAGTCTGTACATGGTCACGACTTAGTCTTGTCTTAGTTTAGGGTCGGTCACTGTGCTCAGGTATTCTGCCGATTTATATTCTCTGTTTAGGGACAGATAACATTCTAATTTACTTTGTTGAGCTGTTGCTTCTGTCTCGTGTTTTAGATATTTTTCTTTTCGTGCTTTAATGATTTGATTTGGTCTGTCTGGGGTTTTGGTCAGGGGTTTGGCTTGTTTTGGATTGTAAAGTCAGCTCTAAGACCAGCTTGCTGTGGGGGCTTCTCTCTGGGGTTAGCTAATGGTATCTCAGTGCTCTGTGATGGAGGGTCTCTGTATCACTATTTGGGGGGCATGGAATTTAATGGCTCTTTTTTGAATTTTGAAAAATAATTATTATTCTTCCTCTCTCGCTCTCTCTCTGTCTCACACATACATACACAAACACACATCCTCACGCTTTCACTTTGTGTCTCTTGTTCACTGTGCCTCTTGACTGACTCTGAAGTTGAAGTGTCTTAGAAAGGGGTTGGGTCACCCCGAGCTACCAGAACAAATTCAAGTCTCTGGAAATTTACCTTTAACAATTCTTCCAAATGATATTCCCTACATTTTAATGGTGGTGGAGAAGATACTATCGAACAAGTCACTCCAAAATCTCCAATAGGTGTTCAGTTGGTGATTGTAAAGGCAATAGCATTTGATTTACATCATTTTCATCCTCATCAAACCATTCAATGAGCCCTCATGCCCTTTGGATGGAGGTTGGGTCATCCTGGAAGATGGAAGGCCACTCCAATAAATGTTTACTCATAGGATAAAGGTATCAGTCAGACAAAGGAAAGGAATGAGTGGAATGAAAGGAATTTCCTCTAAAGGAATGAGTGGACTTGAACTATGACAGCAAAATGCTCCCCCAAAGCGTAACAGAGACTGTTTTCTTCTTTATACTGTCTACAAATTCAGTGTCCACTCATCCGAATGTGGCATTTGTAATCAAAATGTGTCTGAGAAATTTCTTTGTAGTGCATTGGTATGGTGTTGAGCTACTACTCTATGAAAAGGAAATTCTCTTTCTTGTCTTTCATGTTCAGCTATTAAATAAAATCACACATTTTCATGCATACAGTGGATGATATACAGCACATCCCAAAAATGTGTGTCCATTTCCACAATGGTATGCAAAGTTTGCATTTTGGAAATAAAATAATGCACTTCAGACAAAGTCCTGACCTATTATTTAGTTATTTCTCTTCAAATATCTAAAAATATTATTCAGTAACTTGTATACATTATTCAGTTCATACAGTAAAACTAGCTGGAAATGTATGTAGTTGCAGATGGGTCCTGGGAATTTAAAGAACAAGTCATGACCAATGAATAGTCTTAAATTATTATATATTTTTTAAATATATTAATAACATTTTTGATATATTGATATATCTAACCAATTGCCCTTGTAGATAAATCAAGTTTGTTTAATCCAGTTAATTTTAGATTTGCGCCAGCTATCAGCATTGGCCAAAACTCTCACAGGAATCAATAAGTGGTCACTTTAGTGGTCCATTTACAGTGGACATGTAAATTGCATGAAATTGCTCAGTGCAATCAGAGAATCAAAAGCACTTCTCATCTGGCATTGACGCATACATACACACACTACTGTGGAGAGGCTGCTCCCACGAGGCACTTTGCCACAGTGTCCTCTGGCCACCGCCTCCAGGTCATTGTTACTATAGAGACTCTGAGATCGTCCGACTGCATAGCAACCCTGGACAGAGCAGAGCTTTGCTAATGCATAGATTTTAGACCGAATTCTCCCATTCTCTTCACAGACCTGACTGAAGTAATGCCAAGTTTTTGTATAAAAAATACTAATCAATCCTATCCAAATCCTTGTGTCTCTGTACTAGGGTGTGGCTGTGTGATATATTGGTGATAACTTGAACAGACATCAGTAGAAATTTGTGTGCATCTCTCTCTCTCTCTCTCTCTCTCTCTAAAAGATTTATTGTTGTCTGTATACTGAGGCCATGCCCTCTCCAGCTGTTTATAGTTCCATTACTAAATGATCCTTCCCTCACACTCTACCCTCCACCCTGCCTGTCACTTAAACCTAATGCTGCCATGGTAACAGAGAGATGGGGTGATGAGGGCATTGGGTTGGGGGAAAATGTTAAACTTCAACTAGATACTCATCTAACTTCAGGTATCTATCAGAATCCCCTTGAAACCTTAATACCTGCCCTGTCTTGTGAGGCCTACGTAGTTTACTGATTTCTCTGATAATATGATAACATGCAACGATTTCAGTAACCACTTTATCCTGGCCTTTTTAGTCAATACCAACTGACAGCTACTAGCTATTTCTCCCATATTGCTTGACAGCTACTAGCCTGGGAGGACAAGGTTAGCATGCACTTCCTCCAAGACATGAAAAGCCAACAGTCATCACATACACACATACCAACAGCTGGCTAGTGTTGTGAGGATGGCTGTGGCCTTTTTAGGATTCAAACGTGTGATGTTCCAATGACAAAATGAATCAGTAGCTGGTGTAATTTTTATCCTGTAATACTCAAAGGTCTTGCATGTGTATAGACAACATTAATAAGCAATTGTTTCTTTCCTTAGTGATTGATTATCCAGTCAAGTATCATTTCTTTACCTGTTTGGGTGATGGGTATATTGTCTTATTTTGAGAGTGTGTATCTGTGTCTTGCCTCACTTTTGCCATACAGAAAGTGCCCTGATGGGTTTGAGTGTTTGAAGATGGGGAGAAACCCAAACTATGGCTACACGAGTTTTGACAGTTTTGGCTGGGCCTTCCTAGCGCTCTTTAGACTAATGACACAAGACTACTGGGAAAACCTCTACCACCAGGTATTGCTGAGTGGAACAGATATGAAGCCACAATGATTGAAAATTAAAGTCATTCAAGTTTATGTCTGCTCCTCTCACTTCTGGCAGACTCTACGTTCAGCTGGTAAGACCTACATGATCTTTTTCGTGCTGGTGATCTTCCTGGGCTCGTTCTATCTGGTAAACCTGATTCTGGCTGTAGTGGCCATGGCATATGAGGAACAGAACCAGGCCACCATTGCTGAGGCCTGGCAAAAAGAGAGAGAGTTTCAGCTGGCCATGGAGCAGCTTCGCAGAGAGCAGATGGTATTACATACAGTTTGTATATAAATTTTTATATAACAATTTAGTGTGCATCTATGGATCTGATAAGGCTCATTTTAGTTAACACTCATGCATCGCTTTGGTCTTTAATTGAATATATTAGTCACCACAGAAATAAGTTGACACTGAGTGCACTTGGTCTTTGAATCTGATTACGAAACAATCACACCAGTGGTATTTAGAAGCAATGTAAAATAGTAATTTTGAATGCTTCTGGCCAGGCATTAGGAAAGCGAAGCAAGGAAGCCGAACTGAGTCCATTTCAAGAGATGTCTCCATCACCATTTAGTTGCACTGAGTCCAGAGAGCATCGATCCAGATCCAGATCCTACAGAACCGTGTCAGAGGAAGCAGAAGATGATCCTCCTGATGAGAAGGTAGGATTTCTGAGGATTTCTGCCAGTCCTATTAAGGCAGTCCCAACACTCAACTCTTCCCCATTCTCTGTCTTTTCCTTTAGTTTGTGCACTCACTCCTAGCCACGCTCTCCTCCCATCCTTTGAGCACACGGAGGGGCAGCAATAGCAGTGTATTCACTTTCCATCTGCGCAAAAACTCTGAGGCTGATGATCAAACCAGTGTCCTCTATGAGGGACGGAGTCGGGCAGGATCCACAGTGATACCATGGCACAAGCGCCGCACAAGCAGCATTAGGAGCCACTGTTCCCAGGTTGTTAAACCCAGCTTTGCCATCAACGGCCGGCTTGAACTTTTGCCGGACCAGAAGACAATTGGTGGCATCATCCCACACACGCCTACCTTGTTTCCTGCACACAGCATGGAAAAGGTCAAAGAGGTCAGATGGACAGCACTATTAAATTGCACTAGACACTATTTGGACTGTTTTTTGAAAACATTTAATATGATTTTGGGCTATAAAAATAACCTCATTGTATATAAGTGAGACAAGTCATATTCTGTTGTGAATGCAAAACATGTGTCTTAAGTATACACCATGTCTCTGGTGACTAATAGGAGCTGGCATGTTTAGAAGACCATGCTAGTGAAGTCTGCAAATCCGTGCAGCAAGGGAAGATAGAAGCTCTGTCTCCCTGCATGAAGCGAGAACTCAGCTCAGTCAGTTTCTTCAGTGATGCATTGGATGGTGGGCTTCAACCTTTCAGTGTTTTCTTTTAGTCTTATCATTGTCTGTGTTCATTGTTCTTTGACAACAAGTAGCCATATTGTGCAAACTGCAGGCAACTGCTTATTTGAGCCAAATTATTCTTTCATATTTTTTGTGATTTCTCATCTATGACGAAGGGCAATTTATGAAGGATGATGTCAGTATTAGTTTGAGAGTATAGACCAAAAGGCCTGTGGCAATATTATGTTTCTGTAGGAATATCATTTACATGTCCCATTGCGAAATTGTAACTGACAGCCAATATATCTCATTTTATAATAGCCTCTCAGATATTTTAAAGGGCCCAAATCAGCTTCAAGATAGTGGTAGACACACAGCCATCTAAAGATGGTATATGCTTTTGTGGTCTCGGTCCAGATCAGTAATTATTAACAACTATGTTCCTTTATTTGTATATCTTAGAATTTGAAGAGACACATCAGAAGTGTCCTCCTTGCTGGTACGTGTTTGCTAAAAAGTATCTGATATGGACGTGCTCTCCAGCATGGCTTGGTCTGAAGGAGTTAGTAAAGGTCATGGTGATGGATCCTTTCCTGGACCTGGCCATCACTATCTGCATTGTGCTCAACACGCTCTTTATGGCTCTGGAGCATTACCCCATGACTGAGGAATTTAATGGCATGCTGAGTGTGGGGAACCTGGTGAGAATAGACTATACATAATGTTATGAAGCATCTAGTTCAGGACGTGGTGTAAACTCAATCTTTAACCTATGAATAATGTCCATGTTACTTCATGAGCATTTATTTATTTAAAATAGCCAGAGAAAGATGGGATTATTCAGAGAAGCACCTCTGAAAGTTAACACTCAACATGGTACTTCCACCACCATGCTTCACTGTGGGGATGTGTTGTCAAGGTGATTGGATTTCTTCTAAATCTAGAGCATTGTGCTAAAGCCAGAACTTTAAATTTTGCTCTTATCAGACTAGAGAACCTTGGGTTCAAAATGTCTTTTGGCAAATTCCAAATGGGATTTCATATAGCTTGCCACTCTTCCATAAAGCCCAGCTTTGTCCAGTGTCTGGGTTATGGTTATGCTGTGAACAGTTTCTGCCATCCGAGCTGTGGATCTCTCTAACTCCTTCAAAGTTACTCTTGGCCTCATTGTTGCTTCTTTGACTAATGCCATCAGTAGCCGGACACTGATTTCTTGGTACTCTATATACAGGAAAAATGTGGCAGGAAAACAGGATGAATAAACACTATTACATGTACAATTTAATTAAAAGGCCAAAGCTGCAATGTTAATGAACAACTTTTCACTATTTTATTCCATAGTACTGCTCCAAATTAATGAAACAGATTCACAGATATGGATGCTAATGTGTTGCTGATTATTCTATACTTAATTGTTTGTCTTCAGGTGTTCACTGGGATTTTCACAGCTGAGATGGCAATGAAGCTCATTGCACTGGACCCATACTACTACTTCCAGCAAGGCTGGAACATCTTTGATGGGATTATTGTTTGCTTGAGTTTGATGGAACTTGGTCTGTCCAATGTTGAGGGATTATCAGTGCTTCGTTCATTTAGACTGGTAAGGTCACATCATTAGAAATGACACCAGCAAAACCTACTTCAGCATAACCTCATCCATCCATCCATCCATCCATCCATCTATCCTTTTTTCAGCTGAGAGTCTTCAAACTGGCCAAGTCATGGCCAACACTCAATACCTTGATAAAAATCATCGGCAACTCTGTGGGTGCCCTGGGCAATTTGACCCTTGTCCTGGCCATCATCGTCTTCATCTTTGCTGTGGTTGGCATGCAGCTGTTTGGGAAGAACTACCAGGACTGCGTGTGTAAGATTAGCACGGACTGCACTCTGCCACGCTGGCACATGAAGGACTTCTTCCACTCATTTCTGATTGTGTTCCGTGTGCTGTGCGGTGAATGGATCGAGACGATGTGGGACTGCATGGAGGTGGCTGGCCAGCCACTGTGCATCCTCGTCTTCATGCTGGTTATGGTCATTGGAAACCTGGTGGTGAGTTGAAAGGATATTATTAGCATGTTTGCATGGCAACAATCATGATGCTTTATTGATGTTTTATTTCCTAACCAGTTTCTTTAATACAAACTTTATTAGTATCTCTATTAGCATAATAGATTTGTTGTATTGATTTGGAAGTTGACTGAGTTTGTGCAGCTTAGAAGTTTTAAAGGCCATAAGCAAGGCAGGGAGAAGAATAAATCTTTGGGATTTTCTTATTGCATTGGTCAACAGCCACTAGAATAGGTATCATGCCTTGGAAGGCGGGCAAAGGGTGGATACATATCAAAATCAAAAACTGTAGGTTGTGACAGCTCAGTGGTTAAGATGTTGAACTACTGCTCAGAAGGTCATGAGTTCAGATCTGCCAAGCTGCCACTGCTGGGCCCTTGCACAAGGCCCTTAACCCTCAACTGCTCAGTTGTATAAAGAAAATAAATGTAAGTTGCTCTGGATAAGGGCGTCTGTGAAAAATGGCATAAATGTAACTGTAAAATCTATGGCATGGTGCAATGTTGAGGAATTGGGAGTGGCAAACGTTTGCCAGCAAGAAGAGGTTTAGGAACATTGGCTTCCCACCAGTATTTAGTGTCAAGCACTAGATACCAGTACCTAGATATTTATGTGCAGAGGTTGGAAGAACTTTGTTATGACTGGGTCATCTCTAAGGGCTAGTTTTATTTAATGGTCAATGTATAATGGTCCAAGGACCAACTGATGGTGGCCACAAATGAAGATTTGAGTAGCATTATCTTTGTGGTTATAGATGCTCAGTGGGTAAATTCAAGATAAAGCATCAGCTGACATTTTTGGAATCAGACCAGTATGATTTAGTTACCTGGAATCTTAGAAAGAAAAGAGCCCATTTTGCTTGGTGTGGTGTGGTGTGAGACGTTTGGCCTTCGGGTATAGATTTTAATGCACCCTATACTCAACGGAACCATTCCTCCAATGTTAATTTAATGACCAATAATGCCCTTTTAGAAATGTTGTAATTGTCAACAAAAGTTTTTCTGAAAAGAAAGCAATGGGATACATTTCCTCTCTCTGTCTTCTCTGTCCCTAGGTTCTGAACCTCTTCCTGGCTCTGTTGCTGAGCTCCTTCAGCTCTGATAACCTGTCTGCTCCAGAGGAGGATGGTGAGATGAACAACCTACAAATAGCCATCGCACGCATATATTCTGGCCTCAGCTGGATCCTGGGAGTCATCAAGGATTTCTTCAACGGCAACCTGGCCAAAAACTGGCACATGAATAAGCAAGACCAGGCAACCATGAAGGGTCATGGCACCAACCATGTTGAATGCAATGGGACTGTTGGGAGAATCAGCAGTTATGCAGAGAAACATGTCACTTCAGAAAGGGAGGACAGCTACATGACCAATCCCAGCTTGAACATATGTGTTCCAATAGCACCTGGAGAATCGGACATGGAGTTTCCTGAAGAAGAGGAAGACGGCACAGAGACATCAGAAGATGAAGTAAACAATCCAGTAAGTTGATTGTTACTGATTTTTTGTGGGAATTTATTAACATTCGTAGAAATGGATGTAAGCAAACGATAGATCAATATAAATTAGGTCGAACAATTACATTGATGGAGAATGAGTACATATCAAGTCTAGAACCCTAAAGAGTTCTTCAGTTTGTCCCTGTGGGGAAACCCTACAACATAATTGGTTAATGATGAAGGTGTCAAGTGAAATCTCTTTTAGAAGACAAGAGAAGACCCTTGAGGAGACCTGACATACAAATTTTCATAAAATTTCAAAAAATCTGTATCTGTATCTGTTTGTGCTCCTGTATCTGTATATCTGTATCTGTTTGTGTATCTGTACCTGTATTCAGATTTAAACCCAAACTGGGTGTGATTACTATGACTATTGCTGTATTTGTTTCTGTTTAGATACACATTTTGTTCATTCCAAATTTGCATTCAGTTACATCCCTAGCTTCTTACCAGCATAATCATTAAGGCCAGAGTAAATATAATAATGGTCAACATTCACTAACTCCTCAGTGTAGGATTACAGAGCTGATATAGTATTGTGACAACACTTTTTGCAAATAATCCTAGTAAATCAGTAGAAAAATTCTAAGCATTTTCTCTTGCAGGATTTTTTTCTCCTACAAAATTGCATAGCAAAAAGATAGCAGTGGGAGCTTCAGTCTGAAATAAAACCACAGTTCAAATGTTTATCATTATCATAAGTTAATGCCATAGTCCAGTAACCTTTAAGGAAGCACCATATTGGCCCAAGATTTCTTGTCCTTAACTGATATTGGTAACAGAGTCAGTTAATGGTTTTTAACTATTTGGGGCACTAAACAGGTCTCAGTTGTTGTGGTTGCTATAGAATGGATATGATGGGGTGAGGAATTGAACACCAGCCTTTTGGCTTTATCAGGAAGTGATCAGCCTGTCAGAAGGAAGTACTGTGGGTCTGAGGAATCCAGAAGGAGAAGATGAGGACATCCAGATAACTGGTGACACCATGGAGCCAGAAGAGTGTCTCCCTGAGTGTGAGTGAAGGACAATGTATAAATTAATAAAAAGCATTTAAAGCCACAATTTGTAAACATATGTAAAACATGAGCTCATGTGCCCTGTTGCATTTATTATGAACTCTTTCTATTTCAATTAAGTCAAGCTTACCTACATAAATATGCACTGAAACCACAGACTTCCCCTTTCTATATGTTGTGAATATTATTTTAAAATCATACTATATTATGAATTGATCCTGAGTTTGGGCTACTGTTTGTGGGCTACACTTTCCAGTATCCTCCCAATGAAATGGGGCAATGGGCTGTATTTGACCTGTGGGCCACATGTATTTTAGACCATATTAGTTTTCTTAAGGTTCGACTCCATTATCTGTAGTAGTCACAGAAAAACTGATTAACATAAATTCAGGTCTTACACTCTTATACAAGTTTGTAGGAACACAGTTCTTATGTACTCTATGTACCTTATGAGTTTATCTGATAGTGTGCTTTGCTCTCAATTTTACTAGCTAACTAATTATTTTGCTTATATTCAGTCTGTATGCGTCACTGTGAATGGTGTGACATCAACACGAACCAGGGTCTAGGCCTGGTCTGGTGGAGGCTGAGGAAGACCTGCTACCAAATTGTGGAGCACAGCTGGTTTGAAACCTTCATCATCTTCATGATCCTCCTCAGCAGCGGAGCTCTGGTAGGAGGCCACACACAAGATCTCTACATACAGTTAAATGACCGGTGTTGATTGAAGCCCTACTGTTAAATTAACATTAAAATACTAGATGATATAAAATGTCGTGATTTATAAAACACAGAACATACTACTAAAATCGAACAGATCGAGGAATCTAGACTTCACCACAACACAATAAATTATTATTGTTGAGGGTTTATTTAGCGTAACTTAGTGATATAAACACTGGCGTAATGTTATTTTAGTTGAACATAGGTGACTTTATGAAGTTGCTATTTTTGTGGTCAGAAATGATCGTGTATGTACATGGGTGGGACAGCACAATCAGGGGTGTGACATTCAAAGTTGGCTGCCATGTGGTATATTTTAACACTTTGATCCAAAATTGTGCTAAATTTGTTACCCGCTTTAACATAGAGACACATTAGGCTAAAAAACAAATAACCAAAGTTATACAAAAATGAATTGCTGTCATGTGAGTGAACACCTTAAAACCCATGAGAAGACTGTCAGCCAGATTTTATTTTATTTTTTTAACTGCTACAATATTGACTTAGAATCTAAAAGTAAGCTCTAATCATATATTATTATGAAATGAGCTGCATGGAGCTTCTTCTACTTTATTACAAGGCAAAACTATAGGATACTCAAGACATTTTGACTGGCAGTGTAATTATTTACATTTGCGCAATGCTTTTCTTTCAGGCGTTTGAAGACATATATATTGAACAGAAGAAGGTGGTGAAAGTGGTGCTAGAATACGCGGACAAGGTCTTTACCTACGTCTTTGTGTTGGAGATGCTTCTGAAATGGATTGCATATGGTTTTAAGAAGTACTTCACAAACTACTGGTGCTGGCTGGATTTCTTGATAGTGGATGTGAGTGGATCTGATTGCTTTGATTTCTCAGCTAGTTATTTTTTTCCCCTCAACAGTACTTTTATAAGGTTGTTTGTCTTTCTGCAATCAATGAAAGCATGATGGTTAGCATGATTAACTTTGCACATGGAGGTGAAGATGTGTGGCAAAATCGGACTCCACTTTATGAAGTTTACTACTTGCAACGGTGTTAGGTGTTTACTGGAAAACTTCATAGGCAAATACAGTAATTTAACTATTGTTATATTACAGCAAATGTTAAGAAAACCTGTTTATGAATGATTAAATGAGTTAAAATCAAGCAACCAAGCAAACAAATAAACAAATAATGTGTTAACAATATACATTTTTTTTTAACAAGGTTTCTTGATTGACAATGACATTCTTAAATGAGTGTTGAGGTTTTTTTTTTTTTTTTAGAATTACACAATATTTGGTTAACTAGCATCCATACTAATGGTGAAAGGATATGAAGGACATTTATATAAAAAAAATATTTAATGATACTTTAAAATAATTGTAATATGGGTTACAAGGTTGTAGAGAAAGAAGAGAAAGTGATGACATTACATTTGTGAGCAGAACACGAACGGTATCCCAATCCTTGAATCACTCATTAACAGACATTATGACTTACAGTTATTTGCTTAAACTTTATAAATGAATTACTGTTAAAGAGCAATCACAATAATTTGGGCTACCTTACAGGCCCAAAGAGTCATGAATCCAAACACTGCTCATTCGAGATAGTCATGGTCACAGTGATATACACTACAGTACAAACACACACATCTTTGCATTTTGTTTGCGTGAATAAACTTTTATTGCATATCATATTTACTGCATATCTCCTGGTTTTACCTGCCTGTTTAATCCTATTTAGATCTCTACACACACCTCTAATGATAGGGTAAGTTCATAGTTCAAAGGACAGAGGTGAGTAGATGTTCAGGATGAGTTGTTTTCTCTGCATCACAGCTGCTTTTTGGATTCAACTGATCCATTTTGAGATATAAATGCCACTGTCTTTCTTTGTGATCTAGGAATATGACGAACCTGCATTTTATTTGCATTCAAAGTGAAGTTTTTTTGGATTTCATACCACTGATGTGGTTAATATGTATAAGACCTTGGCCTTTATATCCAAATAAAATAGCGCTCATTAACTGAAAGGGTTATCTACAGAAGATACTAAAAGTGGTGACTATTCATTGTAAGTTTGGGGGGGAAAAGTAAATAATAGAACATATATTTTTTTTTTTTTGCTTGTAAAGTGTGAGCAGCTGAGGACAATATTATGTATCCTAGCATGCTTACAACTGGTCAGTGTAATAAGGATTGATTTTTTAGTTCTAATGTTGTTTTTTTTTTTTTTTTTTTTTTTTTTTATCTTTTTATAGATCTTCTTTAGATATATTACAAAATCCCTCTAATTAAATACCTCTTTCTTTTATAAAGAACTAGCCATTTTTGGGACTAACAAAATTTATTTCCCAAAAAAATATTTCAAAATAAAATAAAATAAAAAATATAAATGAAAATGATTTCACCTTATCCTTATTTATGTACATTTAGATGTAATTTTGGCCCTTATCTCTACTTAATCTGTAAACCCATATTCTACATTAAATTTGACTTCCATTAAATGACACAAAAAAAAATTCTTTATAAAAACCTCACTCTATTTAATATATATGCATAGTGAATATGCATATATAGTTGAGTATGTGGGTATGTACACTAACTAGTACATATGTACATATTTGTCCTGGTTTTGTCGACATGTCATCTCATTAACTCTTCATTTACCTCATTTCCAACCGTCATCAGCAACGGGTCATTCAACAGTCGAATACCATACTGTCTGCTCTGAATGTAGAATAGAGTGGAAACATATTTCTACAAACAACTAAATTCTAGATTGCAACTGAAATTAATTCACTGTTCCAATAAATGAGTTCCTGTAGAATGTCCCAAAACATGTACTGGCTTTACAGTCTCATCTTTAGATCTTTTCATCTTTGGCTGCATTTTTTTTGTGTGTGTGTGTGTAGAATGTTAAAATCTGTTCATATTTACTGTCAATCTGAGAATTATAATTGTTTTGATAGTAACACTTTGAAGATGTTTTACATTCCCTCCCCCAATGATTAATATTTGTTTCTTATACTTACTAGTTAACTGTCTAGTGACTGCATAGTAACTACAAGTAATGTCTGGTACATAGCTATTAAAGTATATAGTAACTTAAGTGCTACTATGCAATGAGATCATATGGCTAGTATGTAGTTCTGATACACTTGAAGCACACCCATAGGGAGGAGTTATACAGAAATACAGTATTTAGACCTCAGATGTAATTTGGTAGTCATGTGTGAGTTGTACATGCAAAGTTTGCCAAAAACAGAGTTGTGTATCAAGTGAACTTGATTCTGACCTTGCACTTAAGTCCATTTTTTCTTGTGAGATATTGACCCGAGTAAAGAACACCCATATATCTAGCACCGCTAATAATAATATTATGAATTAACCTTAAATTAAGTGCTAGCATAAGCCGAACTTTTGAATTGTATTTAAAGATACCGACTGACTAACTTTCTAGCATGTTGGTGATTTTAGAATGGAGCCCTTGGTGCACTACATGGTGCATGCTACAGGCATTTTTACACATTTGTTACCTGTACTTATCTAATTGCTTCAGTCAGTAAATATGCATTTTCTGTAGTAATACAGTAATTGGTAATGCCCTGGTATTTTTTCCATCAATTACTATGTACATACATATTTATCTTGAAATTTATGCATCATGTATTACTTGTAAGTGTTGTGCACATGTTCAACGTACTAAATGTTTTAAAGATTGTAAGCATTCCGATTTACTGCATGGATGTTTTAATGATATCTCTCTCACATTCTATAACAACTGAATTGGACTGGTATTCAGAACCTCCACTTTATATGTAACAATGTGCCACAGTTTTTCATTGCAGAACCAGGCATACAGCTGATTTTACCGTATATATTAGCATTGAAATGTCTACCAATATTCTAGCACATACGGTAACCTCCTTTTAAAATCATACCTAATTGGTTATTTAAAAAACAAAACCAAATGATCAAGTGGGTTAAATCCTTTGGTAGAGGTTTAAGAAATTTAACTCCAACATAACAGGTCGATAAAGCATAAGATCTTTATCTCAAACTGCAATGAGCATTCGTTCTCTCCCCTCATCCTGCAGGTATCGCTAATTAGCTTGGTGGCTAATTCTCTAGGCTACTCAGACTTTGGAGCTATTAAATCCCTGCGGACCCTGAGAGCCCTTAGACCACTAAGAGCCCTGTCCAGATTTGAAGGAATGCGGGTAAAACACTTTCTCTTCTTAACCCTCTTACTGCGATTTCCTGCCACCAGGATAGTAACCTGTGTTATATCCATGCTATAACTTGAGAAATGTAACCTTTTTGTTCTGCATATATATACTATGGTTTTTCCTTTGCAATAGGCCTATCTCTAATGACTTGTTGTAGTACTGTATGGTCTAACCTGGTGGTATTTATGTTTTGTTGAGGTGGTGGTGAATGCATTAATTGGTGCCATCCCCTCCATCATGAACGTGCTGCTGGTATGTCTGATCTTCTGGCTTATCTTCAGCATCATGGGTGTCAATCTCTTTGCTGGGAAATTTGGAAAGTGTGTCAACAGGACAGGCTACATCCATAACGCCTCAATTGTGAACAATAAATCAGATTGCCTGGCCATGAACAACACTCAGTTCTACTGGACCAGGGTGAAGGTTAACTTCGACAATGTAGGCTTGGGCTACCTCTCGCTTTTACAAGTTGTAAGTCATGAATTTATTCACTTTTTAGTTGCCATTTGAAAATAAATTATATTAGGGCTTGGTGTATCTTATAAGACTACTTGTAAGATAATTTGGTGATGTAACCACACCTACCTGTGCTGAGTCACATCACGTCCACAGGCATATCCTTTACCTCTGGAAATAATCAGCTTTGTCTTGCACAAAAGCATGCAATTCCCTATCACTGAACATTCAGTAACATTCAGTGGTTATTCTTGGGTTAGTCTTTGTTTTTACATAGGATATATTTGGGTTATCTGTATCTCTTTGGTGCTTAAATATTTGTATCTGTATCTGGATTTGAACTATGCCTCTGGGAACACTTCTAAACACCTGAAACACACTTGTAGTCTCAGCTAGATGTTTTTCTGGCAAGCTTTCTTTATATATAAAAAACAAAAACAAAAAAAACCCAACACTGTGAGCATCCTATTCAATCTATATTTGTATTTATTTAGAACACATTACCTGTTCATTCTGAATAACGTATTCATATTCACTTACATCCCTAATGATATTGTAAATGTATATCAGCAGTTGATTTGAAAACACTTCTTAAAACTCTTCTTCTTTTGAGAGACTACGCTGATAGGTTCATGTCAATGCTTGTTGCGCTTATCTGGAATTACAGGCAACTTTCAAAGGCTGGATGGAGATCATGTATGCAGCAGTGGATTCACGCGGGGTAACCATTCATTCCACTAAAATATATTATGCATTCTAGGTAAATATCTGCTAGTCATCTATTTTCTTTCTCATAACAGGTAGAAGAGCAGCCCATTCAGGAGATTAACCTGTACATGTACCTTTACTTTGTCATCTTCATCATCTTCGGCTCATTCTTCACTCTAAATTTATTTATTGGTGTAATTATCGACAACTTCAATCAGCAGAAGAGAAAGATAGGTGATGATGCCTTGCTGATTTAGCTGAAATATTTAATGTGAGACTTAAATATTTGTAGTTGATACTAAAGACGATATTATTTTGCCATTACAAGGTGGACATGATATCTTTATGACTGAAGAACAGAAAAAGTATTATAATGCGATGAAAAAGCTGGGATCAAAAAAGCCACAGAAGCCCATACCAAGGCCAACGGTAAAAAAGTGTCTAATCATATTAATTGACATTATTCATAGATTACTAATGTTGTAGTTACTAACACATTTGTTTGGTCTTTAAATCAAGAATATTCTGCAAGGTTTCTTCTTTGATTTGGTCTCCAAACAAGCATTTGACATCATAATCATGATGCTGATCATCTTGAACATGATCACCATGATGCTAGAGACGGACGAGCAGTCTCCTCGCATGGAGTCCATTCTCAACAACATCAACCTGGCTTTCATCGTCATCTTTTCCACGGAATGCCTCATTAAGATCTTTGCTCTCCGCTGCTACTTCTTCACCATCAGCTGGAACATCTTCGACTTTGTAGTGGTCATCCTTTCTATTGTTGGTGGGTATAGAAAAATTGCTAAATTGGTTTTGCTTCTTGCGCAAAGTGTCAAAATCATATCCTGGAGGGGCACAGCACTGCATAGTTCTGTTTTCCAAACTCATGCTCATTATTAGTTATTACTGTGCTTTGGGATGCCCTGTAGGGAGTTGGATTACACTGTAGAATCCAACTCACTACAAGGTATCCCAAAGTATAATTGAACTAAATAGAAACAAAATTTCATCTATTAGTCCTGGTCTTTTACCCTTCTTTGGTTTCTACTTTTGGAGGATCTTTTGAAGGTTCTGTGACAAAGTGGTTCTACAACAGACAGTTTCCCTTTAACAAAGCTTTAGAAAGTTAAAATACATACCCGTCTAAAAACCTTTGAAGAACTCTTTTCTTTTAGAGTGTAGGGCTAGAGATTGGTGTCTTCATTCTGACATAATGTTTTCTTGGTCCTCCCAACTGCATGTGATTTTAATTTCTGAAATTTGATACCCTGTAAAACATGATAGCCCCATTACGTTATGTCATAAGTTTTAGATATTGAACTCAAGTTTATAAGTTTTCAAAAATGAAGCTTAAAGTAATCCATTATCTTGACTTGGAAAACGTAACTTTTTGAATTGAAACAAAGTTTATCATCAAGTTGGGTTTACTCATGTTTTTAAGGCAGCAGGTGAACTTTGGTTTCTAAGTTTAAACCCCTGAAATGTTTTACAGTGCACTGGTTCTCATTACAGGAATTGTCCTGGCCGATATCATCGAGAAATACTTTGTGTCTCCAACCTTATTTCGGGTGATCAGGCTTGCCAGAATTGGACGGGTCCTCAGGCTCATACGAGCAGCCAAAGGAATAAGGACGTTACTCTTTGCCTTAATGATGTCACTGCCAGCCCTCTTTAACATTGGCCTTCTGCTGTTCCTTGTCATGTTTATTTATGCCGTTTTTGGGATGGCCAACTTTGCCTATGTGAAGAAGCACGGTGGGATCGATGACATGTTTAACTTTGAAACCTTTGGAAACAGTATTATATGCCTGTTCCAGATCACAACCTCTGCTGGCTGGGACAACTTGCTGGATCCTATTCTAAGCAACTCGCCAGAGGAATGTAACCCACATATCATCAACACAGGTACTAATACAAAGGGCAATTGTGGAAACCCCTCAGTGGGAATTACCTTTTTTGTTAGCTACATCATCATCTCCTTCCTCATTGTTGTTAACATGTACATTGCCATCATCTTGGAGAACTTCAGTGTAGCCACAGAGGAGAGCACCGAGCCTCTTAGTGAGGATGACTTTGAGATGTTCTATGAGGTATGGGAGAAGTTTGATGTGGAAGCAACGCATTTCATTGAGTACTCAAAGCTTTCCAGTTTTGCAGATACACTTTCAGAGCCTCTGCGAATTGCCAAACCCAACAAGCTCAAGCTGATTTCAATGGATCTACCCATGGTGAGTGGAGACAAGATCCACTGCCTGGACATCCTTTTCGCCTTCACCAAACGTGTACTGGGTGAGTCGGGTGAGATGGATGCCCTCAAGCAGCAGATGGAGGAGAAGTTTATGATATCCAATCCATCTAAGACCTCCTATGAACCCATTACGACCACTCTCCGGCGCAAGCAGGAGGAGGTCTCAGCCACCATGATCCAGCGGGCATACAGGAGGCACCTAGTCAGGCAGCAGATAAAGAACGTTTCTTATCTGTACCAACAAATAAACCAAGAGGCATCAGTGGATGTGGCGCATGTGCAAGAAAAACAGGGGCTCATTGCACATTTGATTAAGGAGCATTATGACAATGAGGAGGAGCTGGTTGAGGGGTCTCAGTACTCCTCCCCTCCTTCCTATGAGGCTGTCACCATGTCTCCAACTGGATCATTCCAGGTGCTGATGCATGCCTCCAGGAACCTTGTAGATTGTGATTCTTGCAACACTGAAGAAACCTGTCTGTAAGTACTACTTATTATAATCAGGAAGATCAGAGTGTAAAGCACATGGTATGCTGGGACATGCAAAGGCATATAGACAGAACTACACTGGACTCTTCAGCACACGGATACATTTGCTGATTCATATGATGCTCAAACCATGTACAAGCCATACTGTATTACAGTGTTATTGTTAGTTCACTACTGACAGCCAGAAAGTCAGTGAGGTGGATATCCTCAAGCAGCAGACAGAGGAGTTCCTGACTAATCCCTACTATGTTAGAAGTACATTTTGTTGAATGATAGATCGTTAGGAACAGGTTTGATGATCACTGGACAAAACACATTCACTATATCAGTGAACTGATGAAGGCTAAGGCCAGAACATATTCATTATAGATGCAATGGCTTTTTTGTAGATAGTATTTACCTTGCAGTAAGGTAAATACCATCTATCGCATGTGAATATGTGTTGTCGAATTGACAATATTGATCAAGTTTTGACATTTTTCCAATATTTTTCAGCAATGATCTCAAATATTTTTCTACCAAGGATTAAATATACAGTATACTATGTATGTCCCAACACTACAGAATGTAAGTAGTTATATTTTTACTTGAAATCTATGGGATAAAGTTGTGAAGATGAAATGTGATTACTGATGTTTACTGATGTAAATAGAATTAACGCCATGGAGAATGCGGTGTTGAAAGGTACAGTGGATATAAAAAAAAGTAATCCACACACCCCTGTTAAAATGACAAGTTTTTGTGATGTAAAAAAAATGTAATAAATCATGTCAGAACCTTTTATTGTGAAATTTTAACCTATTAATTGAAGTGGAAAACAATAAGAATCATTTTGTACAAATGTACAATAACCTGATTGCATAAGTGTGCACACCCCTAAACTAATACTTAGTTGAAGCACCTTTAGATTTTAATCACAGCATTCAATCTTTTTGGGTAAGAGTCAATCAGTCTGGCACATCTTGACCTAGCAATATTTTGGCAACTGTCAAATTAGCTGGCTCTCTCCTGTGCACAGCCCTCTTCAGGTCACCACACAGATTTTTGATTGGATTTAGGTCTGGACTCTGACTGGGCCATTCCAAAACCTTGAACTTGTTTTGGTGAAGCCATTCCTTTGTTGATCTGGAGGTTTGCTTTGGGTCGTCATCATGCTGAAAGGTGAAATTCCTCTTCATCTTAAGGTTTTGTGCCAAAATTGACTGGTATTTGGAGCTCTTTTGGTGTTCTTTTGGTGATGTGCTGTGTTTATCTTTGGGTATTATGGCCAAAAAGTTCACCTTTGGTCTCATCAGACATAACACATTATTCCACATGGTTTTGGGAGATTAGATGTATTTTCTATTTATTAATTTATTTATTTTTTAAAAAGGCCTCCGTCTTGCCACCCTACCCCATAGTCCAGAGTCCAGAGAAATGAAGAATTCGGGAGATTTTTCCTGACATGTAGGGAGTAGCCAATACTTGCCAGAAATTCTTTGAATGTTGCTGTAGGCCTCTTGGCAGCCTCCCTGACCAGTTTTCACTTGATCTTCTCATCAATTTTAGAGGGATGTCTTGTTCTTAGTAGTGTCACTGTCGTGCCATATTTACTCCACTTGTTCATTTTTGTCTTTACAGTGTTCCATGGTATATCCAATGCCTTAGAATTTTTTTGTGACACTCTCCTGATTGATGTTTTTCAACAGTGAGATCCCGTACCTACTTTCTAAGCTCTTTGTGGCCCATGGTTTTTCCAGTTGGATGTTACCAAGAAGATGTCAGGAAAATCCTATAGGAACAGCTGTACTTTATTTGGAGGTAATCAGTCACTTTAATTGATGGCAGGTGTATAATAATTAGTATTTAACATGAGTTTGAATTTGATTGGTTGATTCTGAACACTGCCATATTCCTAATTATGAAAGGGTGTGCACATGTATGCAAGCTGTGTATTTAAAGATTTTTCTTTTTCGTTTTTTTCCCCAAAAAAACATTTCTGGGTGTTTGTCACTTGATATTTATATGTTACAATTTCACAATAAAGGTGAAAAAGGTTCTGACATGATTTAACTTAGTTTCATTTTTTTACATCACAAAAACCTGCCATTTTAACAGGGGTGTTGTAGACTTTTTATATCCATTGTACATAAAACTCAATTCTATTTTGTAGAAACATTGCGCCGATGCCATTATAGCTTGGTTTTGAGTCTGAACATTTTCTGCACGAGATATCCAGGTTGATTTTTAGGGCTATTTTCACTATGAGAGCTGCAATATGTGCCTGGGTGTTGTGTCTCTACACACATGGCTCAGTTTGGGAAAGCTGTGCTTCAGGAGCCATATTAAGAGTTATATTAAGAGTCATATTAAGAGTAAGAATTGCTCTTAAGTCTCACAGACACTTTAATACTTACTGTATACGTGAAATGAATGAATATGCAGTGATTTCTTTGCATTACATCAAAATCAATTCATTCATTTATTTAACTTTTCTAATACAGACAGGTGACAAATGAACGGGAAAACAAGCGACTGTTATATTATGGGGGCATGTATTTATTTTGCTGGCATAGTTTGTGTCCACTTATCTACTTAAAAGGAAGAGTCACTGCAAATCAATACAAAGTTCTTCGGACTGATCACCTTTATTCTATAATACAACATTTCTGTCCTGATGGAAGAGGCATTTAGGAAGAATGATGTTTATTTCTAAAGTACAATTCCTGAGACTTGCAGAATGTGCACAGAGGTGCACTGCAGCTGCTTTGGCAGCTTGTGGTGGCCAAAACCTTACTAACACACTTTATGTTGGTTTTTCTTTTAATTTTGTCACCTGTATGTATCTCAAAGTGATATTCCTTTTTATACAGTGCAATTCATTATCCAAGATTATGAGATTATGATTATGTTTAATCAAAACATTCATTAAGCATTATATAAAATGACAAACAAAAAATGCATCTGGTGAAACAAACTGTGCTATCAATTTTGGAAAAAGATCTCAAACTTTGGTCTTTCATAAGCTTTCTCTGGTATAATAAACAAAAAAGATCAAATTGTGGCCTTAGAATTATAAGGTCATTATTATTATTATTATTATTATTATTATTATTATTATTGCATTCATTCTTAACCTAGATTAAAAACCTTATAAAACTAAGGTCACAAATTTAGGCCACTAAATCTATTCAATCACATGAAACTTTACTATTAGCATGCACCATCACTAAACTGTACATTGCACTGGTTAAGGCAACCATGTCAACAGTTCACAAAACAATGCTGAAATGATTTATTTTATATGTTATAATGAATAAATAAGGGAAAACTGACGGCTCATGATACCGATAGTGCCGCTTTGACCGAATACCAAACCACTGAAGTACTATCAATCATCTTTTCACTTATCCAAGCTAAATTGCAATTTTACAATGTAACAGCTTTAGAGTGGTGCACCTTGAGTTTGGAAATCAACTTGCCTTTTTGGGCTTTAAAAATGACGGCCAATTTAGCACTTTGCCTGAGAGCTTAACCTTCTCCTGCCATGAAGTGAGTGATAAAATCCCTCTGTGACCAGCTGGACCTTGAGGATTATCCCACTGCAGAGGGGGGGAACAAAATCACTTGTTTTAATTACATATGCAAACATACACGTGTTTCTGTCCAGCTCTCCCTTTGTCCATAATACACACAGGACATCAGTGTTGCCGTATGCTGTATATGCTATTATACAGAGACGTCTATGAAAATCAGTGTGATTTCCACACTACAGACAGATGCATTCCCTTTTTATATCAGCATTGAATATAAATGAATTCTTTCTGACTGTGCTTTGGTAATTGATATGATGTGAAATCATTTGAACATGTGGCCAGGATTAAGCTTTACTAGACAGAAAATATTATAAAGGATTAAAAATGCACTATTACTAATTACAAGAATGCACTTGCACATGCTACAGCCCTGTACTACTGTATGAATGCATTCCAAATATCACATCTGAGATTTGATTTAGCAAAAAAAGAGACAGAGAGAGAGAGAAAAAAAAGGAGTCTATACTACACAAATAAATTTGAGCTGCATTTTATTATTATTATTATTTTACATAATCTAGAGATGGAGTATGACTTTGTGAGAAAGGGTCAGAAGCTTTCACTGCTCACTGTGGTTAAACTGTACAGTACCATATTATACTAATTTCCTACTGAATGCTTGTTTCTGATTGTAGGTTGATTAACTTTCTGTAATAGCAGCTCTGACAACAATTCCAGCTGTATTTCAAATCAAATGATTCGGTTAATGCACTCATTCTAATACATGATAGTTTCTACAATAACTTATTCACAGGGACTTGTATGGCGGATTTTCCACATAATCCGATATGTCTTTGTAACATGGCAAGCTTAATTTTGTTCAAGAGAGATTAAAATAGAAGCTAGTAAGGGAATGATTGTGTCATTTATTAATAAATCAGAAGTGACGATTGTTGGCAAATCGTTGTGGTACTCTGTTATAGAAAAATCATCAGCTTTGAGGTGGTAACAGGACACTTCATCTCAGGCCACATTGCATCACTGTGTTGATTATTTTCCTATAACAGCATGCCTGTAGTGTTTTCTTCCTTAGCTGTTACATGAATCAATATCGATATGCACAGGAACATAAATAAAAATATTATCCACAATAAGAAAAGATGAGGGAAAGACAAAGAAGATGAAATAGGATAGAAATGAAATGTTTGCGGGAAGAGGGAGGATGAGAAAGACAGCAAAAGAAAGAAGAAAAAGCGTAGGAGGCAGAGGCAGGAGAATCAGAGGGACACAATGAGCTGTACATTCATTTAGTCTTAAGTGGTGAGCACTGTGATGGAGAAAAGCCAGGTTAAGTCATATATTCACTTCAGAGCCATTAGACTCATTTCAGGGGGAAAAACAGAGAGAGTGTGAATGAGCTGTGTAGGCAGTCCTTCCGTTATCTGTGAAAAACCATCAAATGGACACATCTTGCTGTCTTTTTGAGATTTCGACTGATGCTAGCTTTTAAGCATTTAATATGTTTAAACTGGAATTGTTCAAACTCAATTTACTACATCTTATAACAAAATGTATGCAAAATTGTCTATACTGAAGTAGACTTTTCACAAGAATATAACTGTGTTTAAGCTACAAATGCACAAAGAATAGTACAATCTCAAAAAACATTCAAATCCATTGTTAATCCAACATAAATACAATTAATATGGCTGTTTCAGATTGTAAACTCAGAGGAACTGACTGAAGGAGGACAAGATTTCTCCCTGCTGAATCCCCTTTTTTTCCCCCCATTTATGGTGAATGAATACCTATAAAAAAAATAAACTTAAATTAAAGCTGTTGGTGAATAAATATGTTTACACTAACGAGTTTGCTTTGCACCAGAATTGTAATACAACGAGTTTCCATCGGCAAACTTGAGAAACAGCAGGTTGTGTGCATCACATATGACCCAAGATGAGCATCACATGTTGTAGTAAATATAAATTGTGATTGTGGTAGACATAAAAATGCACACAGACATGACAATGAAGTGAATTAATTAATGAACCTCCTAAAAAAAAGAAACAAGGTAAAAGAAAATAAAGATGCCACACATAAACTGTATAATCATGTAGTGTTGGAAAACCAAAGAAAGAGACACACATGCAGCGTCTCACCCACGCAAATCCACTTCCATCCGCATCGGACCTGCGTGGACAGTGAAAGTGGACAGAGGAAGGAAGAGTTGGTGCTCCGGTGAAGACAGAGGAACAGCTATTGAAAGAGATTTCTTGTCATTTTCTACAATTTTAATAGTAAGTAGAGAAAGTTACAAAACATCTTCATATTTAAATGACTTATTTAATATTTAATGAAACGTTGTCCAAATCTATATTTAGAGCAAGATTTCTATGGCCATGCTTCTCCCATTTACTGCACACTGGAGGAGTTGTCCAAAACACCTCATTTTAGCAGGAAAAACGCTAAATATTTTACACATTACAAGGTCATAGATATGTAATAAAAATATAACATGCAAAATTGAACATAATCTCTACATATAGAGTTAGATTCAAGTTACAAACTGTGTCATCAAACATGGTAATAATAAAGCGTATTGTTTCACTTAAAAATAGATGTACTGCTCGTGAGGGGGTATTTTTTTTTGTAGTGGTGGTGGGGGGGACAAACAAAAAAAAACAAAATAAACAAACAAAAAAAAAGAAACAATTTATGTCATTTTTAGATGGTGGAAAACATGCTCCAAGGTGTGCAGGCCAAATTCTGTGTCAAGACCATTTTCCTGACTTGTATTCATTAAAATTTTTTTTTTCCATGTACTAAACCTAGTTGTAGACATATGGCGAGGGCTGAGCAGTCTTCGACTAACGCTCGTAATTTGGAATTTACAGCCTCCGACTACGAAAAACCAAAAGACAACACGACCTGATTTACAGAAATCAGAGCATGTACAGCTTCCAAATGAACAATCAGGCAAAGAGGTGTGCATGCCAAATTTCTTGTGTTAAGACTACATTAATGATTTGTAGCATTAATTAAAAATAAATAAATAAATAACCCCACCTCTTCCCTGTATGAAAACTCTAGTAGCACTGCTGATTTAATCCATTTAAAAGAAATGTGGCACAATCTAACATGTAGACAGCTGTAATACTTCATAGGTTTACTTTTAAATCCCTGATGTCAGTATACATTTACGAGTGTCAGTCAAGCTGATTGAATTGGCTCAGGTAGAGGTTAGAGATGCTGCTGCTGCTGTATACAGAGTATAACAGTAACACAAATACAATTCCAACATATGTGAAGGGGGAAAATGTTTGGAAACATAACCATTATACCAGAGTGGTTCAAATGAGGTAGGTCCCACCTTTTACATAAGTTAAAAAAATAAATAAATAAACAAACAAAAAAAAAGACAGCAATAAATGAGAAAATGCAATCTGTGCACAAAAACCACAGACCTGTTATCTTTACATTAGCTATATTGTGAGCACACAAACACATCACAGCACTTGCTATATAAAAATAAATCTCAAATCATATAAAAGTAGCCATACATTTCTACCACAAAAACAATACAACACACCTAAATGAGGTCAGAATTGTTATACTACTACTAAACTTCACAAATTCTCAGCAAACACACACACAAAGATGCGATCCATTAAGCCTGGTTTTTGAAGGAGCAATAAAAAGGAACACAAGCACCAACTCTACTGAGCATCACTCCACTGAGAGGTTCCTACTGCTATTGCTAAAAGCTGTGCAATTAAAAACTACATTACACACACACACACACAGACTCCTTACAGTTACCACTCACACACACACACTTCCCTGAGTAGTGTATACATCATAAACAAATCCATCCTTATTAATCCTGAAGCATCATTGCTATTGCTCATTACAAAGGCAGTACCTGTCAATAAAGCACACATCACATGTTCACATACACACTTTCAGAGACCCGGTCCTAAATATGGAGGCGTAATACTAAAAGTATGAAGGCATTTCAATGTCACACAATGCTCATTCTGTAGACGCACGTACACTAGAGCTCAATAATCAAAGACTAAGCATACAAATGTGTGTGTGATGGCCTGGGAAAGGTCAGATTGTGACACACATATATATATAAATTCTGAAATCTAAAGGCTTTCCTGAACTAAAATTTGTCTGCACATATATCTCAAACAGAAGTTAAAAGTAGTAGCATTTGAAAATCTGGTTACCACCGAAAGTGAAAAAAGGCAGTTAAAGATTCAATACCAATTCCACTGAAAGACAGACACCATGCCTACTTCTACATTTATAAACATCACTGATTTATAACCTTTAATCACTTTGATTATCAGCATCATCCACATCAATCTGTATCATCACCTGAGGTAAAAGTCACTCGCAGACCTCATTATAATCTCTTCACTTGATTGATCTCTGTTCATGCTAGCATGGATGGGGAATCATTTCTGAATCATTCAGTCAGTTCTGTCAACGAAAATTCCTTCTTAATATTATCTTTTTAAGTCACTCAAACATTTAAACTCTTTTTCACTGTCGTCTGTAGTGTGTAAGCACTCCTCAGTTTTGATGATGACAGCCGTTGTCCGAGTACAAATGAGTATTTCACCACGTCAAGTAATGATCGTAATAAAGCCTGATATTCAGTGAGAAAATGACACTCAGCTAGCAGGACTTCAGCAGGATTTTTGCAGGCAGACCAAGCCAAATTAGAAAGTAGCCTAAATAAACTTTCACATTGTTGTAGTAAAATCAATGTTTTCTAAATGTAGAGATGTATATTACTGGCTATTTGGCTTATTGTTTTTGTATGTTTTACAGAATTTGTTTAAGCGACATCCAAAGCGTTTTCCCAGACCACCACACACAATCTGCCTGATAAAACTGTCGAAGAACAGATAATCAGAGGCTATACTAAAATATAGCAATACTGAAAATAACCAAAACAGTCCTGCTGCCTTTTGATTCCAGTGTTCCAGACAACTGCTCTCTCAAATTCCTAACAAGCATATCATTCTTCATAAAACACGTCAAACACTTTCACAAAGAAACTAAAGATTCTAGCAACCATAAAAGCATTTAAAAAAAAGATAATAATAATAAAAAGACCACTGAGTTATAGGAGACGTGCTCGATCAAACGGAGGTCGGTTTTGTGTAACAGTCTTTAGCTTCTCGCTCCACTTTGTCGAGTCACTGATCAACAGCGTAAAGACAAGTGAGGAATGTAGATTTCACAAGCCAAGTCCTTGAATGGAGGTATTTGCGGAGTGGATACAGATATTAGGGAAAAGTAAACTCCCTTACAATTCACATTCGAATCCTGAAAGGCAGCAAAAACATGAGGTAATGAGTGCAGTGTGAAATGGTCATTTGATCACCGTACGAGGCTTCAGCTGCTGTGTTGTGTTTTTATGCTTTCTGAATGCAAGGGGTGAGGGGATGTAGTGTGAGGTTTAGTAAAATCCAAATGAAAATTATGGAGGTAAATCTGTCTGAAAGATATTAAAGATCCACAAGCAAAATGATCAACAACTAAAGACAAACTTTCTTTTTTAAAAAAAAAAAAACAAACAAAAAAAAAAAAGACAAAAACATTTTGCTCCTGAAATTCATGGGTGAAACGCCAGAATCCCTTTAGTGAGCGCATCTAATGTCCACACGCACACACTTTGAGAACAAAGTCTGATTTCATCCTTATTATGTCAGTTTTTTATACTTAATGTTTTGCTAGCAGATCTTTTTGTTTAACTCCATAGAAAATATCAGAAGAGCAGCAAAATTCACATTACTGGAGAGGTTTGATGTTGGTGGTCTTGCAGACTCTAGTTCCTACTTCATTAAATGGACAGCATTCAAATACTCGCGTCTTTGAGTGGTAGAGCTGAGTCGCTATCGATCATAACCATGGAGACCAAGCAGTCTGAGGTAGAACTGTTAGTGGTGTTGGTTGCCCTGGTGATGGTGATGATGCGTTCTTCCACACAGCCTGCGGACAGACGAGCCTCTGCGTCGTGGTCCCAGCACTCTTCTACTGTCTCACACATATGAGCCATTCCCTAAAAACACACAACAATGTATAAAGTCGTATTAATGAGAAATCCAACAAAGTAGTAGGGTGACAAAAGTTGGATTTGAGGTAATAAATAAATAAAATAAAATAAAATAAAAAAAATAAAATAGCCTGTCAAGCTGTATTCCTAAATCGTTTATTATTTTAAAAAATGTAAAAAATAAAATAAATAAAAAATAAAAAAAAAAATTTACTTCCACCAGCATCCACTCTTAGAAACCTGGATCTACAGACTACTGCATTACTGCTGTAAAAGTCATTACACATTTAACAGACTCCTTAAGAACTTCGAATGCAACTCAAACTTTCAATATACAGTCATGTGAAAAAATAAGTACACTCCATGGAAACCGTTGCCTTTTTTGACATATTTGGACAAGCAAACATTTGTTCATCTTTGAAACAGTGCCTATTAATTAAGTTGATATACTTGAACAAATAAGGGAAAAAAGCTTTCAATAATTTATTCAGTAGTAATATAAATAGATGTGATATTCTTCTATAGAAAATGCAAGTACACCCTTGGCCTCAGAAACTAGCATTGCCCCCTTTAGCAGAAATAACTTTTTCCCACCAGTCTCTGAAATCATCTTGCTGGAATTTATTACCACTCTCCCATACAATATTCTTTCAGTTGTGAGATGTTTGAGGGTTTTCTTGCATGTTCTGCCCGTTTCAAATCCCCCACAACATTTCAATGGATTTCAAATCCGGGCTTTGACTAGGCCATTCCATAACCCTCCATTTTAGCTTTTTGAGCCATTCCTTGGTGGATTTGCTAGTGTGCTTAGGATCATTATCCTGTTGAAAGGTCCACTTTCGGTTCA
>JANDJT010000103.1:17077197-17087548 GCA_024331685.1 Stegophilus panzeri
CAGCAAAGCAACCCCAAACCATAACATTTCCACCACCGTGCTTCACAGTTGGTATGAGGTGCTTCTCCTGAAAAGCTCTTTCTTCTGTGACAAACATGTCTGCTGTTACTGTGACCAAACAACTCTATCTTTGATTCATCTGTCACATTATTCCAAAAGGCCTGGTCTTTGCCTCTATGCTCATTGGCAAGCTGTAGTCTTGCTTTAATGTTCATTTTAGACAGCAAAGGCTTTTTTCCTGGCACGCCTCCCATGCAGGTCAAATTTGTGCAATCTCTTTCTGATTGTAACAGTTGCAAGACTTACTAGCAGATCCTATGATGAAATTTTGGGGTTCTTGGAGACTTCTTTTTGCATCAGACGGTCTGCTCTTAAGATGAATTTGCTGGGAGGGCCAGTACTGGACAAATTGGCAGTCGTTTGAAATCTGCGGCATTTGTAGATTATTTTCCTTACAGTGGAATGATGTATTTAAAATTATCCCTTGCCAGACTCCTAAGTATCCACAACCTTTTTTCTGAAGGCCTTACAGAACTCTTTAGATCTTGGCATGATGACATCACACAACCCAATAACAAAGGGAACACCAGACACTAGATATGAGAAGGGTATAAATAGGACAGGTTCTACCTGCACTCCTTAAGCAAGTTCTAATCACTGGCACCCAATCTTAATCAAAACACCTGATTATAATTTTATGGATTTGAAGGTGTGATAAATGTAGAGGTGTAATACAAGTTTTATTTATATAGCATGTTTCCATAGCAGAAGTACACTTTACAATCAGGAACAAACAACAATTGAACTTACAATTTTTTTTTTTTTTTTTTAAATCCAGAAAGTCAGGCATCAGAAGTGTTAGTGTCAGGAAAAGAGAAAGTATTTTAACTGATTTACAAAAGGAAATGGAGGATGATCCAGAGACTTACTTTTTCCATGTGACTGATCCGTTTTTTGTTGATTTAAATTGTGATAATTACTATAAAATGTCAATTTTATGTGTCATTTGAGAGAACGTATCACTGAAATGACTGTTCCAAGGAAGATCGGATATTTGCTTGCCAAACACGTCAAAAAAAAGCCAACAATTTCGATGGGGTGTAATTATTTTTTTCACATGACTGTTTTTACAAACTATACGCAAATTTAAAAAAAAAAAAAAAAACAAAAACAAAAAAACAACCCTTTACCGGATGTTTAAGCCAGCAGTCCTTCAGCATGGGCCTCATCTTCTTATGGACCACCACATCCTGCAGATCCTCCAAAGATGGGTGGTGACCCACCTCCTCCTCAAATGGGAGCAAATACTCATGTACAGACCCTGAACAAGCCAGTAACAATGTTAAAGCCATAACAAAGCTGTACTAATATGGTTTCTAACTAAGCCAATGGTTCTGCTTGGTTATCTTCTTGTGAGAGGCAATTACACATCACCTTTTCGTTCTCCTGCACAAATACCCAAACCTTTGGCACCAGAAAACTGAAATTTCTGATTTTAATTGCATGGTTTTTGGTATAACAACCAATTAAAAAGGCACCAACAGAAAGTAACAACACTTAGATGTGGGGCGAGTAGCACTGTTTAATTTTTCAATGAACATTTAAGAAGACTTTTTGTTGAGAATTGAGAAACTGGAGCATTTTCAGTCAATATAAGCGGTTTGCCTCAAAAATTGTTTAAAAAAAAAAAAAAAAAAAAAAAAAAAAAAAAAAAAAAAAAGGCACAAGGTTAATCCCTGTGATGACACTGCAAGCTGAAATCAAATAGTCCAATTGTCTTTCATTTGTGGAAGACAAGAGAACTAAAACCGGAACTCTTTTTGGGATAGGTTTTGTATTTGTAATTGCCAAACCCAGACTCCAGAACCCATTTTTTCCATTTCTAGTGACTCACCATCAACAGCAGTGCAGCGGGACAACAGCTCCCAGAGCACCAGGCCCAAAGCATACATATCAATCCTCAAAAAGGCATCCCTGTGAAAATTTATGGCACCCTCCAGCACCTCTGGGGCCATGTAGCGCCTAGTACCAACCTGAAGAAGGGCATAGATACACCAGGACAATTTTAAGTTTGGTCTCAAGATAGAGGTGTATCTCAAAGAGACTTTGTGAGGTCCTTTAGTTTCAGTATAAACTTTTACCTGGCCATGAGTATCTCCTGGTGGTTTCCCTGGTTCGAAGCGCACAGCCAGACCAAAGTCTCCAATCACAGCAGTCAAATCAGTCCTGAGCATCACATTCTTACTCTTAAAGTCCCTGAGGAGCAAGAGTGAAAAAGGTCACACATTGTAGCTGTCTACTAGACACCATGCAAGTGCTTATATTCAAAACAAGTTAAATTTCCATTGAGAGTGAAAAATCTACAGTAATCATCCATTCAGGTTAGATGGGTAAATCATACCTGTGTGCGATTGCTGGTTTAGGCCCCTCCGGTCTGTAGGACAGATCCTCATGTAGGTAGGCAAGGCCTCGGGCCATGCTCTCTGCAATGTGGCACAAATCAGGCCAGTTCACCACATTCCCCTTTAGGTAGTCTGCTAAAGATCCCTACAGCACACACAGAGACTCAAAGACATTAGCTGCACTCCATATAAACCGAATATACTCTGACCCTATTGAGAATGTCATTACATGAGTATCAGTGGCATAAAAGAATAACATAATATGCCTGACACTTAAACATTCCTATATTTAAAAAAATATATTCACTAGCTTCATGAAACATACCTCAAACAAATAAAATTTAATTATTGGCATAGAGCCATGTCATGGACCAATTTATCTCCCCCCTCCCCATAAATTGAGATCCGGACTGTTTGCTGGCCATGTCACGGAGTTGAACTGCAGACTAATTTGCATTGTTAGACTTGCTGGTATTTGTTTTCAAAATGTAAATTCCAAGGTAATTCCATTTTTTCCCTCCAACATCCTCCAAGTGCGGTGATTCAATCATTTTTACCTGCAGTTGTACAAAAACATAAACCTAACTTCAGCAGATGAGTTCACTTGAGGATGAATTATCGATGTCTACTGCAGATGAATGACAGAAGTTCAAATGAAAGATGAACATGCTGAAAAGGATGACTGAATAAATGAACGAATGTCTGACCCTTTCATGGAATTCGGTGATGAGCCAGAGCTCCATTTGCAGGTTGGTTCCTCGTTTTTCAGCAGAGATGTAGTGTAGCAGGTTCTCGTGTCTCAGTCCCTCAGTGAGGTAAATTTCTCTCTCATTCTGCCATGACTGCTTATCCTGGACAACACAAACAATAAAAAAGGAAAAAGGCCTGTCATGAACAAGTCTGGTTGTACACCTTTAGAAAAAACAGACAGACTCAAATTACTTCGTGCAAACATACCCAAACATCCTGCAGTCTGTTGCTATTCACATGCACACACTTGGTATGCTACAATCAAATCCAGAACAGGTTTTTAATGCGTACCTGAACAGGGAATATCTTGACTGCAACATATTCGGTTAGTAGCTGAGCCTTCCAGACACACCCGAAGCGCCCCCTTGCCTTCATCTCCAGCAGCTGTAATGGCTTCACACCCATCAGAGGAGATGGAGGAGCAGGACCCACACCCTACCAAACAAAGAGCAGGTGAGCTTAGTAACACTACACATCAGACAGAAAAAGAGCATTTTACTATTTTGCAAACATCAATAACAAAAAAATTTTTTAAAAAATCTGCTTAGGAGTGGTATGGTAACATTTCTTGCACTTGTGTGCTAACGCATGCTCAGTGTTATGTGACCATAGACTAGACTATAATAGGCAAAAAAAATTAAACAAATAAAGAGATATAAATAATATAACGTCAAACCTGGTTAATGTCGACGTGGCCGTACGGAGCTTTGCGCTGGTGGTAAGTCCAGCATGCGAGTATCAAAGCCAGAGACAGCACAAGCAGAGGAAGGAGAGAGTATGCCAACACACTAAGCAGAGACAGTCCCACTGGAGGAGGCTGGATCTTCACTGAAACATGAGACACAAAGCACAATTTAAGCACCTCCATGAATATAAAACAATAAAAGAAAAAGTTACTACATCATGTCATCAAGGATGCAAACTTTTAAGCTTAAAGACAGACTCAGTTGCTACATCATTTAGGCCATATAGTGATGAGGAAACATCTTAAAAATGAAAGAATGCATAGGGAGTGTAAACTTTTGCAGGCTAAAAGTGCACTGTGTTAAAAAACACAAGTATGAAATTAAACCAGCAACATGTACACTATACAAACAAAAGTTTGTGGACACATAACCATCACATCCATATTTGGGTCTTTTCCAGCCCCTCTGTTGGTCACAAAGCTGGAAGCACTCAACTATATAGGATGACTGTGTGCTGTAGCATTACAATTTCCTTTCACTAGAAATAAAGGGGTCCAGCACAGGCATGTTCAATAATGACAGTGCCCCTGTGCACAAAGTGATCTCCATGAAGACAGGGTTTGCCATGGATGGAGTGGAAGAGCCCTGCACAGAACCCTGCCCTGAACCCCACTGGCCTTATAGTGTATATTTTGCAGCTGTATATTTTGTGACCATTTTAATTATTTTTTAAATATTTAATTTAATGTAACATTCTGTTTTCTGCTACAACAGTCTCTGTGGTGTCTCACCTCCAGGAGAGGTGACTTCGGGCAGGTGTGTGAATCTTTCATTGCAGTAATTTCCCTCGCAGCAGCAGAAAAACACCTGAGGGCTTTCCTCTGTGGCCACACACTCCTGTCTGCTCACACACACACAGAAAGAGATGAGGATACAGGCTTTAAAAAGGGGCAAAATTAATGTTAGAGAGAATATTATTCTCCTGTGTAATATTTCACCTGTTGTAGCAGTTGAAGTCATCGAGCCAGCAGCCCTTTTTCACCAGGTGTATGGTTCCTGAAGAGTTGATCCAGGACGCATAGCAGTGCTGCCGTTTGTCCTTTTCTCCCTCACATCTCTCGTAGCCACTCTGATTAGTCTTCTCAGCTCGCCAGTTATCATTATAATACGCACACTCTCTGGTGCCGACCTCACCTTGCCCGGGACCTAAGAAACAAAACATATGATAAAATATATGTGTTATATGTTTATTAGGCTTGAGGGGTAATTATCTGCTTACACCTGGATAAATAATATTACTTACTTTGACAAAACAAGACTTTAATAATAGAGGATAATGTTAAATACTACTAAACATCAAGACCACTTTCAATAAAGCCTTAAAGGTTGTTTAAGTTATCAAAACCTTGCTTGTAGTAAAGAATACATGCTTAATATACACCAAAGATTAGACACACACACACACACACACACACACACACACACTTCTCTGACTTCAGGTTTTAGTTATGAAAGTGGCATATAATATAAATAGAGCTCTTTCAAAGCCTCATCCCTTTCCCATATCCTTTACCCAGAAACATACACAGAACTGGGTCAGATTGTGTTTACATTAAATGACTGTGCTTGGACTACGGGGAAAACTGAAGTGGGGAAAAAAGCAGATTGAAAGGATTATTTAATGCATTAGAAGGCACTGCCGTTCACACTGCAAATGCAAACTGTCCCAGATCTGAATGGTCAGCTCTAAAGATATATTTGACCCAAATGACGTGTATTAACTGTTGTCTACTAGTGATCCGATTACCTGAGGCAGATGTTCATACCAAGTGTGAACAGTAACATTTTGTAGTAATTTTCACAATTTAAAAATCAACAAAAGAGAGACCAGACACATGGAAAAAGCAAGTACACCCCTCCCTTCATCACACCTTCAAATCCATATAATTATTATCAGCTGTTCAAGATTGGGTTCGGTAAGGCCTTCAGAAAAAAGGTTGTGGATGCCTAGGAGTCTGGCAAGGGATTTAAAAAGATCGGTAAATTATTTGAAATACATCATTCCACTGTACGGAAAATAATCTACAGATGGCACAGATTTCAAACGACTGCCAATTTGTCCAAGACTGGCCATCCCAGCAAATTCAGCCCAAGAGCTGATGCAAAAAGAAGTCTCTAAGAACCCTAAAATTTAATCATGGGATCTGCTAGTCAGTCTACAACTGTTGGTGTCAAAGTGCATGCTTCTACAATCAGAAAGAGACTGCACAAATTTGACCTGCATGGGAGGTGTGCCAGGAAAAAAACCTTTGCGAGACTACAGTCTGCCAATGAGCATAGAGGCAAAAGTCCAGGCCTTTTGGAATAATGTGCTCTGGACAGATGAATCAAAGAGAGCTGTTTGGTCACAGTAACAGCAGACATGTTTGGTTCTGATCAAAGACAGCTTTTCAGGAGAAGCACCTCATACCAACTGTGAAGCACGGTGGTGGAAATGTTATGGTTTGGGGTTGCTTCACTGCCTCAGGGACTGGACAGCTTGCATTCATTGATTTAACTAGGAATTGTGCGTCATATCAAAGAAGATAATGTGAGGCCATCTGTCTGAAAATTGAAGTTGACCTATCAACAGGATAATGATCCTAAGCACACTAGCAAATCCACCAAGGAATGAAAGAAGAAATGGAGGGTTATGGAATGGCCTAGTCAAAGCTCGGATTTGAATCCCACTGAAATGTTGTGGGGGATTTGAAACAGGCAGAACATGCAAGAAAACCCTCAAACATCTCACAACTGAAAGAATATCACATGGAAGAGTGGTCAAAAAATTCCAGCAAGCCTGAAAGCTTGAAAAAGCTCATTTTCCTTGTGAAGTTGATCAACTTTATTAACAGTCACCATTTCAAAGATGATTAAATGTTTGCTTGTGCAAATATGTAAAAAAAAAACCCAACAATTTCCATGGGCTGTACTTATTTTTTTCACGACTCTATATAAATCCTCCAGTGGCTCTTTAAGTGTTATGAATAGCTCAGAGGTTGCCCATCCCCCAAGTGTTAACCAATCTTCCACTAACCACTGACCCCCCCCAACACACACACACTTCATGAGAGAGATAGGAAGAAAGCTTAGTAAAGCTACTATGCCTTGTGATACTACACAAAAATAACAGGATCATTCTAAATGCTCTCTTACTAATATAGGTCATGTGATAAAAGTAAATTGAAACATAAACCTCTCCAATTCTCTCTCTCTCACACACACACACACACACACACACACACACAAAGGAAAGAGTAGGAGCTTTATATGCAAGTTTCAGCTCCCCTGTGGAGTTCACTGATCCAGATCACATGGTCACATCCCGGCCTCACAGCTGACACAAAGACAGCAGTCAGGGTGTCAAATGAGCTTTGTGTTCAAGGGATCTCCCATAGCCTCTGGCAATGTCAAACCAGGTTTCATAATCAATTCCAAAGTATTTGTGGATTACATTTACAGGTAGCCACCATGTGACAACAGCATAAGACAACAAATCATTTAAGCCCATGCTTCTTAAAGTAAAGTGGGGCTGTAAAGCGTCGCAAAGTCTTCTGAATTAAATTTAAAAAAAAAAAAAAAAAAGAAAAAGACAGGTGGAACTCACAACGCGCCACTATCATTTTTTCTGATTTCTTGTAGTTATTATCCACTTTCACTAATCAGAGTTGAATTAGCAATGCAAGTGCTTTATTATAGCAAAAGTTTGACTGTTTTGTTGTGTAATTTCTATCATAGTATACTTTTCAGGAGAGCACATTTTCAGGTGAAAACATTTATAGCTTCTCCTAGGCATAAAAAGAAATTAAATTTTGGACAACTGTACAATTTTACTGATATTCTCATGACATTTTCCAAAAGAGTTTTTCTTCTTTTTTTTTTTTTTTTTTTTTTTAAACCTGAGTCGGATGTTCATACCAAGTGTGAACAGTGTCTATGATCATTTGTAATAAATATATTTTAATATAATTTTAACCAGTCAAATGGAATGGCTTAAATCCAAACGTCAATAGCACATTAAATAAAAAAATTAAAAAAATAAAAACGTTCAGGAATAAAAATCTCTACAGCGCCAACAAACATTTCATTAGTTGGATTAAAATACATCTGTACAGACTGGATCTGTTATTATTGTTGTTATTATTTTTAACAGTTAAGGGGGTCCCTGGCTGCAAAGAGTTTGAGAGCCCTGATCAGATGATCAGATGACGCTCATTTACGAACAAATCCCAGGATATGTAAAACTTCATCATATTACCATGTAATTGAGAATGATCAACACATTTTTCCAAATTCACTTTTATAGAAAGAAAACCAAAGAAATATACACTCGTAACACACACACACACACACACACACACACACACACAAGCTAATCAGTAGACTCCAAATAAATATTGAACAAAATAATAAAAACATGTGAGAAATATATATAATTAATACAATTAAACTATAAACCATCATTTATTTTAAACGATGCATACTTAAATCTAGCAATAATTCTTTATAACATGTACTATTTAATCAATATCATTCTCCATATGCGCTATAAGTGAAACAGCGCCATCAGGTGGAGGAAGAGGTTTTAATAGTTAAAAAGGTTTTAATAGCAGCTGTTTGTGAAATATGTCTCAAAACTAATTCTTTGTACCTCTATACAGACACGCACCCCCCCTCTCTCTGTTCCATCCCTGATTGGTCATATTTTAAGAAATTACGAAGAAAATACAACTGAAAAATGAAAATGCTATCCTAATCTGTCCTAATAATGACTGAACAGTTCATGACCTGAACACAGAGCAGTAAGCAATAGGACTAAACGCGTGTAGCAACAAAAACCCTGCCTCATACAGGGGCTAATAATAAGAACGCTCCAGTATTTCAGTTTGTTGGGCTTTATAGGGTCATAAGAGGACTGGATTTGATAATGACTCGTGTTAAAATATCATTTATATTTGGCAGCATTAATGTTACACCGTTTTTAAATCACAACAATGCCGATGGAGTTCTTACCTGCTAACAAACTTCCCCGAATAAGTGCCAGTGTCACCCAGCGAGCAAACATATTCCTGCAGTGAGACCCACGGAGACCCGAGAAAGACTCTGTCTTTTAGGATTTTTTCCTCTGGAAAGCATTTAAAATAATAATAATAATAATAATAATAATAATAATAATAATAATAATAATAATAATTAACCGCGACACATGAATGCAAACAAGCCGTCCATGGCCTCTGACCACTGCAACAACACCGGGTTAGTGAAGAAAACACTCGCTCCGTGTGAAGAACCGGCAAAAGAAATAAAGTGCAATTTCCCTAAAATACACAATGTCATATCGACACAACGGCAGCGACTGTTCCCCAAAACAACGGCGTATCTTGTGCTACAAACTGAGTGGAAACATGTTCATTGTTTCTCTGCCGAGTTTCCCAAACACACAGCGGTGTTATAAGGTCGCCATGGGAAAAGCTCGAGCGTCTCCAAAATGGCTTCTGAACAGCGACCGACGCCATCACAAAGACCCGGATGTTCCTGCGGGTAATAACACACGCGCTGTCCTTTTAATATAAAGACACTACACCTTAATAATGAACTGCATTTTAACAGTAACGATATAAATAATACGAGGTTAATAAAAAAAAGACAACTATTAAAGGAATATTTAAAAAAAAAAACAACAAAAAAAAAAAACTGAAATGACTAGAAAACACAACTATCACACTAGACCAAGCTCGAACTGGAACTTTTTTTTTTCTTTTTTTTTTCGCATTACCAGAGATGGAAAATGTCAGATCTTTGCACTAAATGAGTCTTTTATGTATCTATGAACAAAACCAGGCTCCTAAATGTCCCTGCTGGGAAAAAAAAAACAATAGAAACCATCACCATCACATCATTTATAATGGTTTCCACTACAAATATCATCACAAACCATCAGCTAACCATTAAAACCATTACTGCCATTAATGCTATCCACTAGGCATAAAATGTCACCAACAGAAGGCAACAAATTACCACTAGAGACCCACAGGGACCATTACAGTTTCCATTATAACCACTAAAACCATTACAAATTGTATGTAGGGTTACTATTGCCCCCTAACAGGGGTATTGTTAATTACACACTAATTGTGTAAAGTGTGTAAATCTTATCAATCAATGTCAAATCTAACTAACTGTGGCATTCTTTTCAACATTTTAGTGTTAGTAGCCTTTTGAAGGCTTGATTCCATGACTGGTGTGTCACACTGATATTAATTTTACACATATGTATATGAAATAAAGATAAAAGTTGTTTTAAACACAGGTAAAGAGTCCTTCATAACCATCTATGTGCATATTTCAGATAAATAACTTAAAATATCTCTACACTTAGGAAACAGCATTTTCCCTGTCCTGTCCCAGCCCACTATAACTACACTTACATTGAAATATAATCATAAAATCGTGATATTTTTACACTATTGTGTG
>JANDJT010000103.1:17091453-17104229 GCA_024331685.1 Stegophilus panzeri
ATATATGGCCATGAACACCATTGGCATGTATATGAAAATGAAAAACGAGCCCCTAAAGCAAAGCATGGCAGTGGACTGTTGAGGTGTTGGGGCTGTTTTGTGGCTTAAGGTCCAGGAAAGATTTTTACAGGCTTCACTAAATATTAATAGTGGGAGTGCTGATAGTGTTGGCACCAGTGTATGACAGAAAAAAAATTGTCCTACTTGCAAAATACAGCACCCTTAGTTTAAGTTTAAAAATGTGTTATTCATTCTTGACTGTATAATTATCTTACATGGCACTGCAAGAGCACATTGAAGACTTTCCGATTTTCAGACACATAAAAGCAGATTCTATCCTGAAATATAATGTATTATTTACATCCAATTTATTACACCACAGCACTGTTGAACTCTTGATTCTGATTGTCCAGAAAGTGTTGATTAGTTTCTATAACAGCATTTGCTGCAAGGCAAATCACAGGTTTATATTTTATATTAATAAACTAATTCAATAAAATGTCTTAACACTCATGCTAGACAAAAGACTTAACCTACCATGCTTAGAATAAAAGGCTTAGTGGTTTTCATCTCATGGACAAGTTCCCTTACAGGTCTGCACTGGGTTAGACAATGTGACAAATGCATTCTGCTTTCAGTATCGTTCAGGGACATAGAGTGAATCAGGTTCAGTAGGTTTGGATCACGCCAAATGGCCACAGTGAAAACAGTGCCGGCAGATCCACACTGACCTAACAGTATGTAAACAAAGTGGATGTACAAGAGCAAATAATATTTTATGACTGAGCTGATAGGCAGCTGGGCACCATTCTTCATTTCACTACCGTCTCATCAACACCAGAAATCTCATGTTATTTTTAGCTGATTGCAAAGTTACTGATGAAGTTCTCTAAATATGCTTTAAAGTATATATAAAAAATATATTAAATAAAATAAAAAAATAAAAAATGTTTTAATGAAATCGGCTGCTTATATGTATCGCCTAATTCCATAAAAGTTGGGACGCTGTGTAAATTGTAAATAAAAACAGAATGCAATGATTTACATATCTCATAAACCCATATGTTATTCACAATAGAACATGGAAAACATATTGAATGTTTAAACTGAGGAAATGTACCATTTTAAGAAAAAAATAAGGTCATTTTGAATTTGATGGCTGCAACACGTCTCAAAAAAGTTGTCAGGGCAACAAAAGGCACAGCTGGAGGTTAATTGACAACAGGTCAGTAACATGATTGTATCTTAGAGAAGCAGAGTCTTTCAGAAGTAAAGATGGGCAGAGGTTCACCAATCTGCAAAAAACTGCATCTACAATTTGTGGAACAGTTTCAGAATAATGTTCCTCAATGTGAAATTGTGAAAACTATGAATATCTCATCATCTACAGTACATAACATCATCAAAAGATTCAGAGAATCTGGAGAAATCTCTGTGCGCAAGGGATAAGGGTGAAAATCAATATTGCATGCCGTGATCTTTGGGCCCTCAGGCGGCACTCCATTAAAAATAGGCATGATTCTGTAATGGAAATCACTGCTGTTAAAACGGACAACACAACTAAAGCTTTTTTGTAAAACACTGTATACAACCTGTATACAACCGCCACAGTAAAATTATAACATTTAAACCTAGTAGGCAAGATTAAAAAAAAAGAAACACTTATGAAAAACTGCAAATTCTTAAAGCCCTGAAGGTTTACCTTCATATCAGTCATTAATTGTGGAGTGTGACATCACTAATAAATTCAATGCTGAACTATTGGCACTCCCCAAAAAAGTGGAAAATGTCATTTTTTTTTAGCCTCTGGTAAATTCTTTTTTTTTTTAATGAACACTTTGCATTAGGCAAAACTAATATAAAAATGTAGTGTACCTAAGACCTTGGGTGCAGTGCCAAATTATGCATGGAAAACAATGCAATCACAGACAGCTCACATATCCTAATTTTATAATCTTGCCTTTATTTTACATTGTATTGTAAAGAATTTAAATGTACTGCATAAATATACAGGTGACAAATTAAAGGAAATGTTATACAATGGAAGCAATAATTTATAATCATATGCTATGGCCTTTCCAAATTCTACTCAATTTGGAAAGGGTGAGGGTAATTAAATTCTTAATTTGCAGTAGGATCATTACTATGGGTTTGATGGGACAAAGCCAGTAACCACCATGCAGATGGAAAACTGATTAAAAATTTACGTTACATAATTGCAGACACAGAGAGAAGTATAAACATGCACATGCACTCACAGAGACATAAAGTTGGGAAACGTGACTAATGTGTGGAAATTAAGGATGATGGCTCACTGAGTGATAAGAGAAATGACCGGGTGGGGCTCCGAGTGTGTGAGGAATGACTGGCAGGAAGAAAGAGGAGATATGGTCAGATATAAAAGGGGAAGAGTTCTTAGTCTCTAGCAGATCTGAGACAGAAAGGTAAGACGTGTACGACTTGTGCGTGTTTTACCTCTGAGCTTTGTAGCTTTCTGTTATTGAAACCTGTAATTTCAGTAGATTCTATATGGCGAAATGTAAATCAAATGTAGATGGAAGATATTTTGATCAAGTTGTACAGTGTAACCAAAGATTAGTATTAATATTATTTTTTAAAAATTGCTTCTGATAAAACATTATTTCATGCTGTTTATGCAGTTTTGATATAATGCTTTACATCTGCTTGTTTTTGTGTTAAATCTGCTTCAGCTACTGTGTACACTTATTGGACTTTGGAGTTTGCATTTCAGCAAAACAATGAGAAGCCTGGTTTTTGCCCTTGTTGTGGTACTACTGGTAGCAAGTGGTGAGTGTGCTACTGATTTCTTATTTCTTACTTAATGTACATGAACTTATCCGTAATAAAGGAGGAAGACTATTGTTAAGCAACCAGCCTAACTTAAACCCCTTTGACATCATATCTCAGTTTTCTTCACTGCTTGAACCGTAAGTGTCTAATACTAATGAGAGCTTTGTGTAACATAGAAACTACATGACGGTTAAGGAAATGGTTATGTGGATATTTAATTGATGCATTGGCTCCTTTGATTGATGTAATCTATCCTAGATTCAGTGCAGGTAATCTATAGTTAGTCAAGTGTGTAATATGTGCTACACCTCCACATGTGTTTCAGGGACGGCTCTGGATTGCTACCATTGCCAGCCTAAGAAGGCAGGTGAGGCATGTGAGATCACAAAGCTGACCTGTCCTGCTGAAAAAGACGCCTGCGTTGCAGCCAAGTTCACCAGATCCCCACGTGAGCATCAACTATTTTATACATTTTGGTTATTTTATCTGTGCAGATAAGGTAGTGGTGTATGTAACACACAACTGTACATACACATGGATGTAGACGAGTAGCATGGCTGTATGCTTCTAAAAGTGCAAGGATAATAAAATTGTCGCATTTACAGTAAGTAGCTGTTTAATAGTTATCTCTTCTATTAAAAGAGTAGCTCTAGATGAAGCCAAGCTCTATTCATATAGACGCGTGTCTCACAACTTCTCTTCCTTACAAGCTGAAATTAGACACTTTTCAGACGAATATCCCCATTAGCAATAGAGAGAATTGAAAGTACTGTTTAAGTAAGTGGTCTTACTTGCCTGTGTTCTTCACTGCAGATGGACACTACCAGAAGTGCACGGCCATGGCTGACTGTGAGCTTCTGAAGCTGAATGCATACATACGGGTCAAATGCTGCCAGAATGACCTCTGTAACACCTGGTGATCCAACTGTTCTTTCACCTTTCACACTATCAATATCCATTCATGTCTATGTTTTAGAAGTTTGTGGATAATGGTTACTGGTCTAACAGGAAAGATTTCAAATAAAAAGAAAATAAAAATATGCATGAAATTAACATACTGTATGTTTTTTTTTTTAATTAAATAAGAAAAATGTTCCTGAAAGTTTTTATTTGCTTCTGAAATTGCTGTAAAAAAAAAAAAAAAAAAAAAAAGGTACAACATAATTATCATTTTCCACCAAATTCCACTCAAATTTACAAATAATAATCAAAATAAAATAGCATAAAATGAAACTGCCCAACAGTATAGCATAATCTTGAAAATATCTTTAAAAATGTTTTAAAATTCATTCATCACTAATCACATACTTTACAAACCAGTATCCAAGTACCTGTTCTCAAACTCAAAAATAATAATATTTCCATTTCATAATTAACCATAATTTTTTGGGTTCCTCCCTCAATTTGGCCATTTTGCCAATTCCCAGTCTCACCAGTTTTCCCTGATTATACAACAGCTACCAACCGGGAAGGATGAAGGCTAATATGTGCTAGCCTTGCTGCATTACAGGGCAGCACTATCTACCCTCTACCCTCTTCAGCATACATGAGCACACAGATGCCCATGATTGGCTAGTGTTACTGTGTTAGACAGGGGAGAGAGAGTATAATTTGCAGAGAGCATGGCCAATTTTGCTCTCTAGACTCCAAGGTATGGATGGATTTGACATTGTTGGGATGTCAGATGCTTTTCTGTTATGCCACTTGGGAGACCACCCATCCATCTATCCATTTTCATTACTGCTTATCCTACACAGGGTCACAGATGAGCCTGGAGTCTATCCCAGGGAACTCAGGCCATAAGGTGGGGGACACCCTGGACAGGGTGCCAACCCATCACAGTGCACAATCACACACATTCACACACTATGGACAAATTGGAATCATCCTACAATGTCTCTGGGCTTGGGGAGGAAACAGGCTCACTAATCTTTATGGATGATGTAACTCAGTGGTTCTCAAACTTTTTCAGCGTGAGGCCCCCCTTGTGTAGCGTACATCCCTTTGTGGCCCCCTAGAATTGTAAAATTTTTCACACTAGGCCCTTCTTTATTAACTTTCTCAGATACTACGTCCTCTATCTAAAAACATATCCATTTTAAATAGTCTTAGGTTTTATCAGCATGTGGCTAACAGTACTGTACACTAGTATATCAAAAGATGTTTCTGTTTGGTGTGTGTCTTAGTGTGGTGTGTATAATCGATTTCATTTATTAATATTTCTCATTTTTATGTACATCATAGTGTAAAGGTTCACAATCCTGACTTACATACATAAAAAAAAAAAAAAACTTCTAGAATTTTTATGCAGCCCTCCTGGCACCATCTGGCGGCCCCCAGTTTGAGAACCACTCATGTAACTCGTGATGGTAGCAGCAGAATGAATTCAGAAGTCTACAGAAACAACCTATCGTTCAATTTACAGAGAAATGCATCCAGTCTAATTGGGAGGAACTTCATCATACAGCAATGACCCAAAACACACCGCCAACTTAACAAAGGACTTCATCAGGGGGAAGAAGTGGAAGGTTTTAAACTGGCCAGGTCAATCACCAGACCTTAACCCAGTTCAGCAGCATTTTTTGCACACTGAACTTTCCAATAGATTATTATTATTATTATTATTATTATTATTATTATTATTAGAGTCCAAGCATAAGTAAACTCTATTCCACTGAAATCTTCATATACTAAATCTGATGTCTTTGTACTTTAAATTTAACCAACAAACATTTATAATAATCGCAAAGCTACAATCATTTCATTTGATAGATGGTTTTAGAAGGTGGTGTGTGTAAGCATGCTCTTGTGATTCAGACAGAATGTTCTGGAGGTGTGGCAGGAAAGTAGAGTGTGTCTCCTTACCAGTGAGTCTCACCAGCGTGTCCTGCTGTTATCCCTCTGCGACTCAGACCGCACCTACACCATCTACAGCTCTGAGAGAACAGAAGCAGAGCTGCCATGATTTGTCTCAGTTTAAATACAGTACTTAATTTTTAATTCTACATTCGATTAATTTTCTGGATCTGAGTATGTTACGTTCATTCGTTTTACATTTCGGAGTGAAAAAAATACAAAAAATACAGTTGGGTCCAAAGTATGAGACCAAATCTGGGATGAAAAAAAAAATAAACTGGAAATAAACAGAAAGTTTTAGAATTTTTGGAAATGTAAGCAAATGTTTGATATTGACGATGTTAACTGCTTTGTACAAAAGGTCAGATTTTCCGTGAGTCTTATCCTTTCATTGAAGCATGCGTTCAGACGACACTCCGATGGATTTGATCTAAAATGGATCATCGGGTTTTACACAAACTTGTGTAGTCCATGCCAGCTCGAGTGCACACTGTCATTAAAGCAAAAAAAGGGACATTTGAAATACGAAGATAGGCTAAAATTCGTGCAAATATTTCTAAGATTCTACTTTTCACAAGTTGTTGCTGCTGATATCATTTGTAATGTAAATCTTTGTGTTAACTTGAAAAAGAATGTCAAATGGAAGCATTTTCATTAGTGCTCTCAGACTTCTGGACCCCACTGTATACGTAAAGGAGATTTTCAAAATATTTTTGTCACAGCTCTTGTATATCTCTGTTGCTTGTTTTCCATCAGTTCAGATTCATTATGGGGCTAAAACGAAACGAATCTTGAATGACTGTGAAGCTCATAGCATGAAGGGTAAAAATTGGCTTTAGTTTCTGATGTACTGCTAATGTAAGTCACTTCTTAAAAATATCAAGAGGCTGACAGTAAAGGAGGATTGTCCAGGTGCTGGAATTTAAGAATATTTGAATGACCCAAAATTTATTTCTGCACATGATCCCATTTGTCTCTAATCTTTTCAGAAAAGAGAACAAAGTTAGAATAGTGCACTTATAGCCTACTTCTAAGTTGTTCATGCTGAGATCTACTGCAGCGGCATTATTTCATGTTTGGATTCATCAATATTTAATTTTTGTATACATAGTGTGGGTAAACAAGTGGAAACAATTAAAAACAGGTCAATATTTAATGATAAAAGTGTACGTTTATGAAAAGAATCAAATTAACTTGAATAAAAGCTTTTTCCGTGTTTTCTCATTTTAATTTAGAAACGAAAAACAAATAAATGCAACATACAGTGGTGCTGGAACGTAGAATCTTCTATGTATCTGCATAAATATGACCTAAAACCTCATCAGATTTACACACAAGTCCTAAAAGTAGACAAACAGAACCCAATTAAACAGATGAGATAAAAAAATATTATACTTGGTCATTTATTTATTGAGGAAAATGATCCAAAATTACATATCTGTGAGTGACATAAGTATGTGAATGTCTAGGATTATCAGTTCATTTGAAGGTGAAATTAGAGTCAGGTTTTTTCAATCAGTGGGATGACAATCAGGTGTGAGTGAGCACCCTGTTTTATTTAAAGAACAGGGATCTATCAAAGTCTGATCTTCACAACACATGTTTGTGGAAGTGTACCTTAGAGGACCTCAGAAAAAGAGTTTTTGAAGGTCATCAGGTAGGAAAAGGTTAAAAACAAAAAAACCCATCTCTAAAGAGTTTGGACTCCACAAATCCACAGTCAGACAGATTGTGTACACATGGAGGAAAGTCAAGGCCATAGTTACCCTCCCCAGGAGTGAAGACCAACAAAGATCACTCCAACAGCAAAACACATAATAGTCCGCAAGGTCACAAAGGAATCCAAGGTAATTTCTAATCAACTAAAGGCCTTTCTCACATTGGCTAATATTAATATTCATGAGTCCACCATCAGGAGAACACTGAACAACAATGGTGTGCATGGCAGGGTTGCAAGGAGAAAGTCACTGCTCTCCAAAAAGAAAATCGCTGCACGCGCACTGCAGTTTCCTAAAGATCATGTGGACAAGAAAGAAGGCTATTAGAAAAAAAGTTTTGTGGACGAATGAGACCAAAATAGAACTTTCTGGTTTAAATTGAGAAACATTATGTTTGGCGAAAGGAAAACACTGCATTCCAGCATAAGAACCATATCCCATCTGTGAAACATACTGGTGGTAGTATCATAGTTTGGGCCTGTTTTGCTGCATGACGACTTGCCATCATTGATGGAACAATGAAGTGTGAATTATACCAGCAAATTCTAAAGGAAAATGTCAGGACATCTGTTAATGAAATGAATCTTAAGAGAAAGTGGGTCATACAGCAATACAACGACCCTAAGCACACAAGTCGTTCTACCAAAGAATGGTTAAAGAAGAATAAAGTTCATGTTTTGGAATGGCCAAGTCAAAGTTCTGACCTTAATCCAATAGAAATGTTGTGGAAGAACCTGAAGAAAGCAGTTCACGTGAGGAAACCCACCAACATCCCAGAGCTGAAGCAGTTCTGTACTGAGGAACGGGCTAAACTTCCTCCAAGCCGATGTGCAGGACTGATCAACAGTTACCGCAAACATTTAGTTGCAGTTATTGCTACACAAGGGAGTCACACCAGATACTGAAAGGTTCAAAGCTTCACATACTTCTACCACTCACGGATATGTAATATTGGATCATTTTCCTCAATAAATAAATGACCAAGTATAATATTTTTCTCTCATTTGTTTAATTGGGTTCTCTCTGTCTACTTTTAGGACTTGTGGGAAAATCAGATGATGTTTTAGGTCATATTTATGCAGAAATATAGAACATTCTAAAGGGTTCACAAAATTTCAAGCACCACTGTACATGGACTTTACTCCCTTACCAGCTCCGGATGAAGCACTATACAGTCTCTCTGCTAAGAAGTTTAACCAGTGCACTGATTCCTGTTCTGCTCAGCAAAAACACAGGTTGAAAGAGGAATCCGAGAGAAAGAACAGATTTGTAGATTTTGTGAGATAAATAATAACATCAAGTCTTTTTTTCTTTTGCTATGATACATACAGTATATATTTAAACATGTACAATATTTCTTCAAACAAGATGAACCAAAGCTGACAATACATTCTGGGCGATTCAACCAATGAACCCAGTACACGATTGTCACTGAAATACACAGCGTGAATAAATAATACACTACACTGATCGTATTTACAATATAAACAAACAATATCAAAAAACAAAGTGCCAAAAAAAGCTTTGGATCCTTTGAACATGGTACATAATATGCAATGATGCTATGGTTGGCATGTGTAACTCTGCTCATTACCATATTACAACTGATTTACACAATAAAATAACATTTAGATTCTTGATTCTTGCCCCGATGGTGTCCACTCGCGCGTTTCGGCACACGTCAATAAGAAATGGAAAGCATTACAACAACACACACAGAAGGTCCTGCGCAAAAGCTGGAAAACGATACCGAAGGGCACAAAGGCCAAAGTAAGAGAGAAGAATGTGAGCTGGCTTCATTTACAACACACACTTCAGTTAGAAGACGGTTGGACAATATACTGTACTCTTCCAGTAGTTGAAAAAGCCTGGTCAGGTAAACGAACATTTGTTGAAATATACAAGCTGACCACATACGTACTCACAAACACACACACGCATACGTGCACGCACACATGCACAAGTATGCACTGCACTGCTAGTGCTGTACACACACTGAGCATCCACTTTTCCCCCCAAAAAAATACAAAATCCAAAAGGATGTCCGTGTCGTCTGATAGCTAGCACAGCTATCCTGAGTTTAGATACTCCAAAGCCACTTCATAGCAGAACTTGTACTGATCCTGCAAAAAACAAAACAGAACAAAACAAACATGCACAGAAACATTCAGTTATTCAGATTCCGATTATTTGGAATTGGACAAATGCTGACTTACTGTATGCATCTTTATAGAGTACTTTTACTTTTTCTATATAATTATGTAAAGTAGAACCTGTTTATTACATTAAAGAACAGTATAATAATGTTCTATATTAGCTGTAATAAAAAACTTAAAAAAAAGAAGGCAGACATCATGGGGTGTGGTTAGGTGATAGCCAATCAAATCACGTCTCAAATGTGACATTGTGGTGCTCTTGTACAATTAGATGTAACTTGTACATACTGTACACTATATAGCCAAAGGTTTGTGGACACCTGACCATCACACCCATAAGTGTGGCCATATAGTGTATTTTAGTGAAAATAATTATTTATTACAGTAAAGTTTGATTTTCAATTAGTTTTGTAACACATTATATTTTCTATTCTTTCTACATTTATGATGTGATGTGTTAACAGCATCTCCTTATGCTTATTTGTAACAGATAAAATAATTCAGTTAGCTGAATTTAGTTAGTAACTCAGTGAAAAGTTATTTTTATATTGTTGTTATGTTGTTGTAGGGTGTGATTCATAGTGAATCTTTACCAGGCTCTACTGAGATTAGTTGGTCAGTATGCTGTGCTATGTTTGGTGGGATGAGAATTTTAAGCCATTAGGCTGTAATTTGGTGGGATTGGAGGGATGAGTAAAGTAAAATAGCAGGCTATGATGTGATTGTTGGGATTAATGGGTCAGCACTATAATTAGTGAGTCAGCAGGTTGTGCTGTGTTTATTGGGATTAATGGGTCAGCAGGTTGTGCTGTGTTTATTGGGATTAATGGGTCAGCAGGTTGTGCTGTGATTATTGGGATTTATGGGTCAGCAGGCATTGCTGTGATTATTGGGATTTATGGGTCAGCAGGCATTGCTGTGATTATTGGGATTTATGGGTCAGCAGGCATTGCTGTGATTATTGGGATTTAAGGGTCAGCAGGCATTGCTGTGATTATTGGGATTAATGGTTCAGCAGGCATTGCTGTGATTATTGGGATTAATGGTTCAGCAGGCTGTGTTGTGATTAGTATAGTTAGTGACTCAGCAGGTTGTGCTGTAACTAGTGGGAATTATGGTTCAGCAGGTTGTTGAGTAGAGCAGGACATTCAGCCAGTTGTATTTAGTTAGTCAAGTGTAATAATACTATTTATAATTTTGTTACATTATTGGAGAGCAACACTTATAGTTTATAGCAGTAAGAAATAGGACATGACTTTAAAGGCTTTGCTTAAAGTGAAGAAATTATTGTTTAGCTATTAGCACAATTTTGAATGAAAGTGGGTTTAAAAACACCAGTGCATCAGCAGATTTCAAATGCCACACCTGCAATTGTCCCACCCTACCCATGTCAGTACACTGAGTTATGCCTGCGCCTACACAAAATAGATCCTGTTCTAGTAATTGTATTAGGTTATTCTGTGAGTTTGTGCCACTGAAGTGTGTGTGTGTGTGTGTGTGTGTGTGTGTGTGAATGCTGTACCAATAAGTCCACCATGTTGGGTTTGTTGTTCCGCAGAGTTTTGACTGCATGGAACACATCAACCGAGCGCTGGTGTCGCAACATCTCACTCACGATACTGATGGCGCAGAATGTTCCGCTCCGTCCGCCTCCATTTCTGACACACACACAACATTGAACACACACAGGCCACAAGTCAGTAATCAAATAAGAATAAAAAGAACATCCAGGCAGTTGATTTGTTTTTTCAGTTAGGCATGTCATCTTTGTGAGGTATTTATACTTAGGTATTAACCACAGTACAAAAAAATGTTTTTCAAATATAATATGCATTTTGTTTTTCTAAGAATAAATCACATGTCCACATTAATATCAAAGCTGTTACGGAGTTACATGCTCACACACGCTACACTTTCTACATTTATAATTATAATTATAATAATTATCCAGGCCTAGGGACTCAGCACTGTAATTAACACACTAACTCATCACCTAATTATCAAGGCTTTCTTTAATTTTCTAGCATAAAGGAAATGCAAAAGTACTGGTGCACCTCCATGTAGTGAGTGAATATTGACACTAGAGGGCGATGTTTATCTTTGTTTATCTTTGAAACATGGCCTGAAAAGACATCTCTGGCTTTCAACCATCTGATGGATTAATTAATTGTTAATTAATGCTCTAATGATTATTGATCTGTTTTCATGCAGTTGGACACATGAGAACAGAAAGACTCATTTGATATGCTCAGAATGGTCTTGACATGATGAGGCTAATGTGTAAGGTTAGAGAAAGAAAGAAGAATGGTGGAAGAGAATGAATTATGTACTACTGTGTGTCCATAGGCATGTTGGTAGTAGTGAGTGTCAAGTGTCACTATGAGTGTTTCTGTGTGTGTGTGTGTGTGGGTGTGTGTGTGTGTGTTTGTGTGTATGTGTGTATGAGTGTGTGTGTGTAACTCACAGGCAGTGCACCACAGTGCGTCCCTCTCCTCCATCATATTCTTCTTGCCACTTGTCCACCTGGTGAATGAGTTTGAGGAAGGAGCGTTTGGACATGGGTGTGTCTCGGTACATGGGCCAGCCTAAGAACTGGAACTGCTGCACCATACGATAGCCATCTTGAGGCTGCAACGCACACACACACACACACACACACACACAATCTGTAAGTCAGTAGGAAGTTTGTATGCACTAAGTCCTGTGTTGTGTTAATTAAGGTTGTGCTGTGATTAGTGGGATGAGTAAGTCAGAAGGTTGTGCTGGGATTAGTGGGATGAGTAAGTCAGCAGGTTGTGCTGTGATTAGTGGGATTAGTACGTCAGAAGGTTCTGCTGTGATTAGTTGGATGAGAAAGTCAGCAGGTTGTGCTGTGATTAGTGGGATTAATAAATCAGATGGTTGTGCTGTGATTAGTGAAATGAGTATGTCAGCAGGTTGTGCCGTGATTAGTGAAATGAGTAAGTTAGCAGGTTGTGCTGTGATTAGTGAAATGAGTAAGTCAGCAGGTTGTGCTGTGATTAGTGGGATGAGGGAGTCAGCAGGTTGTTCTGTGATTAGTGAAATGAGTAAGTCAGCAGGTTGTGCTGTGATTAGTGAAATGAGTATGTCAGCAGGTTGTGCTGTGATTAGTGGGATGAGGAAGTCAGCAGGTTGTACTGTGATTAGTGGGATGAGGAAGTCAGCAGGTTGTGCTGTGATTAGTGGGATGAGGAAGTCAGCAGGTTGTGCTGTG
>JANDJT010000103.1:17107039-17120496 GCA_024331685.1 Stegophilus panzeri
AATAAATAAATAAATAAATAAATAAATAAATAAATAAACAAACATCGATAGAAAATGTAGACTGAAGAGGACATAGCATTATATTATATGCTGTCAACACGGCTTCCATCTTTATTAATCTGCAGCTCATAAAATAGCACTTGATCCAGCAAATCGTATTATTTTGCATTTGATTTTTTACTTAATACCATGAGACCAAATTAATAACATGAGATTCTGAAAAGAGGTCATGAAATCTTTATGTGCGGGATAAAATCTGTTTTATCAAAATATACTAAGTCTATCCAAATGTTCTTTTTGTCACAGCTGTCAATTTTTGTTCCAAACTGGACGCTGTCCCAGTCCTAATTTTGACTTTATGCTTGGATGAATAGTTGGAGCATCTGAGCTGGTGTATGTGTTTACAAGTGAGGGAAAAAAATGAGAGACATGGAGAGAGTGAAATATTGACATTAACTTAGAGTGTGTGTGGTATATGTGTATGCCCCTGGTACCTAGACTTCATAGTCTCAGTGGCTACAGTTAGAATTTTGAATGAAAGACTCCTTAGTGTGAGAAGAGGGGCAAAGCGGGAGAGAGTGGTGCAGGAGACGAGTTTTGGTGGGATGCAGGAAGAGATGGTGGGATTCTGTGCCTCCCTCTTAGCTTTGATTCTGTGGTTTTATGACAGAGCCTCAGGCTGCTACCCTCATAGAGTCTCCTACTCTCTCTCTCTCTCACACACACACACACACACACACAGGATTGCACATTCATGCAGAGTCACGAACACGGACACACCAAACTCTTTCACACTCTTGCACAAATACACACTGGAGTCTATGTCTACACAGCGCATATAGAGGTACCTCAGCTAGTCATTCATTTTTAATTATTCTGTCTGGATACTCGCTTGATGTCTCACATGAATAATTACAATTCTTTCATCACACGCCATATTTCCACAGATATAATCTTTATCAAGTCATAGATTAATGTAAATAATGTAAATTAATGTAATTATCAAATCAACAACCGGAGATATTGTATTTAAAGCAACCTGTGAGGCATTGCACACACAGTATGTTATGGCTTAGGTGGGTCTGCTCATTATACGTAAGTTGTGCTAGAGTGATTTTGAATTCTTGAATCTGATTGGTCAGAAGGAACAGCAGGTAGCTCTGGCTGCTTGATATTAAGATTGATATTAATGCACTCAGTCTAAGATGTTAGCATTTCCATAGCAACAACTAACACAGGGACTTGTATGGTTGGTACCATAAACACATAAACTTTATTTTAAGATTTGACAACTGTGTGTAATTGTTGATATGTTAATGTTTTCTGTGTTTATTTAGCATTTTTGGAAGGAGTCTCCTGTGACAGCACTTTATAACAGTCAGAGATGGTGCCAAAGGTGTAACTTTAGGTTTTCCCTCAGAGGGAAGTATTAAAGACGGAGGGCTTTGAGGTTTCTTGATAACATGACAAGCTGCAAAAAAAAAAAAAAAAAAAAAAAGGAAAAAGTGGCTGGTGCTTTTATAACATGGATCTAACTCGTTTTGTGGAGCTAACTTGTTTCGCAGACAATCCTCGACATGAAACGTGAATATACTGTAAATGCATAAAAAGTATGACGTCTTTTTATTTTGATGTATTTTTTAATAACTAAGAAATTGTTCGAATTGACAAACTGCTGTGGTGCAAGAGGAAAAATAACACTTTGGGTATTGGAAAATAATCAACTCTGGGGTGTTAACAGTAACTGCTCTTCACGTCAGGCCCCATCATCACACCATCCTGTTGTTGATTACTTTCCTACAACAGCACGTTTTATTTCCATAATTAACACGTGGGAATGTGAAAAGCAAATAAATGTGAGATTCATCGTCCATCCTTCCATCAGTTCATCCATCCAATTGTCCTCACCTGTGCAGGATCCACATCATTGAGCATAACAATGGATGTGCAGTGATAGTCCAGCACCAGCCTCCAGAAATCTTTCACTGTGTTTGGCAAAGGATGCTGGGTAACAATAAATGCAGAAGGCTGCTTATAACTCTGTTGAAAGAGCGAGAGGGAGGGAAAGGGAAGGAGAAAAAGAGTTCGGGATGAAACATGGGAAGCAACATATGTATACAGTAGACACTTTAAATTATGGAATGGATAATGTCATCCCAATATGTCCATCTTACTATTAATTCATTTGATGTGACAGAACATTTGGCCAACCACTTGGCTAGCTCTGAATCAGTAGTATATGTGGTAGCGTTATAGACCACAAGCTAAGTATCTCATTGCCACAAATTATTCTGTTGAGACCAGGAGATCCCAAAGTCATGGTCATGCACTGTGTAACTTGAGTCCATGACTCAATATGTTGTGGCAACAACATACTTAATACATTGGCTCCAGTTAATTATTTAATGGATGAAAAAGTCTATTCACTTTGAGAAGGTGACACGGGTTAATGCTATATCCATGTCAGTGCCTCCAGTACGTCTTTTATGTGTCATTCCAAGATTGAACTAAAGTGAAACATTATTAATCATCTCCATGACAAGGTCACAGTGTCTAATTCGACTGATTTCTCTGTGTCTCGCTGAGACTATTTTGTGGCCATCAAATTGATCTTGAAAAACCACAAGAAGCATAACTCGTGACCTCAATATATTAATTTGTGGCCACATCTTATTAAAAAATAACCAGCATGTCAGCTCACTGTACAAGTACTTTCACTGAGATGAATATCGTTCCGTGCTCCTGCTGCTGGTTTCAGTAGTTCTGAGAGAAAGAAAGAGAATGTGAGAAGAGTAGATGTGAGGGGTTTGGGCTTTCTCACATCCATGAGTGCAGCGTTGATGTAGTTGCTGCTTTCTCCGTCAATGGTGATGAGGAAGGGCAGGCAGCGGTCAGGAGGCAGCACATCCATGCAACGATTCTTCTCATGGTTCCGTGGCAGTAGTGCAATGCTGCAGTCCTCTACGCGCAGTGTGGGGGTCACCATGTTCAGCGTCTGTATAACACACACACACACACACGTTCACACAAATCATGGTGTAACTAACAAACTTCATATTATACTTGTATAATAAAGTTACACTGGAGTAGTAGTAGCCTTCAAGCAAAACTGCTCTGAAATGTTTGAGCTCTAGCACTTTTCTTTTTTTTTTTTTTGTAGTTTACAGTAATTCTTACTTCAAAATTGGACAAAAGAAAAAATAAAATAAAAATATAAATAAAAAAATGAAGCCAAATATTATGAACAATTGCTACTCTCCATTAATCCTAATACTCTGAACTACAAGTTCCAGTTAAAGATGGTGGTTCTGTTCTGAGCAAAGGGTCACATCAATATCAATACATGAGAAGGATCTGGTTGAATTTTGTTCACTGTCATATTACTGAAGTAATAACAAGCGTCTAACCCTAACCCTCAATCTTTCATACACGTTGAGTCATCAAATTGTTGCAAATCTGTTTTTGCGACCATGCTAGTGTAAAGATATAAGACTTTATCAGTTTTTTTTTTGGATGCTCATTCCCAAACTTCATTGAATCCGCTTCCCTCTTACCCTAAACTCCTCTTTGATTGGACTGGTGTTGGTTTGGGGATCCAATCGGTTCATGTCGTAATACACAGAACGGAGTTGATTGGCAGGAATGGTGGTGTCTCCGCAAAGACACGCCTCCAGAATGGCATCATGGATAAAGACATATTGCTCCTGAAAGAACAGAATGTACAATTAAAATGTTTCAGTAACCAGCCTTCTGATTACTTCAGTTAAAGGATCAGTACAAAATGCTACTATTGACGGGCGATGAAACAATAATGGACATTAATTATCATTATGGATGGTACATCCAAGAAAACGAAGAAATTCAGCTATTTAAGCGTAACAATATGTGAGTTTTTGTTGTGAAATGTATCTAATACACTGGAGTCATTGTAAAACACAGAAAAAAAAAATGCTGTGGCCTGGAAATCCACAATTAATGGATCAAAATATTGTGTGGAAATTTTTCACCTCCCTCATCTTTATTGTTAGTTACCATGGGACTCTTTGTAATGTTTTATTTGGGTACCTACAACAAATTATTTTGCATTTTATGAAATGAATGAGGCTTATGTCAAAATCCATTCAGTGACATTTGAGTGATTTATCTTTAAATGAAAGAAAGAAGAGAGTAAAATAATCACTGTGGATATTTTTTTTAATCCTTATCTCACAAGCAATTAGTTCGTTTTTACTAACACATTCATAACACTTTGGAAAAGCCGCACAAGTTGTACATAACGTGTTATAGCAGTGTTATAAATGCGAATTTGATAACCACTTTCCTTAGAGGGCATTAAAAATCCTTAATCACAAGAGCTTTATAAAAAACCTAAGTTGTAATGTAATGCTGCTTCTTGTACTGAAGCAATTTTCTTAGTGAGGAAATGAAATCGAGATATATACACCGACGTGCATTTCGACAATCTACAAAAATAGTTCGGATTTATTCGCAACATGTCAGCGGAGACAAGATACGTGAGGTCACATCCCATTTCCCCATTCACCAACAGACGATTCAGTGCTTTGATGGAAATCACTGTTGAAGTGACATTTGGAGACAATCTGGCCTTGTCACTTTTGACTAAATCATGACACAGGGTCAGCGCGTCTGTAATTAATGTGCCTGCCAGAGTAGCTAATGATCTTTGACCTTTCAGTTGCTGTGGCCAATCAGAGCACAGCTGGGATCTCAATCAACCTCAAAACAACCAAATGTAAAAAAATAAATAAAAAATGTTTTTGAACGTGTGTTCACTTCTTAATGAGAATCATCGAATTTGCAACACAAATCACTTTCTGTTGTGGCAAATTACCACAGACAGTTTGAACATGAGCATAAAAAGGTAAGAAGTGTCCGCAGGGTGAGGGGGCAATGTCAACATGCTCAAACACCTGGGAGGGAAAATGCATGCACACACACACACACACACACAGACACACACACACAGTTTGAAGGTCACTGAACTTGTGGAGGATGAATCAGATGCTTTGCCTGCGTAGTTACTCAAACCCCAATCCAGATGTCATCTATGAAACATTTGCCCATTAAATCCAATGATGCTTGTGATCTAAACGGAATTACAGGGAAATGGTGCATTCAGCTAGTCTACAGCTCAGTCCAGATGGTCTGTGTTCAGAAAAGCAAAGAGTTCTTCAGCAGAAAATCGTCGAGAGCAGTAGAATCGCAGTAATATTCGCCCATAGCTATTCCCGCGTCTTTATGGCACTTATAACCACCTGATTTGTGTCACAATCTAAGTCTTGATTGGCTCTTAAACAGGCAGGAAGTACTGAGAGTGTTTTGATGATTGTCTAAAAAAAGAAACATAGCGGCTTTAAACAGGAACAGGAACAGGCCATGAACGGATAAACACACGGTTTACAGACTATTGACAGACTACTGACTACGTTCTAATTCACATAAGTGCTCTCTTGCTTGACTGCTCTACATTTCTCTCACCCTCTCTCCGTCCTTAATCTTATTATCTCCTCCTGTCCCCGCTGTCACTCCATATTTCTGTCTTATACTTTTTCTGTCATCTCCGTTTACCCGGAAAGGTTTACAAAATAAAGACACCGTTATTTAACAGGAGGTCCTAAGGTCAGCGGACAAACGAGTACCTCAGTCTGGACCATGTTGACCCGGCGAGATCGCAGCTCTCGGACACAGTTATAGATGTCGACCACGCCCTCCCGCTCAGCCATGTCCAACATTATGTCAATCACGATGAAACAGCCTGTCCGGCCCGCCCCCGCGCTGCAGAAAGAACAATCACAAAAATTTAATGTCGCTTGTAGAAAGAGTTATGAAAACCAAACATAAGATGAAGTTTAAAAAAAAAAAGGATAAAATAAAGGCTTTGAGAGGATCCCACCTCTCCTGAAGTACCTGTCTAATGTGCCAGACATAAGATGTAAAGTGCAGTTTCAATTATCACTATCTACTGTGCAGATATTACCAGAAAGAAATGTACTGTTTGTGCAGGTTATGTTTTAGAGAATGTAACTGGTGTTAGGTTATGAAAATATAGGTTTAATGTCAACTATAAGAATTACATACAATATATAATTATTTGTCAACTATAAGAATTACATACTATTGAGTAGTGATTTATAATTTTTTTTTTTTTAGATTATTAGCCAGCTAATAAATGTGTGCAAAGTTACTTAGATGCCGACTGCCCTTTTAACATTATTAAAATTATTTTAATTATTTGAAGGTTCCTTTTATGCCTTGTGCATTTTAACATTTAGTTCTAAACCCCAGAATATAATCAGACTGTATTTTTGTCTGTTGAGTAATAGTGCATTGTTTGGAAGAAAGAAAGGTTTTATTTGGCCTCATAAACTGACAAAGAGTGATCCAATTCTCAGGCAATGTAGGTCTTAATATTCATTCTTTTTTTCTTTTTTTCTTACACAGACTCCTCAAACTGTCTGTTTGGTTCGGCTCCATCAGTTTCACCGTCTCTTGTGCCATGTAAAATTGTTTAAGCCAGTCATCCTGGTGAAGGTTCAGAAACACGTTACAATTCATGAACGCATGCTTTTTTCAGTTTTTCAATCTATCATTTTTTTTTCTAAATAATTAATTTATAATAAACATAATGAGGAGCATGATAATAGTAAATGGTTGTTAATGGTAAAAATTTCTCAGTCTCTGTTATTAGTTTAAAGCAGTATCATCTTTATACACATGTAATATAATAATTATTAATAACTTAATTGTATTAAAACGTTACAAAACAAAAATACACTGCCTACAGTAATCACAATCAATCTTGGTAATATTAGATAAGGAGTTAGGCACGTTGGGATTTGTAGTCTGGCGTGTAAACATGTAAATGTACAATACTTCTGAATGTATTTCAGATTCATACCAAAACTACATGTACAGAGTAAAAAGATGAAGCATTTATTTCATTTGAAATGCATATTGATAAATATTCCAACAATACCTCTCATTTTCAATCATGTGACCATTAAACAATGTGATTTAGATAACAAAATAGAGGTAAAGTAATAGAAGAGCTTTATGGGTAGACACTGCTGGATTTGAACCTGCTGTTGAACCCATCTTACTAAATATGGATTATCATCAATCAGCTCCAACTCAGTGGGGTGTCAAAAACACCCATATAACAGAAGTGATGAACTGGCACTTCTGGGAGAGACAGGGGTCTACTTATTTGTAGTAATTAGCTAATGCTGCATGTCTGTAAAGGTTTTCATTCATTTTCGAAATCTAGAAGTGCAACGCCGCTGGGCTTTTACTGAATACTGAACTTATAATCACTATAATCAATACCTGTGATGATGTTCACTTTTAGGAGTTGAGTAGTACTGATGAAGAGTGTGTTGTGCTAAAACCCCTGTGAATGATTAGGGAGCGATGTGCTACCTGCAGTGAACCACAATAGGGCCAGCGTTGGCAGCTGACTTGGCCTTGACTCTGCGGATGAAGCCCAGCAGGCCTGTAGCATGATATGGCACACCGTGATCTGGCCAGCCTGTGAAGTGAAACTGCTGGATCTCACGAATCTCGTGTGCCCCCCTCTATGAAAACAAAACAAAACAAAACAAAAAAACCGAGAGAGACAGCAGAAACCTTGTTTAACAACATGAATTCTCTAACATGCATAGCCTGCATGTCCTTGACAATGTTAACTCTATACATTTTTCCATTATTTTTCTTCTTGTGGAAAAAAGCATTATGCAGAAAAGCCAGGTTATCTTTGCATCAATCTATTCGGAGACTAGGAGGAAGATTAGAAATTAATGAACGGAGAAAATACTTTGTGGTGTGCAGTCACCCTTCTCTAAAGGCATGCAAGATGGAACATATGTGATCTGATGAAAGATGAGCATGTCTACTCGCATTTGCTACAAATTCATAAAGCCGGTACACGTCACACTGTAGCTTAGGTGTATTCTTCTTCAGCTGCCTCTCAGTAAAGTTTTTGTGTTAAGGCCTGTTTTTTTTTCCTTTCTCACTCACCTTCTCCACAGCGAATGTTCTGATGACATACTCAGACAAGAGCTGGGTCTCGATCAGCGTCACCTTCATATCTCTGTATATCTCCGTGTCATCCGGCCAGTACTTACAGCATTTCACCTAATGAGATAAAAATGGGATTAAATGGGATTAAATGGGATTAAAACACACATACATTTAAAATCATTATCAAAATCACTCTTTTATATTATCACTTTAAATACTCATGTTGCTCAGTGAATACAAGTATTTTATTAAGTACTTAGAAAGGACATCTACTGTACATTTTAACTATATTTGACCAAGTTCTGCAATCTAACTTGTAGTGTATTATTTTCAGACTAACCTTGTTTAACCAGCTACGGTATTAAACAGTGTACTCTGATAAATAATCAGGCCTGGTCTGTCAGTAATAAAGGAATAATAAAGTCGAACAAGCTTTATTACAAACCTATAACTCATTGGTAATAATCATATCTAGTAGGGATGTAAACGAAATACGGGTTCTAAACAAATAAGAGGCGCACGGTTATAATTTAAAAGAATTCTTTTCATACTTTTGCAACATCCTTAGTAACTGCCTGGTCACAATGGTTTAAATTAGACTACAAACCTGAATTAAATTTGTTAGATAATATTGCAGGCAGGTAAAAATAAAAAGAATAAGTGCGAGAGGAGGATAAACAAACAAACAAACAAAAAAAAAACCCAACAAAAAAACAAAAGGTTTAGGTTAAAATCCAATATACGGACATTTGGAACATGAAACAGATACAGACACAGATAGATCTGAATGTCAGACAGAAAACATACAGTAATTCAACACGAGTGTGTTACAATGGTCCAAAAATCAGACTAACATGTTGTAAGTGGATGCTTAGGCTTAGGTCACTTCTGTACTGCAGAACCTTTTTGGTTTTTTTGCTGTAACTCCAGCTAAAGTTCCATACAGATTTCTCAGGTATCGACAAAAACACAATTCACACTGTAATGCTGTCTCATTCTCACGTTAAGCTCCACTAAATATAATATGACATCCAATACCCTGAGCTCAGGCGCAGTGCCTCTTTATGTTCCAATATTATACTGATAAACATCACACTCTCATACATGACACGGTTAAATCAGCAATTTGAAAGCGAACGATATTGTTATTACATTAGCAGCACAAAACATCTTAATATCTCATTTGATACAGCAGTAGCTGAAAACAGCTTAATGTCTCTGAAAGGATTTTTTTTTTTTTTTTTGGGTATCTGAAACACACAGAGCCATGGCAAGATTCAATCTGTCTCTGGTGGCTCTCCGGCATCATTAAGGCTGGAAATGAGACTGGAGGATGGAGGGACCGTTGAGGAGGAGGAGAGCAAAAGTTGAAGTCCCTTGGTGACACTTGAGATGAGAAATCCACAACCCAAACTGCTCTGTCTCAATCTCCGTCAAGATTACATTAGGCCAGAGCCGTTATATTATTCCATCAATTAAGAGCTGTGTGTCTGTGTGTGTGGGTGAGAGAGAGCGAGAGAGAGAGAGTGTGTGTGAGAGAGAGAGACTGAGAGAGAGAGAAAGGTGGGCGTATTATGGACCATGTAGACATGCATGCATGATCATAAATGTTCAAATAAATTGACTGACTAATGCGGTGATGTGTATTTCATAGACTGCGTGTAGAGAATTACAAATTATACGAGATCTCCCTTCTCTCCATCTATTCTTCCTTCCTTTCTTCCTCTCTTGCCATTTCCCCTTCTCTCTCTCTCCCCCTGTCCCCCTCCCCTGCAGAGCTCATCTGATGGCCCTCGCCTCTGTGAGTGTTTGGTGCAGGATAGAGGCAGATGGGTGGTGGAGGAGCACAGCGGTGGGTTTATAGCTCTCTGTGGAGAACCGCCAGCCCCAACATCCGCCACCAGCAGCAGAATGCATTAGATTAGTATCACACACTACCAGCCTGTAGCAGGGCACATCTGCCTGGACAGTGCATGCCACCCACTTGCCCATGGTGACCAGTAATTGTTAAACACTTAAACTTACAGTTCTGTCATCTGTCCTTTTGACAGGACAATCAGTGGTCACCAACCCTGTTCCTGAAGATCTACCTTCCTAAAGACTTGATCTCTGATCATAATCGTGCTCACTTGACCATCTAATCACTGGCTTACGAAGTTTTCGATCAACTAAAATAGGTGTGTTCGATTTTGTTTGGAGATGAAACCTGCAGGAATGTATATCTCAAGGAAGATTTGAAGATATCTCAAAGAAGTTTGGGCCAGAAAGAAATCAGCCCCAGCCTCACGTCTTCACACCATTTTGTGCATTTTACTTACAAATTTGGTGGTGCTGTTGTGCTTAGTTCCACAAAAGTCCAAAAGAATCCACCTTAAGACATTTAACAGCAGATATGATATGATAATATGATTTGGACACCAAAAATGAAACATTATACTCATATCTTTTTTAGTACTTAGCCCGACTAGTGCATTTATATCAGATTCTCATGGAAAACTTACTCAGTGTTTTGACTGTCCTTTTTTATGTAACTGTTCTGAGCTGACTGCTTTGTGTGGACAGTGCTGTTTCCAGGCAATGTCAACCTCCCATCGTCCACATGGCTAATTAGAAGCACAGAGATTTGGTTTCCAGTGGCTTGGAGAGCTGGTCATCATGCGAAAGGCCAACCGAAAAGCCATTTCATGCTTGTGTGGTAATGAGCTACACTGATTAGTTCTCACTCAGTTCACTCCAAAATGAGCGCCGCTATCCAATCGAGCAAAACTCTTTTGAGTTTCAGTCCATAATACACAATATTAGAGCTGTACTATGTTGCAATGTGTCACATCTTACTCTACTCACCCTTCCAACTTCCACTAGGTTAGTAACCATGACAATGGTGGCTGTGTTCTCCTGCCACACCATCCTCCAAAAGTCAATCACCGTCTCCTGCATGGGTCCTGCGCAGAGAATCAGTACACACGTCAGTACTGTACAGGGTCACATCCAGATACTCATATCACACTGTGCACATATTACAGACTTGGACAGCCATCAGACGGCGCACTACTGAAGCACATACTGCTCACTGTCACCTGCAGACCTGCTGCGTATGTGTTCAATCGTTTATTTATTTATTTTTTAAATGTGATCGAATCAACTGCATTTTTTCCGGTACAGGTAAATAAAATCTCCAAGTTAACATGTAAGGGAAGTAATATATCCGATATATATACGAACCAAAAGTATCACATTTTGCCCTGATAAGGACTCCACCAAGTACCCCATCTATAGTCATAACAATGATGACATAATGATAGTCATCTAAGACTCTACTATGCATATCTATATACTTTGTTAGGCTCAGTGATTTCATTTCAGCTTCATTATTAAGAATTTTGTCCTAGCTTGATTTTATACAGATTCACAATTCTAATCCATCCATAATCAAAACAGTCTTCAACCGCTATATACTAATAACAATCCTAACAACCAAATTGTGCATGAAATTAAAAACACAAATTGACTGAGAGAACCGAGCGGCAGAGACTGACGTCCAACTCGGCCGCTTGTGGCCATTAAGCTTCTTCCGTTCTGAATTAGGAATGTAATTCATTTGAATTAATATTGTTTTTAATCAAGTACCAATGGTAAAAAAAAAGAAAAGAAAAAAAAGTCTTGCGACAAATTAATTAGTCTGTAAATCCCAGCGTAAGGGCTGGAGCTAATTCACATTACCTGCAGCCAGAGGCAAATTACATTCAGCAGAGACTCGCTACAACCTCCTGATCTTCCTCCAGCTCATAAAAATGTCATTACAAAACAGCTGGGCCGAGATCTGCCACTCCAGGCATGCGCGCGCACACACACACACACACACACACACACATACACATACAGACTTACAAACTCAACTATGCATGTACGCACTGATACCCATGGGGACACCTAAGCATAAGCATGTACATGTACAAACATACCTGAATTAATATACACACACACACACACACACACACACACACACACGCACACGCTTCACGCCCCAAGCTCCTTCTCCTTTCCTCTTCCTCTCTCTAATCAGCTTTCTGGATGAAAACAGAATGTGAGTTTGCTCAAAATCATGGCTTCTTCAAACAACTCCGCTCCCCTTTTCGCCTCTGCAGGGAATTGTGGGATTGATTCCTGGCGTGTTGAGTGACAAACAGGACATCTGCTGTGTAGGATTCGAAGGGTACACTGTTGCCTGTCATAACATACTGACTGAACCTCAAACACCACTCTCAATCTGAACACATCCTAACGTCGATTTTTGTGTTGTTCTCTGAATCCACTCTTTATCGTTCAAGTTACAAAATCAAATAAAATTGAACGTTCACAAGGCGCTGTAAAACATTTCTGACCAAAATAAATTCTACACAGAGCATACTGTAAGTGTAACGTCAGTCCCACGGGATTTCTATATTTCATGGGGCAAATTACAGCTGTGCACTATTTGGGATGAAAATTTTCTCACGGCTGCTGATACAGAAGTTGCTAAATAACCGATAATAAAATCAGCGTGATGCTGAAACAACATCAAGGGAAAAAATATTTATGCATTTATAGTGTATACTTAACAGATAATAGTGTACAACTTTTTACGCTTTTCCAGACTGATACCCTAATATTTCCTGGACATTTGATCCATTTTCTTATTTTACTGGGAAATTGGTCTATAAATCTGGGCTCCCAGGTTTTCCAGGAAACAGGGGAACAGCCTAAAAAGCATCCAAATGGTTCAAGATCGAATTTAAAATATGAGATTCTATGAGCTCAGAGTCCGGGGAACAGATCGAACACAGATTAGATATAATCTGATTTACTGTGTGTTTAAAAGCATTGCTCAAGTGTGGATGAATGGCTCTGTGGCTTTTTTATTACAAGGTAAAGAATCACCTATATGTGTGCGTGTTTTATTTGTGTGTGTGTGGGGGTGTATGTGTGTGTGTGTGTGTGTGTGTGTGTGTGTGTGTGTGTGTGTAGTTCTTAATTGTTTTACAGAGCCCTGCACTGCAGTCTGATTTATCCAAATGGACTGAATAATCAAATTAACACTGTGCAGTGAGGCCGAATGTGGCATTGATTGACTCTTGACAAAAAGGGAATATCAGAGAGACAAGAGAGTGAGAACAATTCATTTGAGAAAGTAAGTGAAAGAGCGGCATAATGTGGGTTGAGCCATTGATTTGTCCAGTCCAGCAATGTGTGCCAGACAGAGAGAGAGAGAAGTAAAAGAGAGAGGGAGAGAGAGTGAGAGAAAGTGAGAGGGAGGGAGGGAGAGAGAATGTTAGAGAGATAGAGGGAGAGAGAGAAAGTGATAGAGAGACAGAGAGAGAGAGAGAGAGAGAGAGAGAGAGAGAGAGAGAGAGAGAGAGAGAGAGAGAGAGAGAGAGAGA
>JANDJT010000103.1:17130784-17147457 GCA_024331685.1 Stegophilus panzeri
AGGTGGCACAACCAGATTTTAAGTTTAAGGGGGCAATTAGTTTTTCACATTGATGATAGGTGTTGGATAACTTTTTTTTGCTTCAGTAAAAAAAAAAAAAACTGTATTGTCTGTTTACTCAGGTTGCTTTAGTTATATGTTTTATTTCGTTTGAAGTTCTAAAACTATTTAGTATGAGATATACACAAAAACAGAATAAATCAGCATGGAAGCAAATACTTTTTCCACAAATGCCATAAATGTAAATGTATGTACTTAAAAACTATTGGTTGTAGTTCAGCAACTTTAGATTTTGTTTAGTTTCTGACGCAGATCCTATGCTGTGTCGTATCCAGTCACGTGTATTCACGTAGATTATGTATCTGAACGCAATCAGGTTCAGGAATGCTACAGGAATGACAACATTAGCTCAGAAAAGGAAACATTTTCACAAACGTTCTGACATCATGACTTGTTCAACAAAATGTCAACACAAGGGAAATACGAATCTGTGCTGCTAGTCAAAAAATGGTAGTCAAAAGTAAATGGTGAAGTACCATTTTTCATATTTGTAACCACTTTACACATTTTACTTGAATATCTCAGTCCTGGGCCGTCCTGTGGTTGGATTGTCTTGTATATCGGCTTGCACCTGTCAAGATTTCCCCTTGCGCTAGCACAGGAGCACGTGCTTGTCATCGGTTGTTTCCCTTATGTGTCATCATTGGTCTCAGCTGTATTGTGTTCACCCTTGATTACGTTTGGTATTTAAACCCCTTGTGTGTCTATGTTCAGTGCGAAGTATTGCATGTATTTACCATACCAAGCCGTGTTATATTGTTCTCGTGTCTGTTTTTTTGATCTCGTTTCTTGTTTCTCGTTTTGTGCTTTGCCTTGCCTGATTCATATCTGTTCGCCTGACCCTTTGCCTGTTCTGACCACGCCTATGCTTCATGATTTGGATTTGTCTGCCTCTCTCTCCTATAATAAAGCTCTTATCTGCACTTGCATCCGTCCTAACCTACATTACGTGACAGCACCCATATTGCTTGAGAGGCATAATAAACCCATGCTACGCATATAACACATTTCTATGAACACGGATGCAAACACACACTGAAACAATCGGAAATTCTCACCTTGTGTAGCAATGTAGTGATTTGGCCGGTGGTAGCCCTGTAATTAAAGAGAAACAGAGAACAGCTTTAAACAAAGGCTTAAATCTGTTGTACTGTATGCTTTTTACACTAGGACAGTGGGGGTGTCCTCTTTCATATCATTAACAAATCTGCTGGACACATCAGCTTAAGCCTTATTAAAGTGTAAATATGCAGCAACACTACTGATAGCTGGACTAGCGAGCGTTAACATGCAGTACACAGATAAGCAAGAAAATAAATAGACGAAGTAAACAAAGCTCTGAAAAGTCAGCAATTTGTCAACAAGTCATTAACAATGCAGCCCATACTCTTTACAAGGGGGTTTGCCCCCCCCCCCCCCCCCCCACACACACACACACATAGTGAACCTCACACTGGACAAATAAAACTTGAGAGGATTAGTGCTTAATCCTTGAGAGAAGAGTCATATCTGAAGGATTATCAGCAGTTATATTGTTTTGTGAGTATGTACATGCTGCAGTGGAGGTGTGTGTGTGGGGGGGATGAGCAAGAGAGAGAAAGAGAAAGAGAGAGAGAGTGATGAGGGTGAATATGTCGATGGAGGTATAGGTGCTACTACTATCTTATCTATAACATATTCACTTTAATACCAGTCGAAAGCGTCTCTGGATAAGAACATCCCTCTCTCTCTGTTTATCTGTCTCTCACTCTCTCTCTTCAGATTTGAGCTGTTATAATGCCTGTTCTTTCACTCAACACTAAGCACTGGGTTGTTTGTTCTTTTATGTGTTCACTGTTGCCTGAAAGATCGGATTAAAACTACAGCAATGGTAAGAGCCAAACGAGTGCTCTTCTCTCTCTCTCTCTCTCTCCTCTTCTCTCTCTTCCCTTTCCTTGTTCCTTCCAGCTCCCAGTCTCTCACTGATGAAGGTGCGTTCAAATTCCTGAGCAGTCATTATGGTGAGACCTTTCTAAGTAAATGTAAATGACAAAAATGACCATTACAGTAAAAGCCTTCAACTTTCAATAACTCTCTGTCTTAGACACACACCCATACATCCACACACACTATAGATCTCTTTTTAACACACTTCCAGGAAGAAAGAAAATGCATGCAACAAACAAGGCAAATGCATACGAATGGCCCAGAAGTTGTCTAAATGTTGAGGCAGGGTGCCATCAATAAAGTTTATTAAGAAGAAGGAGTTGCGAGAGGCATGTTAAAAGCCTTTCTTTCTTCTTTACTGACGAGAGGAGGGGAAAAAAAAGCTCCATCCACTCGCTGCTCGGCTGAGCCATGGCTAAGTACCCCAGCAAAGCCTTTTTCAATAACAACTCTCTTTAATATGTATTTATTCTTATCTAATAAAAGGCTTGGGCTTCATGGAGGTCTTCACATAAGCATTTAGTTTTAAGCACCGGAGCACATTTGTGTATGTAGGTGTGCATCTTAACGTGCTCTATATACAGGTATGTCTCAGTTAGCTAGTGTTCAGTGGTGTTCACTGGTTCTAGGGACAAATTCATAACCATATTTTCATTCCTATTTTCTCTGCAATTGGGTCACCCGCCAGTTCCCACTCATCAGCCATGCTCATGCTGCATCACTGGGCAGCATAACACAATCTGAGGAAAGTGCTATATAGTATCTGCCCTCTTCTGCATACATGAGCTGACAGGCACCTATGACTGGATAGTGTCACTGTGATTGACAGGGGAGAGAGAGTATGCCACTCCCTCCCACTCAGTGAAGTTCAAACCCAGAGAATGAGGAACAGTTAAGAAAAAGGATGAGCACTTTGAGAAGTAACTTTGAACATGTTCATGAGATCCATCCCATCCATCCATTTTCCATACCACTCACAGGGTCATGGGGAGTCTGGAGCCTATCTCAGTAAACTTGGGGCACAATCACACACACATTCAGACACTATGGACAATTTGGAAATGCCAATCAGACTACAGCACATGTCTGTGGACTGGGGGAGGAAACCAGAGTACCCGGAGGAAACCCCTGAATCACAGGGAGAACATGCAAACTCCGCACACACACACGGTGGTGGTGGGATTCGAACCCCCAACCCCGGGAGTGCGAGGCAAAAGTAGCTATACGCTACTCTTGATAAATCTAAAAAGACATCTTTACAGTCACATGCTTATAAAAAAACAAAAAAACAAACAGCATGTCCAAAACGTCAAGAGCCAATGGGAATTTAGCAAATACTGCATGTCGATCCGAATATGTTGAGCAAAATCCGCAAAAACGTGATACAGAGGCTGAGAAAACGAGTAGAGCGTAACGGTGAACATGTAGTTTTACTCTCATTGGTTCATAACTTCTCAGACGCCCTGTATATATAGTTCTGAAAATCTGACCTGAAATGATTCCATTTAGCATGTACCTCAATAACAAGTTACAGCATTTTAAAATCACCTATTTTCCATACCACAGGGGAACCTGGAGTCTATCCCAGGGGACTCAGATCACAAGGAAGGGACACCCTGGACGGGGTGCCAACCCATCTCAGGGCACAATCACACACCCATTCACACACTACAGACAATTTGGCAATGCTAATCAGCTTACAACACATGTCTTTGAACTGGGGGAGGAAACCGGAGTACCTGGAGGAAACCCCTAAAACACAAGGAGGACATGCAAACCCGGAGGTGTGAGGCAAACGTGCTAACCACTAAGCCACCGTGCCCCCTAATTTGATTACACTTAAAAGTAAAAAGGAATAAAAGATTAATTTAATATAGATTTCATTCCAACTGTCGTGCAAGAGCATTGTGGACATTCACTGTGTGAGGAAATCACACTTAGGTAGCAAAGTTTTAGACGTCTTTTGACAGACTGACTGTTTGTAGCACAAGGTTTGGTAAACTGCCTCCTTATCCGACATGATATTTGCAGAAGGATAGCCTCTGCAAGATTTAAAATAGAAACGTAAATAGAAACATATCTTTATACTTCTGCTTTCTTAAAAGTCATACGTCGAAATATGTTAGAGGCAGAAAAATCAATTTCTGGCCAAAACCTGATTTTTCATCCGTTTTTTTTTTCCAGATTTGTTTGCCACGTTGACACCTGACAGTTTTCCCCAAACCACCACACATAAAATAACTTAGTAGTTCAGCTCCTAAATATCTCTGACCCAGCACTGACACCTAATTACTGGCATAGGGAAAAGTGTGCTCCTGTGTGTGTTAGTTATTGGAGTAGATACCCTCTCTTGCTGTGTATAGCTAAACGATTAAAACTCCATCCAGAACGGTTTGATTCGCACAGCATCAGCAACGCTGTATACCAGCAAAATGTAGGCGGAAACAACGTTTTGAGAATTAGCCATGAGTTCCAAGACATCACTGACATTTCTTCACAGGAAGTGCGTTCAATTAGAGACCATCAATTTTACAGGGTTTGGTGTGTGCAGTGCGTATGATGAATCATGAGCTCCGGATGCAGTCGTCAATGCTCAGCTCGTGATATACTGAGATTGAGTCACTGAGGAACTCGAGTTTCTTCCTGCCTGAGTATAAAAGTTTCTAAAGCACTTTAGTGACTAAAATGGTCTGCATAAACTCTGAGCCTGTCTGCGTAGGAACTGCAGGAGCAGGAATAACCAGCCATGACGTTAAACACAGGAGTGTCAGGCTTTATACATTAGTCATTATACATTATCCTCTCACTAGTTCTTTTTCCATCTTGCTCAGTCACTCTGTTTTTGTTGTTGTTATTGTTGCTTTATCCTGTGTCATGTTATTTCTCCGCTTTGTATTGCTGGCTCTCTTCTGTCTTGAATGCATCTTTCCCTGGCACAGGATATAGTGTTAGTGTGTTATAAGCTATAAGTAGGTATTTGTCAGTGTCATCTAGAATTCACACTAAACACAACACGTGTAGAGTGTAAGCTGTCCAAGACAGAGCATCAAAGATACAATGATAAAAAATACACACACCCCCCACATTTGTGGAAGTTCCATTTCCACCAGCTGCGACAAAATAAAACATTTTTTTAAAATAATAAAAAAGTCTGCCTTAATAAAATAATCCTAAACTTTTTATTGACTTATTATTACCATGGTGAAGTTGAGTTCTTATTAACCATTAATTCCAGTGGTAACAGAATTGAAATGCAGCCTTTTCACCACTTTCATTAGCATATACATTATGAACAGGACACACAGTCATGTCAATGCTCCTGGATTTTAACCTCATATTATATTTGAACAGTTTTTAGATCGTCTCATTGCCTTTAATTGGTGTTAGACTCGAGTTTCGAATTTGGAATGTTTCTTTGAGAGACGAACTCGCGGCAGCTGTTGAGAATATCACACAAAAATCTCATTAACTGTGTGCACAATTTACGCAGTTGCACATGCGAATTAGGGCTGGTTATTTGATATCTTCATGAGTCATGCCTCATGAAGTTGGTCTGTGTTAAAATGCTGAAATGAAAATGTATCTGTTTTGTGAGACAGGCGTTAGACAGAGCAATATCTTTGGTTGTGAACTGGCCTTTAAGTACCAGCATGTGTGTGTTTTGTGGTGTTTGTGTGTTTAGATCAATATGACCTCTGTTGGTGTGTCTTTAATTCCATCTCTTGCTGCGGTGTTCTGTTGATCGTGTGTGTGTGTGTGTGTGCGTGTGTGTGGGCACTGCTGTGTGGGCATGTGTAAGACTGTGACCCACTCCCTCCCTGACCCTGTCTTGTACTGTGTGGCCTCTGCTGAACATGCATGTGTGTGTGACCATGTACTTTGCCCTGTTTCTCTGTGTGCATGCTGAGAGTGCAATGTGTGTGTGTGTGTGTGTGTGTGTGTGTGTGTCTTCCTATGTCCTATTTCTCCTCCCTTTGCAGCAGGTTATTTTGAAGGTGGTGTGTGTGTGTGTGTGTGTGTTTGTGTGTGTGTGTGTGTGTGTATGTGTGCTGTGACCTTTACATAGAGGTGCTGGCTGCTTTCTGTACTCACATCAACATAATTAGCATTAATGTAATCGGAGCTCTGCTCGCCCTCCAGGCTCTGCAGACGCACGCGGGAGTGATCATCTAGAGACAAACACAAACCCAGAAACATCTCGTATTACACGCAGACAAAACCACAGAGACAGAGAGAGAGAGCGTGAGAGAGCGAGAGAGAGCGAGAAAGCGAGAGAGTACGAGAGAGACATATAATTATAACTAACAGTTGCTTACTCACCCGGCTTTCATATTAACTTCACAAACATCAGGACACACACACTATAGCTTAAAATTAATCATCATACTTTATATTAAATATCCTTGAGAACTCTTTTATTAAACTAAAAAGGAAAATGGTTCTTCGTGTAGGTGCAAGGAAATAATGAGCAGTGCTACATGATGTATAATTAAGGAGGGATGCAGCAGATGTGTAATTAGATTTGTAATTACCTTCTTCAAATATGTTGCACTTATTTACACCAACAGGAAGTGCACTAAGCAACATTAAATATTGTTTGTGAGTACGTTATATACTTTCTTTCTCTTTCTCTAGAAGTAGCTCTTCTGTGGTATCGGACCAGACGGGCTAGCCTTCGCTCCTCACGTGCATCACTGAGATTTTGGTGCCCATGACCCTGTTGCCGGTTCACCGGCTGTCCTTTTTTGGACCACTTTTGGTAAGTTCTAACCACTGCATACCGGGAACACCCCACAACACCTGCTGTTTTGGAGATGCTCTGATTCAATCGACTAGCCAGCACAATTTGGCCCTTGTCAAAGTTGCTCAGATCCTTACGCTTGCCCATTTTTTCTGCTTCCAACACATCAACTTCAAGAACTGACTGTTTACTTCCTGCCTAATATATCCCACCCCTTGACAGGTGACACTTTAACGAGATAATCAATGTTATTCACGTCATTTGTCAGTGGTTTTAATGTTACAGTGATCGGTGTGTGTGTCTATATACAGTTGCAACCAAAATTATTCAACCCCCATTACAAATCAGGTTTATTGTCAAACTTTACAGACTTTCAGTTGTTTGCAATGAACAAATCAAGCAAAAGCAATTGAAATAGTTCAACACAACGAATGCTTCTAGTGATTTCCCCAAATTCAACTGAAAATGCAACTTACAATGATTTCTCCAGTTTCAATCAGTATCATTATCAAATTATTAAATTATCATTATTAAATTATTAAATTATTCAATCGCTTCATGGCAAGTATCTTTAGTACTTAGTAGAGCACCCTTTTGCTGTTATGACCTGCTGCAAACGAAATGCATAGCCAGACACCAGCTTCTGGCAGCGTTCCTGAGGAATCTCACCCTGTTCCTCATGGGTAATGGCGTCCAGTTCAGTAATATTCTTGGGTTTGCGTGCTGGAACCGCCTTCTTCAAATCCCACCAGAGATTTTCTATGGGGTTCAAGTTAAGTTGCATTTTCAGTTGAATTTGGAGAAACCACTTGAAGCATTCGTTGTGTTGAACTATTTCAATTGCTTTTGCTTGATTTGTTCATTGCAAACAGTTGAAAGTCCGCACATTTTGACAAACCTGATTTGCAATGGGGGTTGAAGATATCTGCATAGTCTAATTTATAAGGAAACCTTACATCCAAATTTTTCCAATGTTTAATTATGTCAGCAGTACTTAAAGACATTTAATATAAAGCGGAATGTAATAAAATGCTATCATCGTATACTCCTTATTTACATTGTTTACATATCACTGTATTTCCTCCGACCTTTCTATATAGCTGTGCACATCCTGGTTAGGTGCAAAACGTTGGCGCATGCATGCTATGAGAGCACTTTTCAGACTCTGATGCTAATAGACAAGCCTATGTGTCCTCTGCTAAGCGAGACCTGTCTGATATGTGGGAAATGAATGCGTCTAAGGAGCAGCATTATGTTTCTCCGTGCCGGGACAGACACGTCTCTCTTTAATACGCACATGCGATGATGTTTCCATAGCGATTCTTCATCCGGTTCTCATCTTTCTTGGCAGAGTCCCATGGTGCAGACTGTCCCTCAAAGAAGCTCTGAGAAAAGGTGGGGGGAGACAGAAACAGAAAGAGAGGGACGAGACAGGGACAAGGAGAGAAGGCGTATGTGAGAAGTCTTGTGTCAGCTCTTTACAAAGTCATAAGTGCAGAACTGGCTCTGTGTCTATAATAAAGGAAGCACAGGGGAAAGACAAGTGAGGGAGAGAAAGCATTAGGATCATTAAAACATCTGATGAGACCATGTGGCAAGGAAGGCAGGAAGCACCGTGTGCTGTGTCAAAACGAGGGCCCATTACAACGCTTGCTACTCTGTGACACATCTAAATCCTTCTCCAAGTGATGGTCTTAGCAAACTCACGAGCTACTCAAATGGATACCAAACACAATAAGGGAAAAAACGGGCACCCTCACACGGGCAGATTATCTTTCTGATCTTAGCAGCTGTGCCGCAATTAATCCAAATTATGAAAATTTATTTCGGCGGTTCACGCTGTGAAGGGACGTGCGGGGACCCCGACCACGCCACGCTGTGCAAACACGATTTCCAGCCGTCAACATCAACACTGAAAACAAGGCCAAAACTGGTGCAAATTAATATTTATCCTACTTCCATCCCTCAGGAGCAGGGCAGCAGCCACCACAGCGCTTATGCATATTGAAAGTCCTGCTTCATTTGGATTACAGAAGATTGAACGGAATGCAAAAGTTCAGTGCCTCTGAACATGACATACATTAGGAGCACTGGAGAAAGAGAGAGAGAGAGAGAGACAGGGAGAGAGAGAGTTGGATTTCATTTCATTGTTACTGCAGGATTAGCAGACTTCTATCTGCAGATGATAACTGCATTAATACTCTGCATATCTTCTCTACAGTGTCTAGATGTCAGTGTGACTGGGATATGGATTAAAGAAGCCTTCAAATCTCTAGCTGATGAGAAATGAAAAGCCCTTGACAGACACCAGATGTTAATTTTTGACTTCTGGATCTGCGTTCGAAAGAAAAGAAAACCATATGCATCATTTCAAAGTACTCTAGAAAAAAAACACCTTTTCCTCTTTAAGTGCAAACGTTCTAAGAAAACAAACTTATAGAGTGTGGAATAATAATAATAATAATAATAATAATAATAATAATAATAATAATAATAAAGATAATGAAAAAACAAAAACAAAATGGTTAAATATTAAAGTAAACTAATATTAAAAAATTTCTTTAGATGGTTTTTATATTATGTAAAATTGCATGTCATATGAATTTGAACTTTTTGTGAATATCACTTCTATTAAAAAAAATAAATGGTTCGCCCATGTGTAAGAATACCCATTATACATTCTACAAAAATCTTATAATCTGAAATTTTATAAATGAAAATCATTAACATTCAGATCTTTTTACTATTAATGACCAAAATCGCAGAAAAAAATCGTTCTCTCCAAATTCCCACCGCCCGGCCCTCCCCTGTTATATGACAGCTATCACCCAGAGAAGGTGAACGCTAACACGTGCTTCCTCCAAGACATGAGAAGCCAGCCAACGTCACAGGGCAGCATACCACACTTGGAGGAGAGCGCTATCTGTCCTCTTCTGCATACATGTGCTCACAGGAACTCACGATTGGCTAGTGTTGCTGTGACTGACAGGAGAAAGAATATGCCCTCCCTCACACCCAGAAAGCACGGCTAATCTCTGCTCCCTTGGCTCCCGGTCACAGACGACTGTGGAATATTTTCGGGATTTGACAATAGAGGTGATTTACATTTTATATTTTCATAAAAGAGCCCTAAATCGGCTGTCTGTGAGCCTGCACACTATGCATGAAAGGGTTAACCTAAAATAGAAAGAAAGGCAACGGAAGACAAGCATCAAATAAAGTCTATTATAACTTTGTGACTGGTTCTGGGATGTTTTTGATGTCTCTTTCTTGTTCTACAAGCCTGCAGTGGAAATAAATCTGTGTCCTAATTGCAGTTTTCACTATGCTGGGTGCTTTGGTTGAAACACTCCTCTTCTTTGAAAGCAGAACACTGAGGGAGAGAAAGAACAATTTTGACACAGATTCAAAGATGGCCCTTGAACAGAAGGAGAGAGTGACAACCGTTTAAATTCGACATACCGCCTCGCGCCGAACACCAGGCAAAACAGAATAATTGATATGATTTCCTATAATTAATTCATAGCGAAAAAACTTCACTAATGATGCCTTAGTTTTAAGTGGTGCTCACTGGGGAGAAGATGATAAGCATATGGGTGGTTATCATTAGCTCGGCTGTGGAAAAAAAACGCTTTTTGTTGAGGTGTTTCAACATTTTTGCTAAATAACCTCAAACATACTTCCAAACAAATTAGCTCAAGGTGCTCAGATCTGTCCTATATTTCTGCCGAGAATGGCAACCGTGTCGATTTAGTATCGTCAGCATGGTTTGAGAAATAAATGTTAGCTGCATTTATATTTAGGATATTCAGAACGTGAAGGAAACCACCCTGAAACACATTAAATATGTTTATACTGAAAATGATTGCGATGTGTTTAGTGATTCTGGTTGGTGTTTAATCTGAGAAAAAATTTCAACCATCTCAAACATAAAAAAAGGAACGGTCAGGTTTCACTGGTCGCACATAAAAAACAAAACAGCACTCTAATGTTGAAGTAGTGGAGACCTTGGTGCAAACATTGGACTAGAATGTAATGAAACCATATTACAAACGGCAGCGACTCTACGAGATGTCGAGCACGATGGTAACAGTATGACAGCTGAAGTTTTGGAAGCTGATCTGTTTAGAGATGAAGACGTGATGGAGCTGGACGTACTTGGGCTACGTCCACATTAATGTTGATAAATTTGAAAACGCATCTTTTTCTTTTTACGTTTTTGGCCTAGCTTCCGCACTGAGATGCTCTCCCAAGTGGATCGATTTGACAACGCCATTTTCGCATTGTAGTGTGGACTGAGTAAACAGAAGTATTCAAAAACTCCTAACCCTGGAGGTGTTATATTATAATGATGACTCTGTTGACACCACAGCATAATATTATGCCACAGTTGTAATATGATTACATCATATTATATCAACACTTTCATATTAAAGCTGTTCTACATAGTTTGTTACCTACGTAGCTAGTTTACTGTACCTCAGTTTGACTCTACTACTTCCATGGAATTGTGCTGTGACTACAAACCTCAGCCAATGGGAACATATCGCTTTAAAACTCATCCCTCAAGAGGATTGTGTGAGAATCACAAATTTAAACTCCAGCAGCATAAATAAAAAAAAATTCAACAGCAACCCAGCTCTAACTGGCCCCGCCCCATCCTATTTTTTGCTTTTGAGGTCATTTTAAGTTTTCTCATTTAAAATTTTTCTCATTTCATGTAGTACTTTTAACACAAATATCAAACTCAAAACTTGTGTATTTGTGTGAATTTGTTTAATTAATTAATTAAATAAATAAATAAACAAACAAACGATAAAAAATGACATATTTTAGTCATGTGACCCATTCGACTCAAAACAAACAAGATGGTGGACAACCAAAGTGAAAATAGACCAACATGTATGTGAAAGAAGTTTAAACTCATTACAAGTTTCATTACAAAAGACACTATTGAAAATGAATATGCAAGTCAGTGGCGTGGGGACGTAATGACGTGTGCCGTTAATCGATCTATGTTCTATAACATGTAAAACAGGAACATGAAAGGAGTATTCTAAAAGCAACTCATGTAAACACCTTAATCACAATATTGTCTTATTCAGAATAAGGTCAGTAATTAGATTACTGCTGTCCATGTAAACGTAATCAATGATGACGGGGCTGTCACGATTCCCAAGAATCTCATATATAACATCTAATAAACTGACATAAATAAACACAACGTCTCATCTTTAACCACCAGGTCCTTCTACCTTCATAACACTCATTATGTCGTTGCATACATACATTAAGTGAAATCAATATGAAGTGAATGCACGTCTGTGCAGCAATCTCAAATAGGAAATGTGACATACAGATGCTTGGAATGGCAGCAAGCATGTGAAGCAATGTGTGTGAGACAGACGTGACATCTGTTCCTGCGTCTTGCACGCTTCAGCGTCACACGCGCCACAGTGAGAGCATGCAAGGCGGGATGATCGCATTCTTAAAGCATTTACGTTGGTGCCATATCATTCATCGTTAGCATCAGTCACACAGAGAGATGACAGGAGGACGGAAAACATTTCACAGTCTCGTTCCACGCTGGGGGGCTGAATGAAAACGGCTGACGACGGGAGGCGAAAGGGTGTCAGTGTTACACATTCACGTGTGTTTGGGCACTGTCAAATGCTTTCAAACATGTCACAGCCTATGCACATCACGTGACATAACCAAGGCCGTTTAAACTTAGTGGAAAATAGCTGCTAAGCTGAATAGTACTAGTTCTTTTTGTTTATTTTTTTGCAATTGTAAAAATGACCTCAAAAGCTCAATGTGGGAGTTCAAGTGAGTCTTCAAGGGAAAAAAAAAAGCACTGTCTTTGTTTCTCCACTTTGGCTGTATTGATGAGATTTTTGCTTGTTTCATGGCTGTTCAGGAATAAGTGTTTATTACAGGGTTTGTACAGATTCTTCATACTGATTTTTTTTTGTTATCAAGGACTACACAAGAGGTGTCCAACCATCCATCCATTTTCTGTCCCGCGGGGGCGACAACTCAGGGCACGAGGCAGGGGACAACCCATTGCAGGGCGCACAATCACACGCACATTCACATACTATGGACAATTTGGAGATGCCAACCAGCCTACAGTGCATGTCTTTGGACTGAGGGAGGAAACCGGAATACCCGGAGGAAACCCCAAAGCACGGGGAGAACAGGCAAACTCCACACGCACAGGGCAGATGTGGGAATTGGACTGACAACCCTGGAAGTCTTCACCATAACGTCAGTACACTCCAGGTGAGTGACAGGAGCACTGTTGCCAACAACATTCAGTGCAAAGTTGCTAAATGTCACTAGATGATGTCATACGCTAATTAGCATATTCGTTACGTTATTGCGTTGTATTTGCATTCTGCCTAGTGTCAGCTGCTTACGTTTGCTTCTCTCCTACTCTCTGTGCTTGCATACTGTATTTTAATTCCCAATAAAGCTGTTCTCATTTACATATTTTTCTGTTTCTGTTGTCAGACAACTGAAAACAGTGACTGATACCCGGCCAATTAAGAGAGTACATGTTAACCAGCAGTCACGCCCAAGCTGCTGCTCTGCACTGCTAAAATCATGATTTATAACCACCACGTCGTCTGACAAAACCACCAAACACATAAGTTAAAGACAACGACTGCACTGTGATTTCAGCTATATTTACATGTAAAAGGATCACTCAGAGACAAAGTTAGAAGCGACTGAATGTGATGGTGCTCTTTTCCCCTCAATGAAGAGAGTAGCCGCAGAGAGAGAGAGAGAGAGAGAGAGAGAGGTGTATCTGCAACAGGAAAGCAAGATCTCGTGCTCGCAAGGCTGTACTGACCGCTCTCTTCAATGGAAAGTTGTCAATGTTTGTCCAAGAGGTCGCTAGATTTGTCACTAGGTGCTTTTTTGAAAGAAAAAAAAAAGTCTGAAAATCTAAAGGGGTCTGAAAAGTGGACCGGAGCTGTCTCTGTCACAATGAGTGAGTGAATAGCAGGAGGGGGAGGGGCTGCAGCGGTCTGTCATATTTTGAGTGAAAGGATGTATTTGTTGTATTTGTGTTCAATTGAAAATAAACACTTTAAAGCTTTTAGCGATTTCGTATTTATTGACTTTTTTTTTTTTTTTTAGAATTCAAGCACGTTTTAAGCACCACTAGATAAAATATGCCTATTTTCAAGGTTTTCCAGTACATAAATTTCAAAAAGTCAAATTCAAGCACTTCAAGCACCTTGTACGAGCCCTGTTACTAGCTAATCAGGTTTGGAGTGACTCCAAGCTCCAAATCTAACTCTGGAGTCAGTTTGGCTTTAAGGCTGTGTTCTCCAGTAAGGTTGGATGAAGGTGGTAGTGATGCACCGCCATCACCTGTTATCCTCTTAGACCGTCAAAGAATCTGAGCTTTTATATCATATCAAGTCAATATTGCTTTTCTCCTCCTGCAGTAAACCTTTGCACTTCATATCCTTGAGCTTAGAGCGTAGCTAGCTCACTTTTGAACAGAAACGAGAAAAATACATGATCCTGATTGGTTAATCCTGTTTCTCACCGTAGCCAATAAGTGTGAGTAAACAACTGAAGGGATGAATCCATCCATCCATCCATGGTCCACACTGATTATCCTACACAGGGCTGCAGGAAGCCTGGAGACTATCCCAGGGAACTCGGGGCACGAGGTGAGGGACACCCTGGATGGGGTACCAACCTATCGCTGGGCACAATCGCACACACGTTCACACAACCATTTACACACTACTGACAATCTGGAGATGCCAATCAGCCAATACAAGCATGTCTTGTCTTTTCTGGGGAGGAAACCGGAGTACCTGGAGGAAACCCCCGACACACTAGGAGACCATGCAAACTCCGCGCACACAGGGCAGAGGCACGAATCGAACCCCAACCTAGTTTGTTACCTAGCTAGTGTATCTCAGCTTGACTCTACTTTCATGGAATTGTGCTGTGACTTCAAACCTCAGCCAATGGAGATGTATCGCTTTAAAATTCGTGCCCTCAAGAGGATTGTGTGAGAATCACACGTTTAAACTCTAGCAGCATAAATAAAAAAGGTCAACAGCAACCAAGCTCTAACTAAGCACTTTGGTGAATACTATAAACAAAAAATAAATTAATAATAATAACAACAACAACAATAACAATAATAACAACAACAATAATAATAATAATAATAATTTGCTTTTGAGGTCATTTTTAGTTTCATTCTTTTTTTTCCTTCTCATTTCATACTTAAACAATTTCATGTAGGTCTTTTTACATAAATCTGCTTCAATATGTACAATATTGCTAATACAGACTAACACAAACCTGACATGAACAGTTTAAACTGCGTGGCTAGCTGCAACATTTCTACATTTATAAATATGAACCAAATGAAGTGTGTGCTTACCTCATTGATCTGATCCATAGTTAACATACAGAAGAGGAGAGGTCAGAGAGAGACAATGTGTGAGTGAGTAGCTCTGGGGGGAAGAACAGTACTTTTTCCAACTTCAGCAAACATAACGCCACTAGCACAACAAGATCACACACTCAAGGGTATTACGCTACGGGTACAGGATGAGTAGAATATACAAAAGGTGTATATGGGACCAGTACACACACTGTAATATCACCCCTTCTGGCTATAGCAAAGCAGATGCAGGGTGTTTTTTTTTTTGGAAAGCAGAGACAGTGTGTTTAAATGTGTGTATGTTGTTTTGTGTGTCTATGAGGGCAGTGTCAGGGATTCTGCTGGCCTGCTGCAGTGCCTTAATCCATTATGGATCAGGCCTGGAGGCTGTCTACAGCCCGGGGCATCTCACACCGAGTCTATACCAGACAGGTGACACTCACAGCCCGTATATTATTTACCATCTCGGCCTCTCCGATACTCTAGAGCTGAGACTAATCAAGAGATATGAGAGAAATTAAAAGAAGGGAAGAGACTAATCAAGAAGAAAGGAAACAAAGACAGAAAAAAGACAAGAAGGAAACAACAGAGGAGAGGATATAACAAGAATGAGAGGAGATGGAAAAAAAGAGAAGAGACAAAATAAGAACAGAAAAGACAAGAGACAAGAAGAGGCAAAATGAGAAGAGAAGATACAATAAGAGAAGAAAAGAGACCAAATAAGAAAAGAAGAGAAGAGACAAAAACGAGAAGAGAAGAGACAAGATGAAAAGAGAGAAGAAACAAAATAAGTAGAGAAGAGAAGAGAGAAAATAAGGAGAGAAGATGAGAAGAAAAGATAAGAGACAAAATGAGAACAGATGACACAAGAGAAGAAAAGACAGAAAATAAGAAAAGAGACAAGATGAAACGAGAAGAGAAGAAGCCAGAGGAGAAGAGAAGAGAAGAGAGAGGAGAAGAAGAGCAGGGAAGAGGTGAAATAAGAACAGATAAGACTAAATACAACGATACAAACAAGTTACAAAATGAGAAGAGACGATACAAGAAGAGAAGGCAAGAGAAGACAAGACACAAAATAAGTAAGGAAGAGAAGAGGACATGAAATGAGATTCAATTAAATGAAAACAGAAAGGATGAAACAAAATAAGAAAGGATGAGAAACATGGAAAAGACATAAAATATGACAACCTGACAAGAGAAGAGACAAGAAGAGAACTAGAAGTGTGTGTGTGTGTGTGTGAAATGTGTGTGACTGTGTGTGTGTGAATCTGTGTGTGTGTCTGTGTGTGTGTGTCTGTGTGTGTGTGTGAGTGTGTGTGTGTGAATGTGTGTGTGTGTGTGTGAATGTGTGTGTGTGTGTGCGTGTGTGTGTGTGTGTGAATGTGTGTGTGTGTGTGTGAATGTGTGTGTGTGTGTGTGTGTGTGTGTGTGTGAGTGTGTGTGTGTGTGTATATGTATGTGTGTGTGTCTGTGTGTGTGTATATGTGTGTGTGTGTGTGCATGCATGCGTGCGTGTGC
>JANDJT010000103.1:17147697-17158077 GCA_024331685.1 Stegophilus panzeri
AGAGTGTGAATGTGTGTGTGTGTGTGTGTGTGTGTGTGAGTGTGTGTGTGTGTGTGTGAGTATGTGTGTGTGTGTGAGTGTGAGAGTGTGTGTGAATGTGTGTGTGTGTGTGTGTGTGTGTGTGTGTGAATGTGTGTGTGTGTGTGTGTGTGTGTGTGGAGTATTACATGACTTGTGATAACAGAGTCCTGATTGTGCAACTGAGAGAAACAGTGCACACATTAGAGGCTGTGTGTTTCTTTCTCACAACGTTCTGCCTGCCAGAACAGTGGAACGAGGCTCTCTTGGGAGTCCTCTCTCTGTCTCTCTGTCTCTCTGTGTGTGTGTGTGTGTGTGTGTGTGTGTGAAGGTGGGATTGGCATACTCAGTGCACAACCTACAAAATCACACACAGTACACAATGCTAAGCATGAAAGAGGGAGGGAGAAACACAAAGAAATCACGAGAGACAGAACACAACTTAATGCATTTATCATTAAAGGGTGCATTAACTATCCATAAGCAATGTGTCTTAGCTAAGAACATGACAGACATGACAGAAAAAACACACATACGCATACACACACACACACACACACACACACACACACATTCACACACACACACACACACACACACACACAGGTGCTACCTCGTACTCCTCTTTGAAGCCGTATCCCTCGGCGCACTTCATCTGGGTGACGTGCTCGAGCAGGTCGGCCACGCGGATGGCTGGGTGGAGCTGACCCGTCTGATAGGGCACGTCTGCCGCCTCACGCTTCCGGAGAGAGTGTGTGTGCGTGGAGTGTGTGGAGTGCATGGAGTGTGTGGAGTGAGCATGGGTGTGAGACTGCACCAGGCTGCTGGTGTCGCTGGCCACCGTCTGCGTCTCGTCTTAAAGAGAGACAAATAAGGCAGAGCAAAGTGTGGTGAAACTCGGAGAACACGTTAATACAAATAAAAAAAAGTCACACAGTCTTTTACAGTGTCATTACCATGTAATAACATGTAATAATGTCGGAACAGTGTTGACGTTAGTAATATTTTCATAATTGCACTGTAAAAGAAAGTGTCCATTTGGGATTTAATTTGATTGGACAAAACAACATTGCGAGGGAAGGGGAAGGGGGTGGATGAGTGGATGCAGAGGGAGGAACACGTTCCATTTACATCTTAACTTATTATTATTATTATTATTATTATTATTATTAACACTTACTTCCTCCTATAGCTTCTCTATACCCTATAAATGAGTTCACCTCTCACATCTATTAGCCATTTGCTTCTCTGGATCTGAAATTCATTTTGATGACAAGATGAGGCACACGCACTGTCAGAAAACAGCAAAGCATGATGTGGATGTGTGATGTCACAACGATGCATTCGCTTCCTGGGCACGACACAAGCACGGAAACCCTTCAGAAATAATAATAGTAATAAAAAATTTTTAAAAAAGAGATGACGTGGCATCATTTCGGACGTGATGCTGACATGCCATGCGAGTTCGAGGCACATGGTGGCGCTGGGGTTGATATGGGTGAGTGTGTGTGAGTGACAGGAGAAGGGGGGGGCGGGAGGGGGGCCGAATGGTGGACACCTTTTTGTCTTTTTTTTTTTTTTTTTTTAAATGGAACACACAACCTCCTTCCCCCAAACAACAGGCAGACTGAGGAAACTTACCATTAATGGGGACTTTTTAAGCAGATACGTTAGAGGTTAAATGTGAAGAAAGAGCGACAGAGAGAAAGGGAAAGAGAAAAAGAGAAAGAGAGAGAGAGAGAGGAGAAGAGAGAGGAGACAGGGTATAAGCAACAATACACCAAAGAGCACTGGCACACTACAAGCTCTGTTCTCTAGCCTGAAAGCCTGTGATAGCGGGGTGCAGATTAAAGGACGCTAAGGTCATCCAAAAGGGCGATGAATGAGTTTGGACACACAGCGAAAAAGGATTGAAAATGAATTTCAAAATAGATACATATAACAGACTATGTCATCCGAGAATGTATGTTTTAGCTGTTTCGTTATATTTCCGTAAAAGAACATAAATACTTGTTATTAAAGTAAACCTGGTGATGTAAATGCATCTACCCCAATCATTCATTAAGCTGGATGGATCTTTTTAATATTACAATATATACTACAGTTCAGTACAATCTCTAAACTATTAGTTACACAACTCTTGCCAACATCCTTTAATATTTAATAAGGTGCACTTTAACATCTCTTTATGTTCTATTCCCATTATGTTTGTGTAACATTACAGCAAAAACCTAGGGGCACATTTTCGAGTAAAAGTCTAGAATAGAGTAAGAAAAAAAAGGTTGCTTTATTATTCTATTTTATCATGGGATAAATGAACAAACACTAGCAAAAGAGGAACACAAAAACAAGTGGGGCAGTGGGAACTAGCTAGAGGCAGGCGTGACTTTAAAAAGAATTGAAGAGGAGGTTGCTTTGGGAGGGAGAAGATGGCGGAGGGAGAGGGGCCAATGATACGCTTGTTTTTTTGTTTTTTTTCTCCTCTTCAACTAAACATCAAAAAGTCAGACATATCTTCACTAGACTTTATTGCGTAAATATTCTCATCAGCAATGAGCTCATGTTGTGCGGATAGCTATAGTCGTGGATGCTAAACAAGCTGCTGCAACCATGGCAACAAGGCCACACACCCCTCCCCCGCCCTAAAGTCCGCTCCCCCTACATCCAGTCCACATGTCTGTCCATGCATATGAGAGGTCAGACAGGGTGTGACGTCACACGCACGACATGCAACGCGGATGGGATGGAGTGAAGCCCCGCCTGCTGACGGGAAACGGAAGGAGGAGGAGAAGCGACAGGCAGGTATGGAGATGAGGCAGCCATCTTTATTGGTAATAATAAATACTACAATGACTACAAAACACAATGTCTATCTTGTTTAGCTGACCTATGACTCTTTATGAACATATTAGCAGTGGTTATGGGAGGTGTAAACAAAAAGGTTTCTCACCTAAGATGGCAGTGGGCACAAAGGGGTCTGGACAGGCGTTAACCATAAAGTGTTAGAGGGCGTGGTGGCCGATCGGAGATGACAGAGAGAAATGAAGAGAAGAAAAAGTATCATGGTTACAATGACAATCCAGTTTCAGAAAAAAAAGAGAATAAAAACATCAAACTCATATATATATATATATACACACACACACACATACTACTGGTCAAATGTTTGTGGACACACGACTGAAATGTTTCTCATGATCTTAAAAACCTTTTGATCTGTAGGTGTATGATTAAATGTTTGAAATCGATGTTGTAGACAAAAATATAATCGTGCCGACATATTAATTTCTTTCATTAGAAAACTAACATTTTATTTATAAAAAATATTTTTTTAAACTGACGACTGGGCGTGAAATATTCCCGAAAAGCAGCCAATAAGTGTCCAGCGTTGGTGGGAACTCCTTTAATACTGTTTAAAAAGTATTTCAGGGAAATTCCTCAAGAAATCGGGTGAGAAAACGCCAAGAATACATTTCTGGAAATTCTAGGCAAAAAGGGGGTCTACTCGGAAGATGCTAAAATACTAAATTATTTTTATTTATTTTAGATTTTTTTTTTTTAATCACAACTTAATTTCCATAGTTCCATTGTGTTAGCGAGAGCGGAAGAGACAGAGAGAGAAAGAACTCTGTGACTAACAGATAATACCATTTTAGCATTGGCTACCTCACAAACTCGCACTCTGGATACACGGTCACTGCAGTAGGACATTACTGGTGATGCATACATGTGTGCTCTCTCATAAGGCTAATCACGGATAAGTCACAAACTGCTACTCTGATAACTGCTGTTAGCGGCTAAATAGAGAGGCGGTGTGTGCTGTTACCTGGGTAATAGGAGTTGGGGAGAGTTGTGCTCAGTGTGTTTGTCTTCACCGTTAGAGAGCAGGGAGAAGATCCAGCTACAGGGCAACACACACAACATGCGAAATCTCTATTACAATCTGTATCCTCAACAGTGACCCATTAGCACAAGCGCTTCTTCATAACCCTAATGGTAACTACTGTAGCTCCTCGGAAAATTCATTCACATTAAACACACTAAACGTGTCAAGCATTTCTATAGCACTCTTTTGCATATAATATTAACTGTCACTGTTCTTCAGTTCTAGTTCTGCTGTTCCTGTACTGATTACCACTTCTGGGTCATGGACGATATACAGTACAGTAAGCACACTATAAACATACAGTATGTTTATACAAAATCTTAACATTGTTTATATTGTGTAAGCTCTGATACTTACTACTCTGTTAGCCTTGTCAGTGTTATGACCATTTGCTCACTCTTGCCTTAACTACAGTACTCCCTGGATTATCCCTGTCTGGTTTTAGATGGTGTTTAATAAACATCTGCACATGCCCATTTGTGCCCACTGTACCTTTCATTTAATGCCATAATGCACTACCAGTGACCTATGTAATCAAAATTAACAATAATAATAATAGTCCCTAAATTAATATGCTGTATTAAAAAAATGGATTTGAATACCTGGCAGATTTAATTGATTCTGGGCAAATGGCTTGTAAATGCACAAGCATCTTAATCACAATAATCAGGACAAAACTATTTGCCGTTCAGGGGGCCTTTAACATTTTTTTTTTTTTTTTTTATTTGAGTAAATTTGGTTATAATAGAATGCATTGCCATTTCCAAAAAAAAGCCCCAGTAATCCTTAAATGTACTGACTGATAAATATAAACTAATAAATAATAAATAAACTTGTTTGAACATGTTTTGTTACGTTATTGTTTCTATAGAACAATTTATACAGGAATTTATATGGTGTACGCTTAAAAAAAAAAACCTTGTGTAATTGTTGATATGATGACATTTTCTGTTACAAGATGTTTATATAGCATTTTTGGAAGGAGTCTCCAGTGTCACTGCTTTGCAACTTGATACAGAAGAGTCTTATACGGAATGCATACGTTTATAAAAGAGACAATAAAAGGGTGAAACAGTCCTGCATGTGAATGGACAAAAGTTCAGTAAGTTTGCGCTTGGTCAGATGTTGGTTCTGTCCTGGCTCACCATCACAATCTGAGTTTGTGTTAGCAAACAGCTTAACCCACTCACACACAGCAAAGCCAGCATCAGTGTCAACGGATCGATTAATCCGTCTAAAGCTGCATCACAGACAGCTATCTGAGGACACGTCTGAGGGACAGGGATAAGACACCAGGTGTCTCAGTGTGTGTGTGTGTGTGTGTGTGTGTGTGTGTGTGTGTGTGTGTCTGTGCTTGTGTGTGAGCTTAATACAGGTGGACTCACAGCGGCTGTTCAAGTTGTGAGTGTCCATGAAGGAAAGAGCTTCATCGCAGTTAGTGCCCTGCTCCGTGTAGCTCTTGTCCATGGAGTTCACCATCACCGTCATCTCCTGCCGAGTGCTGCTCAGCGTCTCTTTACGCTTCTTAGCCAGTTTCCTTGGGAAACACAGTCGAATAGAAATTGAACTCGATCTCTAAGGACAATTTTATCCTCCCCAGTATGTTAAACAGTGAAACACAAACAAATATAATCCAGGGTTTCTATTGAAGTCAATGGTAATCCAGTCAGATTAATATGTAACAGTAAAAATAAGATTTTCAAAACACAAAGCATTTTAGTGCACACAACTAAAAAGGAACAAAATGAGCATTATTCGAACCCTGAACTAATCAACAGGGCAAATCAGCATTAGAGTAATCAAAATGGAAGGCATAATGATCTACGCTTGATTGAGAGGGAGAGGCAACAGTCACAATTAAATTCTAATATAATTACAATCAATACCCCACCAAGACCCTTCTGGGAAAGCAGGCTCTTTGTAATTACAATAACACCGCTTCAAAAGCACTGTTTCTCTCCGCACGGTTTGTAAATCATCTCATACATGCACATTGCTGACTTCGAAATGAGAGGAATGAATACTACAGCGAGGGTATCAGGTAGCAACGCTAAGCCAAATGGCTGTCGCTGGGGAGAGGAAGACGAGGGAGACCTAATCGAATTGTGCTCTGGTGGATCCATACCTATCAGACGCTAATTCGGTTGAGCCAGCCTTTGTTTTGCAGAGGCTCTGATACGAATGGAAATGCAAACGAGGTAAAATTATCTGCCCAATCTGTGGGAGCGGAATTAAGAGATGGGAGGGGCTCCAGACCTACGGCTATGAGATGTGGAGCACTTTGTCCTCGAGGGATAGACGCTAACATGATTTGGAGAAGTGCAGAGAGTCACGCCAAGCCACAAAGTGTGGTCATGCTGGAAGATTGTACCAGACGCAGAGCACATTATACAGCAAGTATGTGCCAAGCCAAAAAGACGGGTAATGCTGGATCGAATATCGAGCATGACTGATGAGAAAGACCTGCAGTCTTATCGCTTTCATAACTACTTACAGCAGATTTTAATCCATTTAAAAAAAACAATCTGGATACGTGGACTTTAGGGATGTAACACAATGCCAGTATCTGTACCTGTATCAATATAGTGCTCCAAGAAGCTGTATATAGATTTAAACTCAAAGGCCTAAAGCAGAATTTTTTTTTTTTTTTTTTTTTTTTTTTTTTTTTAAAAGATCCCCATGGAACACTGGGGAAAAAAACCCTGGGGTAGAAATGCCAACGGTGTCAGCGACATTTCATCTACCAACCAGACCATGTGCTTCCTCTGAGACATGTGATGCTGCATCACAGGATAACGCACCCATATGAAAGCGCTATCCGCACTCTTCCACATACATGTTCTCAAACCCCCCATGATTGGTTAGTGGTGCTGTGATTGACAGAGGATGGAGAATACCCCATCCCTCCCACCCAAAGAGCACAGCCAATTTGGCTCCCTAGACTCCTGGCCATGAACTTGCGGGATTTGAAATTGCGACCTCCCAACAATAAATAAAAAATAAATAAATAGTGAGCCTTCTAGCTGGGTCCTGTCTCTAAGTATCAACCCCTCACTGTGTAACCTGTGGCTGTGTTTGACAGGATGACAGGGAGAGGCTAATGAAGAGTCGGCGTGCCGTTTTCCCTCTTCCATCCTGTTTATTTCATTTAGCGCACACGCCATAGCCATATGGTGACGCTTCCCCCGCAGCCTAGATCTGACGCCAACGCACGAGCTTAATAAATGAACAGTTACCACAAAAGCAAGTGTGACAAGTCAACTCGAAAGAGTTCGCTGTGATTTTGCACAAAGCGAAAAACATCCTGTGTAATAATCCGAGCCAGAGAGAAAAAGAACAAGTAACACAGAGAGTGATTGTGGAGAGGAAATATTGGCAATGTGCTGTAACTGAGAACTTGATCAGACTGGTTTTTCCTCCGTGAAACAGCACCTACTTTATCAACACTCTTCCTCTCTCGCCTCTCTGCTTGTGTGTGCGGTAAATGAGTAGAGATGTGGGGTTAGCGGCATGGGACACACAGATCTGCTGCTGTTTGCTTGGCAGCAGGGGGCAACATGGAGAGCTGTGGGATGGAGGGAATGCTCTGTGCGCCAGCACACGCTGAGTCTGACTCTCAAAATTAATCACTCCCCCATTCATAGCTCATTTAAAAGGAGAAGAGGAGCGACGGAGAGAAACCGAGAAAACGTGTTGTACATGTGTTAATACTACAAACTAGCGAAAACCGTCAGCAATGCAGATCTGCTGAAATATTTTTTTCCCCGCAAACTCATGTTTTTACATTTTGGGAGTTCACTTTAGTGCAACTGAAATGAAACACAAACTTTTTTTTTTAACTTACAGCAGTTTGATTAGAATTTTGAATAACTGTTAGACAGTGGTGTTTGAAAGCTTGCGAACTCTAGAATTGTTAATATATCTCTAGAAATATGACCTAAAACATCATTAGATCTTCACACAAGTCCTAAAAGTAGACAGAGAGAACCCAATTAAATAAATGAGAGAAATATATTATACTTGGTCATTTATTTATTGAGGAAAATGATCCAATATTACATATCTGTGAGGGGCAAAAGTATGTGAACCTCTAGGATTAGCAGTTAATTTGAAGGTGAAATGAATCCCATTCAATCAATGGGATGACAATCAGGTGTGAGTAAGCGCCCTGTTTTATTTAAAGAACAGGGATCTATCAAAGTCTTCACAACACATGTCTGTGGAAGTGTATCATGGCACGAACAAAGAGATGCTGATCAGGCTGGAAAATGTTACCAAAACCTCAAATTCTGAATTAAACCAATGAATTCTAAGAGAAAATGTCAGGACATCTGTCCGTGAACTGAATCGCAGCAAGACAATGACCCTAAGCACACAAGTCGTTCTACCAAAGAATGGTTAAAGAAGAATAAAGTTCATGTTTTGGACTGCCCAAGTAAAAGTTCTGACCTTAATCCAATAGAAATGTTGTGGAAGGACCTGAAGCAAGCAGTTCATGTGAGGAAACTCACCAATATTCCAGAGTTGAAGCTGTTCTCTACTGAGGAACAGGCTAAAATTCCTCCAGGACTGATCAACACTTACCGGAAACATTTAGTCGCAGTTATTTCTGCACAAGGAGGTCACACCACATACTGAAAGCAAAGGTTCACATACTTCTGCCACTCACAGTTATGCAACAAGGGTTCACAAACTTTTAAGCACCACTATACATAATTTTTTTCATCTGAATTCTCAGGACTTTAAGCAAATCGAAAGTTAAAGGAGCAGTTTGTAATTTTTAAAAGTGTCTCTAGACCTAGAATCATCATCTAATCTCAAAGATACATTTAAAAGGCATGGTCTACAGTATTTCCATACAATGAATTTGCCTAGTTTTTTTTCCCCCATTTCATTTAATAAAATCTATTTAATTATTTCTGGCCCTGAAACTTGCTTTGCTGCTTTTCCATAAAAGGCAACTCGAAGCATATGTAGTTTCAGCACAGAGTGTGGGGTCGTTTGAGGAAAGGCAATGGCGTGTCATCGTCTTCATTGACACTGATATTGGTTGCACATACAGCAGAGCGCTCTAAACATTACAGATTACTCATTTAAATTATGATTCATTCAGTGTTGTCTTGCCAATTTGGTACTGTTGTGTTTTCAAACAACAATAGCCACCTGGTGTGCACTTCCCCCATGTCACTTTCCTTTCTTTCCTAACCAACTAAGCAGAAACAAACCATTTTAAACCAAGGTACTACTGTTGCTTTCCAACAGCAGTAAACTTTCTGCCTAAATACCTCCAAACATCTTCAAAACCATTGCGCCCAGCACGAGCATGAATTCATTTGCAGCTCTGATCTGAAACGAACACCAGTGTGGGTATTGTAGGTTGTGGAATTTTGATTATGTTCTTGCTCACTGTAAGCGGATCTGCACGCTTAGCCAAAACAAAAGTGCGACCATTATAGCCACATGGTCTAGGGGAACAGTGGGGCATTGTGGGTAGGGGGAGGGGGAGATGAGTCAGACCCAGCAGAGAGTAAAAGCTTGACTCAAAGACAATAGACACTTTGAATTATGACTCAAAGGATGGTCTGGAACATGAGGGAGCTTTACATTGAAAATTTGTGAGCTGAATTATAATGGCCAAGCAGTCTTTTTTAAAAAGCTGAGCATTAAGAAGCATAATTACTGCCTTCTGTAGACGTTAATGGCGTTATTGTCAATGTATAAGTCATTCTAATTGGTCTTAAGAGCCTAGCAGAGGATATAATAATCAAATCGGAAACATGTTTCAGAAACACAAGGGTTGAGGCTTCGAATTTCAAGCTTTGGTAGCTAGCACTGATACAGCCCAAGAAATCGAATGCATTTTGTAGTATTTCTCTATACGTGCATGTCCACTTCAAAGTGTGCCATGGTATGTGCCATATCTGTACTAAATTTTTATTATCCTTCTTGCCAGGGTGCCAAGACTACCAAACAGGGACATACAGGTGGGTAGAAACAGTGCAGACCTTTGATTGGTCAAAAGCAATAGTCCAATAAACAAACCAATTTAGAACCAACAAACAAAACTTACTGGTTGTATTTGCCGAAATATAAACAAACTAGTATCCTAATTTAAACCACTGTGATGCTGACCAGGCAATTACTAAGGATGAATGAATGAAAGCTAAATGCGTTGCACAGTGACTTGCATTCAAGTTAATAAATGTGGTCTTTCTTTGACCGGCAAGTTTCATATCAGACTGCTCACTCGCACAAGCTTCATATCTAACTGCCCACCTGCATAAAAACAAAAACCTCCCACATCGTGACTTTTTTTTTTGTTGTATCCCATGATATCCCGAAGCACACCTTTTCTCAGCCAGAAAAACAAAAACCAGTAGTGCGTCTCCTATTTGTATCTGTAGTTGTATCGGTTTAGAACGTTATCTGTTCATTCATACAAATAATATATTCATATTTGCTTCCAGCCCTATGAG
>JANDJT010000103.1:17170903-17182745 GCA_024331685.1 Stegophilus panzeri
GATTGGTCAAACTTTCTACAAGAGTGGAGGGATTGGTCAAACTTTCTACAAGAGTGGAGGGATTGGTCAAACTTTCTACAAGAGTGGAGGGATTGGTCAAATTTTCTGCCGGAGTTAGGGGATTGGTCAAACTTTCTACAAGAGTGGAGGGATTGGTCAAACTTTCTCCAGGAGTGGGGGGATTGGTCAAACTTTCTATAAGAGTGTGGGGATTGGTCAAACTTTGTACAAGAGTGGGGGATTGGTCAAACTTTCTGCAGGAGTTAGGGGATTGGTCAAACTTTCTACAAGAGTGGAGGGATTGGTCAAACTTTCTGAAGGAGTGACGGGATTGGTCAAACTTTGTGCAGAAGTGAGGGGATTTGTCAAACTTTCTGCAGGAGTGAGGGGATTGGTAATACTATCTGCTGGAGGTGGCAGTATTGGTACAACTTGCTGCAGGAGTGGAGAGATTTGTTCAAACTTTCTGCAGGAGCTAGTGGGATTTGTAAAACTTTCTGTCAGAGACAAATGTACTGCCAGAGAGACTGGTCACACTTTCAGTGGGAGAGTGTGGGACTGGTCAAACTTTCTGCAGGAATGGGCAGGATTGATCAAGAGTATCTGCAGGAGTGGGTGGGATTGATCAAAAGTGTATGCAGGATTGGACAAGCCCTCTATTGTCCCTTGTTTCTTAACTGCTAGGGTTTCATATTGTAGCTAACAGGATGTAAGTCAAGGCTATTGGTACTGGTTTAGCTTAAATTTGGTTCTAGTTCCACATGACCAGGTATAAAAAATGGGGTTGTATTTTGTCACGTAATGCCACACCTTGGGATTTGTTAAGCCACACTATTAACACCCACCCCGTTAGCTGTGCTGACGGCCTGGTAGTAGACACTATAGCTCTTGTGGGGAAGCAGTGGTGCATTCCAGAAGCCATTGTAGGTTCTGTTGTCCCCCACTGTGAAAGGCAGAGGGGACGGGATACCCCCAGAGGGGAATTCTGCTGTGAAGTAGTACTTAGAGTTGAGTGATGTTGCGTTCTGGTAGTGGACGGGGATGGGGTAACAGCGCAGGATCTCTGCCTCACCGCCACGTGCTCGTCTGGGCCTCTCTTCCTCCACCACCACCTGATATACACTGTGAAGCAGACAGTCAGACAAAGACAGAGGGGAAAAAAATAATATTGACCCACCACAGCACTACAAAGTGTTTCACAGGCACACAACAAAGGGTGTTGGGCTCACAATAAAAGCTAATAAAGTAATATGTATACAACAAGGGAAGTTATTTTGAAATGCTGAGTCCTTCTTTGTAGGGATGAAACCAATTTCAATCTCAGGTTCCATTCTCCTTCAGGTGAACAAAGTCCTACATCATCTATAGACAGATCTACAATCAGACACAGTGCCCTAGTCCAATCTCCAGCCCAATCTCTCCATCCTTTGCAGCTTGTCTTTCATCTTCTGCTCTGCCGACTCTAAGATGCCACAAGTGTCTTCCATCATGTGTGCTTTCACATTGCGTACTGAATCATGTCCAATATTCTAAAGTACTGCAGCAACAGAGCAGCAGAATTTCTCTGCAGAAAAGGAAAAAAAAATACCCCAAGGTGCTGCTTCACCTTTAAACATGTGAATAATTAAAAAGCAAACATAACTGCAGCACAGTGGTATAATTAGATATAAAACTGTACCGTATCTTTCTACCATGGTAGGCACTTTTAGACTTTTATAATTTAGATTTATAATAGTGACACCGCCCCTCGCATTCCTGTTCATAAATTCGGAGTAACTACTGAGCCTTATGACAACAACAATGGCCTTATATCCCAACAGCATTGCATGCTGAACATTATGGCAGGATGGTATTAATATTTAATATTATTAATACTTAAAGTCATATTTAAACTCTGTTACTTTAGGGACAGTAAGCCCAATGAATAACTAAATAATATAAATAAATAATACACTAGATACACTAATGCACTTCCACAGTGGCTTAGTGATTAGCACGTTTGCCGCACACCTCCAGGGTTGGGGGTTCGAGTCCCACCGCCACCCTGTGTGTGTGGAGATTGCATGTTCTCCCCATGCTTCAGGGGTTTCCTCCAGGTACTCCAGTTTCCTCCCCCAGTCCAAAAACATGCATTGTAGGCTGATTGGCATTTGCAAATTGTCCGTAGTGTGTGAATGTGTGTGTGTGATTGTGCCCTGCAATGGGCTGGCACCCCATCCAGGGTGTACCCTGCCTTGTGCCACAAGTTCCCTGGGATAGTCTCCAGGCTTGACGCAACCCTGTGTCAGATAAGCAGTACAGAAAATGGATGGATGGATGTTCAGCATGTAATAATAATTTGTATTGTGTTTCTCTTCTAATTTTTTTTTTTTTGCCAAACCTTTATATTAAACTTACAGCATGTTCCCCTAAATAACATTATTTTCTACATTAATTAATATTAGGAGACCATAAGTAATGTTAGCAAAGTAATTAACACTTGTATTCATTGTTGTTTTAAAAAAATAAATAAAAGCAGCCAAATTATAATAAATATTTATTTAATCTATAAATACTAATAAATAAAAAGAATAAATAATAAGTCCACAAAGACAAATATGAATGCCTTAATTAATACATTTGCAATGATTAACTGAAAAAAAAAAAGAGGTTGAATATTTACACCCACAGATCTGAGTTCAGCTAATTATTAACATTTCGTAATTTAATTTAACGCTGTAATATAATTTATGCTCAAGTTACACGCACTTATTTTTACATATAAAAATAACTACATATTGTATTGTTTTGCACTACCATCAAAAAGTGTCAAATCTATAATTACATGATCTTTAGTTAAAAATGGCTGCTGAGCAGCTTGTGTTTGTAACAAATGGCAAAATATAAGGAATGGCAGGTAATTTCTAAACGGAAAGCCAAACGGTAGGTAATTAGAGTGTCACGACGATGGCTGTCGATATCTTACATTAACTGATTGCCTTTGTTAGTTGCCAATGTTGCTAAATATTCTACAGTTCTAGCATATGGTCAATAGCATGCTAATTACAAGACAAGCTTTGAGTCTTCTATGCCTACAGGATTGCTATATTTGTATGATATATGTGATGCCATTTTTGAATGCCTGTGGCATGCTACTTAAAAAAGGCTACAACATTTTTACCCCCCTTTAAGATCATATGCGATTTCTGTCATCTGATAAAAATGAATAAAAATGAAAATTTGGAGTTACTTGTTCTGAGAGTTTGGGCAAGCCAGCCATGCAGTGGTTAGCAGCTAGAAGAATGAATGTTGACTGATGCTAATCTGACCTTTGGGCTGGCTAATCTGTAATAAGTCTGGGTTTGTTTGGGCTTGCTAGTGAAAGGTTATCTGTGACTATAAAGAGCAAGGTATATAAATATACTGTAGTTAATGAAATTACCAAATTCCACATTTATGTGTGGCTAAAGCCGACCGCTGCCCTTTTCCTCGGTTTTCTCATTAAATTAAAATCTGAAACAGCTGAAAAGCCTTTTTTTTTTCTTTTTTTTTTGTGCCTGAAGCATCTCTATATTACAGTATGGTCCGACCCTTACAGCTCCCCAAACAGCACTGTAGGGTGCCTCTAATAAATAACTGTGATACAACAAGCCTTTATGCATTCATGAAGATTGAAACTTCTGGCTAACTCTATCATTATGCATCCTGCAGCTTTGAATCTCTTTTATATGTTGGCATCAGTCACTGGGCCTCCTGTGGCTAAGTGCCGGGTCCTCCTATTTAGAAAAGAAATATGATCTGCTGAAATATTTATTCCGGTGAGGGTCTGCGTCTGAGGAACTGAAGTTAATTAGCACCTGGCCTCATAGTGAGGTTAGAGGTAATGGGGGCAAAATATGGCAGGCCTATTCTGATTACAAATAAACGAGAAAGAGAGAGGGACTGGGAGAGAGAGTGAGAGAGCGAGCGAGCCAAAGGAGAAACCATAATGAGATGATAGCGATCATTAGAAATCGTGTTACTGATCACCATCTCGGTGTTTTATCCGATATATTGATATTTCATGACCTGAATGGGGCCCGATTTCCACTGGTTTCTGCTCGCAGCTCATAAATCACAATTGAATAACTGACTGCGGGTCAATATCACCAACTGCATTTGGAAAGATTGAATCCTTTTGTTTGATAAATTTCTTACTAAGTGATCCTACTCTGTCCGATTTGGGTTTGGGATTTGAGTGAAATGTCTCCCCAGGATCCTAAAGCGGAGACTGGAGATGCACCAATACCGAGACTGATACTCTGATACTGTACTCTGTGTAATTACTATGTGAGAGTATGTGACGTAAGCTTGGTGTATTTTCATTAAACAAATGCCATCAACTGCGCACACACAAAGGTATTCGCGAGCATCGAACAGTAAAGAGAAAGTGCATCAAAAAACAGTTGCACACAAGAGCACTTCAGTTCAGCGAGCACTGAGTAATGAGACACACAGGTCTACACTTTACTCACGAGTCGAGGTACAATTCATGGCACCTTGCGCTCACTTTTTATCACCACATTCACTGATACTACTCTGGGTGCTCCTTTCTCACTCTCTATTATATAAAATACTTAAACACCGTACATTTTAAACATAAAACACAAGCACAATAAGCTCACTGCTTGCAGCCCATGGCAGCAACCGACATAATTAGAGATAAACAAAATGTTCCACAATGATACTATAATACTTAATACTATACGGTAGGTTACTCAGTATCAGTATCCATATCGACTAATACTAAAAACTTACTCATACTCATATTCAGTCTGAAAAACAAACAAACAAAAAAAATGCATCCCTAGCTGTGTTTATATGAATCCTTTTCTCAGAGACCATGGGGTAGCAAGACATCCAGATTAGATTAAAGAGAAGGTTTACCTTTTCTTGCACTGATCTAACGGTAAATTCAAATAATGACAGGACCTGTATGATAAGAGCCAGGAAATGATGTTCGTACAAAGAAATCGTAGCCGTTCCCAATTTATAGCTGCGCGTATTTCCAAATCAAATCATATTGTCGGCTGGTGTGAACAGTCTACTTGATGAATGCTGGAGGTCTCTATAAAAGCTTGTGTGAGCAAGCTCACTTATCAATAAATTTGAACCCATTTCCACATCTCCAACGAGCAACGTTCCTCTTCCTTCTGTTACTGTGGAAACAGATCCTCGTTTTATCCAAGAGCACTTAATATTCTCCAAAAAATGCACAAAATAAAAGTGAAAGGTCTCATATGATGTAGTACTAGGTGTGTGTATGTGTGTGTTGTCACGCATGATAGATGGGGTATGAAAAGACCCCCCCTACCAAAGCCCTCAGGCAAAATGGAGCTTGCCAACGGCTATGAAGATCCAAGGATGCAAGATGGACGCCACATGCTCTCCTTGCTCCTGCTGTCAACTTGTTCTTGTTTACGTTGAGGAAAACTGAATGCCGCTTTAACAACACCAGCACACACACATGGTGATTAAAGTACATGCAAATGAGGAAAAAAACTGATGAGTAAAAAATATATATATTTAATTATTATAATTATTTTTTTTAACTTTCAAATATCCAGGATGAATAATTATTATGAATAATCCATTGACATTTAAAGATTTCAGAGAAAGTTTCACTAAATTTCAGGTAAATCCATTCTAGGCAGTAGACGTGCTGTATTTTATTTCCGTAATCTTTCATATAATTTGTGACATTAATTATAGAGTGGCGCCAACAATGAATTAAGGATTAAAACACAAAGGAGCATGCTGTTATAGGAAGATAATCAACGACACGGTGGTGTGACGTGTCCCGACTTGAAGCAGAGTTAAAGTCACCACACTGAAGATGATTATTTTCCAGTAACAGCACATCCTGAAGTGTTTTAATCCTCTTACACCACAGATATCTTACAACCCAACAATTACATTTTTAAAAAAAATGTATTAAAGAACAACACAATATACTTTTCGCCTGTTTATAGTTACACGTAATGTTGTGGCACAACTGCGGTACAAGTTAGTTCCTATTATCACTTAGTTATCACTGCTATCTGGGTTTCCCCTAGGTTTCAGAGGCCTTAGGTGCTGACTGGGTTCTGAGAGGTGGTGGTGGTTGGAGGGTTTGAAATTATTCGAAGGAAATGTTAAGTTATTTTAAGTTTTTCACGTTGTTTTCGACCATTATCTTTACCATATTTGTGAAAGAAAGCTGGCAACACTTAATGTACTTACAGTCAAACGTCTATTCATTTCACCAAGTAACATGCTTGAGATTTTATGAAAATAAATGCCTTTTTATGTTCATTTGGATTAAGGTGCTCCGCAAAAACACTTAGGTGCTGCGCCTAAGGCTTTCTGTAGCAAGGAAAACCCTGGCTACAAATAATAAATAGTCATTCCTTCTCCAGCCCCAAATGTTTGTAATCTCTTGAAGTTAATATGACAAATAATAATAATAATAATACAGCTTGTCAGGCTACAGAGAAACTGTACCACTTTCCTGTGAAGGAAAAATTACAACTTTACCTCTGACTGTTACAAAGTGCTGACAATTGAGACTCCATCCAAAAACACTAAATAAACATCCCCTCATCAACAATTACACATGTGAGAAGTCTGCCATTTAGTCCCTGTGAAAGCTACTACAGAAACAGTAATGTATCAGAACAAGTGCATTAATATAAAACTGATTTGTCCTGCAGCTAGACCAATCAACATCAAGAATTGAACAGCGCAATTACCAAATAAACAACCAAAAAAAAAAACAACCCCTAACTGTCTTGCATTACAAGAAAACAAACTTCCTAATGCCTAATGATTATGTGCTTGAGCAGCTCTGACACGCACCTCAGACCCCTCACTGTAGACAGAGTGGCACCATCCAATCATTCAGTCATTTGCTTAATTCAGCATGACATGAACTCCCCCAAAAGAAGATAAAAATACAGAAATAAACAGTGACAGACGCAAAGGCCATCTGAGGAATGAGGTGTTCCAGAGCATTACATGTTAAACTGGCAGCATCATTGTTTGCCTAGTGCTATGACTATAAAATATGCCCTGAAATGATCGTTATTGCTAACATGCAGGCCTTTAGGCACTAAATACGATCATAAACATGCACCATATGCTCCAGTGCACTCATGTACAATCTACATAGCTAGAAAAATATGTGCAGACGATTGGGTTTGACATGCCGTCTCGGTTGATGACATCAGCTAATCCTCGGAGGAAGTAAAGAGCGCTTCTGTGGTTCTTCCTGTGGTGGCCGAGGGCCAAGCGGCACTGGGGAGGAAGAAATACGCTCTCACACTCTCTAACCTGTCGCTCCCTTGCTCGAGCTTGACATGATGCCTCCCTGCGGCCCCATGACTAATTGATTAAAACCTCTGACTGTGGAGAGAGCTGACACACCACGCCTGCATCAGGGGAAAGAGCGAGAGAAAGGAGCGAGCCACAAAAGCACCTGCTTATAACCCCTAACTTCTGGTGAGGTCAAAATAACTAATTTGAATTTTTTTAAAAAAACATTTTTTTTTTTATTTATTTTTTTACAAAAGGTGGAAAGATAAAATTAGACTTAATATGCATGCAAAAAAAAAAGGATCGATTCTTAGATACATTGCAATTCTCTGTTTAAAAAAAAAAAACTGCATTGATGTGCAAAATGTCATAATCATACTCTACTCTTATACAGACATCTCCATACAGGGTATTTTATTATAAGAAGTCAGTATTAAATATTTCAGATGATAAATAATCATCTAGAATTAGAAGGCAGCTACAGATTCCTAGCCTCAGTTACACTAACGCAGAGGTTGTCAAACTTTTCATAAACCCCTTAGGTGTAAAATAAATTCTGTGCACTCCAGGCTCATTATTTAAATATGTACGATATGCTTTTGCACTATTTATTGAAGCCAGAGAGCTTTTTGTTCCTGAACTTTCCACCGAATTTACACGAATCTGCCATGATTTGTGAGAGTGAGGTTCGGATTAAACCTATTCGATTTAAGAGACAAGTCAGACAGGCTAATAACTACAAGAATCCAATAATAAATATGACTTTGATAAGGATGGCTCAGTGGTTAGCATGTTTGCGTCACACCTCTGGGGGTTCAAATCCTGCCTCCACCCTGTGTGCGCCACAGTCTGGGAACTCTGGTTTCCTTCCCCAGTCCAAACACATGTGTTGTAAACTGATTGGCATCTCTAAAATTGTCCGTAGTGTGTAAATGTGTGTGTGATCGTGCCTTGCAATGGGTTGGCACCCTGCCCAGGTGTGTGCCCTGAGTTCCCTGGGATAGGCTCCAGGCTCCCCTGTGACCCTGTCTTAAAGAAGCGGTATGGAAGATTGATGGATGGATGTTACATTTCTGTTACTATATTCAGGTCATTTGGAGCTAAAAGCAAAAAAAGTGTTTGATTTTGCTGACTATGGGCTATTGCATTCTTCCATGAAGAGAATCTTCAAACATGGGAAGGGCTTCTGTATCTATTTCTATAAATGTTGTTTAGATTGCTAATAAATGAGGTAAGGATATGACATATTGAGTTTATGCACAATACAGCACTGCTAAAAGCACACAGTGCATTGCCATAGTTAGTGTCCAAATGATGTAATCCAAGGTATACAGAGCACAATTAAGGTACTTTGCATTTTTGAAAGGAATAGAGAGTATACAACCCAAGGTGTCATCCTAAACTGAGCACTACAGTCTACCTCACTGAATCTATAGGCTGCTATAGGTGCTGGTTAGTACAACAACCTGTGATTTTGGGGTGTGTGCTATTTTTTCTTTGATCACCTGCCAGTTCCCACCCACCAGCCAGCTCTTCCCTATCACACGACAGCTATGAACCGGAGGGCAAAGGCTAAAATGAGCTTCCCCTGAGACATCTGAAGCCAGCCAATCACATCATTTGAACCGCTGCTCATGCTGTATCACAGGATACACTCGGAAGAAAGCGCTATCTACAGTTGGGGCCTTAAATAATGTGCATTTTGTCATGCAGGATCAGGAAGCCTATCACGCAGAAAACCGCAGGGGTAGTCATACCAGTTTCTTAGAATTAAATACATTTGTTACACTTCCCAGAATATCCACCAGGTGGCGCATTGAGTCAATTGCTCCCGCCAGTGCCAAACTGAATCTCACGTAAGGAGTGCTCCCTCTCTTACGTGGCTGTAATTAATCATCATAAATATCATCATCTGTTTTTACTGGAAGCCTAAAATGTCGTTCTTTATTTCTGCTAATTCCACGGTTTATTGTACAAACATTTTCTGCATTAGACAAAAGAAAAAGTTTTAAAGTAAACTACCAGTCAAAAGTTTTTAAATACTTGTTCATTCTTTATCATCAAATAATAGCTAAACAAAGCTATGAAATAACTTATTCAGAAAAGCCTGCACCCAAATGAAATTTTTTGCTCTCCATTACATGTAAACTGTCCCTCTACATGATGAAAAATAAGTGGTCTGATTACGCTAATTCAGCCAAAAAAAAAAGCCTATATAAAATTTTCCATTCTCACAAGATTCGAAGTGGTCCCTCAATAATTTTCCACAGTGATGATGAACCACATTATCAAACTGAGCTATGTGACAGTGACACAGATGGATCTTGATCTTGATCTTTTCTGTATACATGAACTCACAGATGCCCACAACTGACTGGTGTCGCTGTGATTGACAGGTGAGAGAGAGAGAGTACGTCGTCTCTCCCACCCGGAGTGCATGGGCAAGTTTGCTCTCTTGGCTCCTTGGGGTGATTATTTAATATGTGAGTCAATTGGACAGCTAATGATAAGCAGTGACAACAGGAAACAGGAAAACCGCCATGAGCAAAACAAGATGGTGTGGTTATGGGAGCAAGAATGGAGAAGAACAAACGGAAAGAAAGCAGGAATGCAGGAGCTGTGAGGTAGGCACCATCTGCACTCTTGTAGCTCCGTCACCAATTAGGCTCTTTCCATCTCGACCAATTATGCCGGATTGACTTGCCATTGACTAGAGAGTGACCGGAGAGCCTGATTTACTGCTTGCTGATGTGAAAGCAGACAGACCGAGAGATAGAGTGTACACCAGTATAGAGAGCAAGCATCTAAATCAGACCTCACCTCTGTCCTTGTTCCTCTCTCTCGCCTGCGTTAATGTTAATCGTCTCTCCTAGCGGCTCGCCTAGGTGATCAAACAGGCAGCTTGTGTTGCTCTAGGCTCTATATCTGCCTGATTTAAGAGCCGTGCTGAGACACAGCCCTGACACGGCCTCCTACCTTTACAGCCTATCCACGTGCCCCATTCTCTACGCTTCCTTAGGGAGTTTTAAAAGTGCTACCACTTCGAGAGCTTTATCCCACTATACTATAAACCTCTCTCTGACACTCTCTCTCACTTGCTCTGTGAGTCTCTCTAGTCATGTCTCTCTCTCCCAGGTGCAATTTAAAAGCAACAAGCAAAGGAAACTGCACAAGGAGAGATCATCTCGGTGCTTTCATCTGAAATCTCTCACTGGAACAACAGGAACCAGATGGTGTAAAGGCACACAAATTCACTACTGCAAATTTAATATTCTCTTTCTCAGAATGAAATTAAAACACAAAGGCATGTTAATATAGAAAAAAAAAAACATTCCACTCTTGGTCAAGCTGAAATCTCATGTAGGGTCTAAAGAACAAAAATAATTAGACTATTTTGTGCTTCATGACCAAGCAAGACTCAACACTGACACTTCCACACTCCACCATGACTGTAATGTACATCTGGGTGTGACTTGCTCTCTGAACATGACAGAACTTTAAGACGGTTTGACTTGCATGCAAAATAACCAGATCCATTGTTCTGGCAGAAACAGACCTACAAACTCTAACTGAACTGCACACCCAGTCAGGAGAAGAGTGAGCTAATACTGACAGAAATCTCACGACAATGGTGCCATCCTTACCTGACAGGACTGTCAGTGTTATGAAGAAGAAAAGAGATGCAGAAAGAAATATTGAGAAAGAAATGACAAGTAGAAAGGGAAGGCAAGGGAAGAGAAGGGAAGGAAATGAGGAAACAATGGAAGGCAATAAGGCAAAGGCAACCAAACAAGGTAAGAGAAGAGAATGGAAGGGAAGGAAAGGAAAGGAAAGAAGGAAACAATAGAAGACAATAAAGAAAAGACAAAAAAGTGAAGAACTGAAGGCAGGAGAAGAGAAGAGAACAGTAGAGATGAGAAGAGAAAAGTGGAGAACAGTAGAAAACAGTAGAGAAGGTAAGCGAAGAGAAGTGAAGAGAAAGTAAGAGAAGAGAAGGTAAGAGAAGAGTAGAGAAGGTAAGAGTAGAGTAGAGAAGGTAAGAGAAGAGAAGGTAAGAGAAGAGTAGAGAAGGTAAGAGTAGAGTAGAGTAGAGAAGGTAAGAGAAGAGTAGAGAAGGTAAGAGAAGAGTAGAGAAGGTAAGAGAAGAGAAGGTAAGAGTAGAGTAGAGAAGGTAAGAGTAGAGTAGAGTAGAGAAGGTAAGAGAAGAGTAGAGAAGGTAAGAGAAGAGTAGAGAAGGTAAGAGAAGAGAAGGTAAGAGTAGAGTAGAGAAGGTAAGAGTAGAGAAGGTAAGAGAAGAATAGAGAAGGTAAGAGAAGAGAAGGTAAGAGTAGAGTAGAGTAGAGAAGGTAAGAGAAGAGTAGAGAAGGTAAGAGTAGAGTAGAGAAGGTAAGAGAAGAGTAGAGAAGGTAAGAGAAGAGAAGAGAAGAGTAGAGAAGGTAAGAGAAGAGTAGAGAAGGTAAGAGAAAAGAAGAGAAGGTAAGAGAAAAGAAGAGAAGGTAAGAGTGGAGAAGGTAAGAGTAGAGTAGAGAAG
>JANDJT010000103.1:17183184-17197323 GCA_024331685.1 Stegophilus panzeri
AAGAGAAAAGAAGAGAAGGTAAGCGAAGATTAGAGAAGGTAAGAGAAGATTAGAGAAGGTAAGAGAAGAGAAGAGAAGGTAAGAGAAGAGAAGAGAAGGTAAGAGAAGAGTAGAGAAGAGAAGGTAAGAGAAGAGTAGAGAAGGTAAGAGAAGAGAAGAGAAGGTAAGAGAAAAGAAGAGAAGGTAAGAAAAGATTAGAGAAGGTAAGAGAAGAGTAGAGAAGGTAAGAGAAAAGAAGGTAAGAGAAGGTAAGAGAAGAGTAGAGAAGGTAAGAGAAGAGAAGAGTAGAGAAGGTAAGAGAAGAGTAGAGAAGAGAAGAGAAGAGAAGACAGGTTTACAGGATGATAAACACTGACAAGGCTTAAGCTCTCAACCCAATCAATTACATAAACAGATCCAGCGTGAGAGCTGTGGCCTGCTGTTTCTCAGCTACAGACAATCAATTACACTTTCCATTTATCTTTGTGCATGTGAATGTGTGTGTATGTGTGTGAATGTGTGTTTGTGTGTGAATGTGTGTGTTTGTTTGTGTGAGTTATCAGCACAGCTCGTCTTGCCTCTCTTGCCCTAGGCCGTCGCTAACTAATCAGCAAAGGTGGTAAAACGAGTAAAGCGTGAACGATAAAGCAAAGCGTCCCGAATTGCTCTTTGTGTGCAGCAGCTTGACGGCGTGGTGGAGGCGTCTTATGGCCCATCGCCGAACCGTTCCGAACATTATTCTAACACCATACGACATGGCTAATCCTCTTAAACCACCATCACAGCAAACACACTCTCCACCCTCTGGTCATGAGTGTTCCATCAACTGTGTGTGTATGTGTGACAGAGACAGACAGAGAGTTCATGAGTTTCTGTGTATGTGTCAGCGCGCGCGTGTGTGTGTGTGTGTGTGTACGTGGTAACAGTGATTAGTTGTCACGGCCAACTAGAGCCGAGGGAAATTTATCGGCGTGTGCATGTGTTAATGTTTTCTGATTACTAATCGCATGAATATTAAAATGACTTGTGTGCTCTCGGATGAATCCTGGCGGAGCGCATTGAAAACGGAAACGTGGACGATTGACACGAGATTCCCGATTCCCTGCGTTCACCTGCTGTTTTTAATTGCACTCGTTCTCCGTGTTATCGGCTCTTTCCTGCTCTTCTAACAGCAAGTTTCTCTTTGATTTAGTTTGCGTTTGCCCCAAATCGCTAGCAGACAGCTGGTTGTGAAACGCTGAGTATTCAGAGCGATGTTTCTCACAAATCCAATCAGCACCAGGATGATTGCTTTATCATCTTAAACTGCTTCGCTGCTGAGGGAAAAAAAAACAAACCAAAAACACACTGCGGTTATTCTCACAAACACAAAAGCACAGCTGGAAAAAGGGCTATAATGCCACTTTAATGCTCTTTAATTCCTGAACATGTACTTATACTCTTAATACGAATATTTTAGTTGCTTTAATCGTACAAATAGAGGTGGAAATTTTAAACCACAGACTACAGACGCATAGATTACACACAGATCTCTGTGCAAGTTGAGTTTCATGCTCTACCTTTCCGGCAGTATCTGTTTGTCTTGCAGAGCAGCACAGTGTCTGAATTTTTAAGTGCGGCCAAAATCTAAAGCTCAGTGAACCTGGGTGAAAGAGACTGAAAGGTGCCATCCAGAAACTTCTTCAAAAGGAAAGCCACAGAGCCGTCTTCAAAGGCATGGAACTCATAGGCTTGTATCTTATTCCCTGTCTCTCTCTCATTCTTTTTCTCTTGCTGTGGCTAGAATGTAGTTGAACCGACACTGAAAAACATACGGACACACAAATTTGTACCACAAATCAACATATGCACACATGCTTACAGATACCTTGCTACACACACGGTGATGAAGCACCTGAGGTCTTTCATACAGTAGTATCATAAGGACATTGTTAAAAAAATATTTTCTACTATCTATATATTTGCAAATATCTCAACCAGAAGTAACATTAGAGCTTTTTAAAGTCTTTAAAAGTAAAAAAGAGAGAACGCTGCATTTTGAAAATTCCAGCCAAGTTCCGTGAAAGATGGTGCGTCTTTTGTAACCTACTAAACAGTATTTATGAAAAAAAACCCACCCCATTATTTTAAGACTACAGTCATGTGGAAAAATAAGTACACCCCATGGAATTTTTTTTTGGACATATTTGGACAAGCAGACATTTGATCCTCTTTGAAACAATGCCTATTAATAAAGTTGATACACTATCAAATGACACATACAATTGACATTTTGTAGTAAATTAAGCAGTAATTTAAAAATATCTCCAAATGATTTGAAATACATCATTCCACTGTAAGGAAAATCATCGACAAGTGGTGCAGATTTCAGACGACTGCCAGTTATCCAGGACTGGCCGTCCCAGTAAATTCAGCCCGAGACCAGACCGTCCGGTACAAAAAAGAAGTCTCCAAGAACCCTAAAATTTAATCACAGGATCTGCTAGTAACTCTTGGTGTCAAAGTGCATGCGTTTACAATCAGAAAGAGATTGCACAAATTTGACCTGCATGGGAGGCGTGTCAGGAAAAAAGCCTTTGCAAGAAAGACTACAGTTTGCCAATGAGCATATAGGCAAAGACCAGGCCTTTTGGAATAATGTGCTCTGGACAGACAAATCAAAGATAGAGTTGTCTGGCCACAGTAACAGCAGACATGTGACCAACGACAGCTTTTCAGAAGAAGCACCTCATACCAACTGTGAAGCACAGTGGTGAAAATGTTATGGTTTGGGGTTGCTTCGCTGCCTCAGGGACTGAACAGCTTGCATTCATTGATTTAACTAGGAATTCTGCATCATATCAAAGAGAGCTTGAAGATAATGAGGCTATATATCCAAAAGTTGAAATTGAACTGAAAGTGGACCTTTCAACAGGATAATGATCCTAAGCACTCCAGCAAATCCACCAAGGAATGGCTCAAAAAGAAGAAATGAAGGGTTATGGAATGGCCTAGTTAAAGCCCGGATTTGAATCCCACTGAAATGTTGTGGGTGGATTTGAAACAGTCAGAACATGCAAAAAAACACTCAAACATCTCACAAGAGTGGTCAAAAATTTCAGCAAGCTGATGTCAGAGAGTGGTAGACAAGTATGAAAAATGTCTACAAGAAGTTATTTCTGCTAAAAGGGACAATAATAGCTTCTGAGGCCAAGGGTGTACTTACTTTTTCCACTGAAGAATATCACATCTATTGATATTTCTGTTGAATAAATGATTGAAAAAGATAATTTTCCTTGTGGTTTTGTTCAAGTATATCAACTTCATTAATAGGTGCTGTTTCAAACATGATCAAATGCTTGCTTGTCCAAATGTCACAAAAGCCAACAACTGACTGTATGTCCCATCACCTGACCTAAAATTTCACTCGTGGTACTTAAGAGCGAGTCTCATTATCATCTTTTCACACTCGCTGAATAACTCTTTTTAACCAGAGGTCAAAAAATGGAATTTCCACATGTTTTGGGGCTGCCCGTGTTCAGCATTGGATTTATTTTTGATGTCACACTACACAATAGAGGTTAATGGCTCATATGAAAGTAGATAAGTGTTTATTTTTTAACTAGCCTACTAGGTTAAAATGTTATAATTTTATTGTAGCTGTTGTATACGGTGTTTTACTATCAAAAAAGCTTTAGTTGTGCTGTCTGTTTTATCTCTGTACTAATGTTATGGTGGAGAGGTGTGAATTGGTTGCCCAGCAGGGGGCTCATACCCCTCCCCTTTCCCATCGCCCTGCTCAGCAGCAGCTAAACACAGAGTCACGATACTCTACACACAGAAACCCAACAGTGTCCTGACTAATCTTATAACAGACATGCAGCGATAAAAGAATTCATTTGTTTATACTGATTGAAAATGTCCGATAAGGTGGTATGGCAATGTACTGTGAGAAAGGGTTAATACATTCACTTCTGTTCTGTCGAATAAATTGTCATTAATGTCTTTCAAACATTTTAAACTTTGCCCGCTAGTTGCACTTCTCTGTTTTGACGATGATATGACTGAGCATCACAGCCATTCTGACAGCTGATATCTTATTACAAACCAAATTGATTATGTTTATATCCATTTCACTACATCACAAAGCTATCCCAAAATAATAGTGATCAAAGCGTGAGTACACTGTGTGAAAAATCATGCTTAGCTAGTGGGGTTTGAGAGGTCTTTAAGTGGACTGACCCCTCCGTTTGTTAAACTGGCTGCTTAGCCATTTTTTGCAAACAAACAAGTCAAGGCATGATTAGAAAGCAGCCTAAATATTAAAAAAAAAAAAAAACATTCAATGCCTTTTTTTGGTAAAAATGTATTTATGTTTTCTTAAAGTATACTGTATAATTGGCACAAAACTATGACTATTATGGTCAACACTGGATTTTTCTCTCTCTCTCTTTTTTTTTTTCAGATATCTGACAGATTTCCCCAGATCCCTACACAAATACACAGAGAGGAAATAAGTATTCAGACACGTTTGTTTCTGTTATTAAATATTTTTCCGACGCATATATCCACTTCAAATTTAAACACACACTGAACATAATTTAGACGCACATCTCTAGCAGAGGAGTTTGCATGAGGTGTAAGAACAGAGACGATTGTGGTGCAGTTCATTGCGTTTTGTTCTCTGTGTAACTGTTGTTCCTGCTGCTCTCGGGTCGTCCTGCAGCTCTTTTCATGCGACTCTTGGCCTCTCTCTTACCTTCCTTATCATTAGTCTGAGAGTGTGTTGTGAAATATTTTGCGCCGCACCTGTCCGGAGACGATCAGTTGTGGCTCCGTGAACTTTCCACCTGTAATGGCAGGGATGTTTAAGCTCTTCGCTATGGCTCTGTAGCGTTTTTCCAGTTGAGTGCTGTTTAATAACGTTGCCCCTGAGAACTTTCGGAAGCTCGTTTACTTTCACCATGATTGCTACTTGTTCTGAGAAATCGTCCCCAGATTTATAATGACACCTTGCCCAAGAACATGTAGTCAAAAGACATTATGTGTGTCAATTTGAAGTGGATATATGAGTATAATAAATAACAAAAACCAAAGTGTCTGAATACATATTTCCCCACACTGAATCTAACTTCTATACCAAAGTCTGAGAACCTGAATGATTGATACGGCTCCCTCGTCGTCATCTTAATCTAATTAAACCCACATCTTTATCAGATCTTACCTTACAAACAGCAGTTTTGCCCTTGGCAATGAAAAAAAAAAAACACACAAACCAAAGTCAGGATCTTAAAAGCTTGATCAGAGGCTGTTTGGTGTGATTGGTGTGATGTGTGTGTGTGTGTGTGTGTGTGTGAGGCTTCGTTTGAGTAAACCAATAAAAGAAGCCATGTGATAATTAATGAAAGCCTGCCCTCACGCTGCCTCTGTAATTCTAATCAGCCGTTTTGTAATTACTCTACAGAGAGAATGCCACCCTTGCCCATGGAGAAGTTGTTAATATACCACCTGACTTGCAGCAATAACAAAGAAATAATAAAACATGGAAAGAGATTAGATGTGGGATTAGAATAAAGAGATTTTCATCATCATCATCATCTTTTTTTTTTCATTATAGAGCCTCACATCAATACTGTATTGTGCAAATATGATTTTGTCAGATTAACACTGGAGATTGGGATTAAATAAAGGAGTATTGAGTGAGCGGTAAACCTTTCAAACATTCACATATAATCTGGTAAACCCAATGTGTAGCAGAAGCACTATTTCAGAACATGAATGTAATTAATTTTTTTTTATATACATGGTCATTTGATTTGTTTGTATACCGGGGCTTTTGTTACTCTAAGTAATATGGGACACTGTGCGAGCAGTAACAATCAATTTTGTTAAAAATCCCAGCGGTGTTCAGAAACATGCCAAGCGGAACAGTATTATCTGGCATGTTTTAAATCTGGCACAGCGTCCAATGGCAAGTAATGAGCATGGTAGTATGACCTAAGGCTGGAAACAGTTTGTTCTCTATCTGTTCAGGGTTTCTGGAAGCGCACAGCCAAAGAGCTCAGAGATTCATGAGCAGCTCACCATGCAGCCAGGCCTGGAGAACTGGAAGTGGGCTGCGGAGTGAGTCTGGGCCCCCGACACCAGATTCTACCATAACTGTGCTATTTATTAATTCGAATGGGCAGGGAGAGATAAGTGTGCTTGTGCGTGTGTGTGTGTGTGTGTGTGTTTGTGTGTATGGCATAGTGTAAGGGACAGCCAGCGGCAGAGCGAATAGATGAAAAGGGTTCAGAGCGAGACTTCTCCTGAACACACACACACACACACACAGACACACACACACACGCGCTTTGTTCTCCGCTTCAAAGGCCAAAGCTCACTCGCAGGGACCAAACCCGCAAACAATAAAAGAAAGAAAATAGATAAAAAAACTGTTTCGAAAATGAAAAAGCAGGGGAAGGGTTTAGCTGCGAGCTAAATGCAGTCTTTACCGGTGCAGATGCAGAGTCGCAGGCTGCTTTGGGAGCTTATCCATGGCTTCACACAGGTTCTGCCTCAGACACTGCCTGCCTTTATTGAACCTTTATTTGCTTTGTATTTGAATTACCAGCATTTAGAATACTCATTATGGATAATCCATGCTTAATGTACACGACACTTTGACGTTATTCTACACTACATGTGTTCTCTGGGTGTGTTTCCGACTGAATACCAAAACTGTTTGAGGAAGTAATGCCACCACAATTCACACACCTGCTGTGGATTTGATTTATCACTTACAAAATGTCGTATAAACATTCGCTTATGTAGGTCGTGCCGAACCGCCTCTGATTTAAAATCCACTTTAGTAATCGGGTGAATTTTAGTAACCTAAAATTAGATTTTAAAAAAAAAGAAACAGCTGCCATATTAGCTACTTTTTCCAACTACGTTTACTGGTTAGCAGCTCTGCTTTGATCGAATCAGCTCTACCTTATTGGAGCTTAAAATGATTTTCACAACATTTGCTTTGTTACAGATATCGTTCATGAGGTAAATGTATATACACACACAAACACACATTAGGAGACGAGCAGTGGGATGTAAAAGCATTTAAACATACTGTGGGACAGAAATGATCATAAACCAAACTTCGACAACTTTTAAAACGTTATATGTGGGGTATAATTATGTATATCCCAGCGCAGTTGAATTCTCAAATCTGATTGGTCAGATGTGGGTTATTTTCGAAGAACCGCTCGGCTCGGATAATAGTTCTGTCTGCACTTTAAACAATAGGTTTATATTAAAGCTCTTGTTCTAATGTGTTTTTTGTTTCTATAGTAACAGCTCATTCACAGGGACCTGTATGGTGGACGCTATGCATAAGCTAAGCCTAATAATAGACAGATTTTCCACAAATGTCTTGTTTAACAAAAAACAACAACAACAACAAAACACATAATCATTAATATTGATAAGTTTTCTGTTAAGAGACCTTTAAAAGTAGTTTTCAAGACAGAAGAGTCTCCGTTTTCCACTTTTGGAGAATCTGTTTTTTTTTTTGTCTTATTCACTTTAAGAGAGAAAAGTAGAGGCTGATGAGGGGATCACTGGGTATCATTGCTATAATGTAAGTGATAACAGGAACTTATCTCACAGACGTTCCACAACATTAAAAAGAGCAACGTGTTATTTATTAATAAATTATAAACTGTAATTGTTGGCAACTCACTGTGGAATAAGTGGAATAACACACAACGGAGAGTGTTGTTACTGTATATAAAAATAATACACTTTCGGGGTGGTACTGGCCCTCTGCTTAAGTTTAACCGTATCACACTCCGCCTCAGAGTGAATTATAGTCATATAAAAGCACAGTCCGTCCAGATGCCAATTCATCACATGCCCATTCACATCTAGGGGCGATTTTCAGTCACCAGTCCACCTACTGCATGTTTATGGGAGGTGGGAGGAAACCAGAGAACCCGGAGGAAACAAGCTAAGTATATAATGCCGTATTCGAAAACTCAGAACTCAGAATTTCTAACAACTGACTAGGAAAAAAACAAAGAAATTACTAACTCAGAACCCCGGGTTCAGCACATGATGTCAAATCAACAGGCTGCTCACAGCATCAACAGTAAACAAACTAGCACTTCTTCACTTTTAATGAGATACAGTACAGTATATACTAGTGTTTCGGTAAGACTGACTATAAAGTTCACTGTTTTGATGAGGTAAATACATCACACATCGCAGTTACTTGTCTAGATTGTTGCTAACAAAAGATGTACGCGTCCCTGTTTTACCGTTTACTGTTACCTTAGGATGAAAGCTAGCGTACTTTAATTAAAATTCTTCTGAGGGATAAATTCAACTTTTCAACAACCTCATATATATCAAATTCATATATCAAAATCATTCTCTTTAAATGCACATTTAGATTATTGTCATTAAAAAGATGTTAAAGCGTAATTATGGGTCGGGCTTCCGTCATCCGTCACCGCTTTGCCGCAGTGACACATTCGGGTAATTTTGGGTAAAAGTACGTATTTAATATAAAAAGTATGCAGACTTTTTTATTTTTATTTTATAAAAGGAAATCTCACACACACAGGAAAACATGCACAGAAACTCTGCGCATACAGTAACCTGGGGTGAGGATCGAACCTGGGACCACGGAGCTATGAGACGTCAATGCTGGATACAAATCCAAATGACTTACCAATTACTATGAATGTAACCTGCTGCTAACAACTGACTCTTTAACTTGATTTAAATAGACGCACAGCATTAAACTGTAATAAACCTCAAACTCACCTCAACAGCCTTAATTCCTGTAAAAACTCCCTCATAAAATGTAAAACACATCCTTGTTAGGCGTAGGAACCAAAAAGGTTCCTCAAACTACAGTGCAGTGCAGGTTCCTCTAATGTTGTCGAGTCTCTGAAAATATCGGAAAGGACATCTTACCTCACTGGTGCGCCTCTGCTTTGAGCAGGTTTGAGGAGAATGGTAACAGTGCTGTCAGTCTGGTTCAGAGACGTCTCCTGATCGTATGTAGGCATGGAAGGAGCTACACACACACACACACCACAGAAGAGAGTGTGAAGGGCAATGGGACAGACAGAAACACCATATCTTAAACACCAAAGCTCTAACAATAACACTGCTATACTCCAGTTAAAAAAATCACTCTACATCCTCCTGCCTTTGAGGTTTCCATATGGTCTGTAGAGATAAAGCACAAACTGGTATAGATAGATAGATAAAAAAGACGGACGGACAGACAGACTGGCACACAGCTAAATATCTACAGACCCTCATTTACTGCTGAGAGACAAACACAACGCGGTATGGAACGTAAAAGAGGCTGTGCTGCGTAGCACACTGCAGCCGAAATACAATTAATGAGGTGAAAGTGTAGAACGTGAGCATTCATTTCTTAAGAAAATTAAGCCTTAAAAATGTATCCTTTTATCCCCCCCCCCACACCAACAACTGGGCAAGTTGCTGCTTCGTTATTTCTTTGCTAGAGTAACTGTGTGTCATTATATCAGGATGACGGCTAAGTAAATCCTCCCCTGCAACAGACCTGAGATCTTGGTTGTGGCCTGAGTGATGGCCGGGGGACCGTAGCCTTTAGCCGTGCTGGCTCTCAGGGTGAAGGAGTACGTTGAGCCTGGATAGAGACCCAGGAACACATGACTCGTCTCATTTCCTAGTTTGATCACCTTGCCACTCTGGTTGGAGAGGTCCAACACCGGGTCGAACGAGCTCACGGCTTTATATGAGATCTGAGGACGCACAGAGAGAACGTTCATGAACCTCAGGTATGCGCCGTATTCAGAGTTACTTCATTTTTTTGTTATGAGTCAACATTCTTTATTGTCGCATAGATTTAAATGGCTCCTCTGACATGGAGTCTGACATGATAACACTGCTGACAAAAAAATCCTAGCATACGGATAGAAGAAATAAAGACTACAAAACCCCAAGCATATGTCAGTGGATGGGATGGATCCAAACTAACAGCATAAATGATATTAATATTATAGTAACACTCTGAAAGAAATATATGGATTTACATGCAATGAGCTAAGTATGTAATGCCACGTTCGAAAACTCAGAATATAACTAATATCAGAATATCCAACATCTGACTAGGAAAAAAAAACAACAAAAGAATCACTAACACCTACTCAGAACCATGAGTTCAGCACATGATGTCAAATCAACAGGCTGCTCACAGCATCAGAAATAAACAAACTAGCACGTCTTCACTTTTAATGAGATACAGTACAGTATATATTAGTGTTTCCGTAAGACTGACTATAATGTTCACTGTTCTCAGGAGGTAAAGACCCATCACTCATTGCAGCTGTCCCTGTTTCCCCCATTCTTCGAGGGTGAAATTGATGCAATTCTGAGTTCTGGCCTCCCACTACCTAGTTAAGTCGAACATAGTACAAGGCTGATTCTCAATTCTAAGAACACAGGCTACCTTGAAAGAACAAACTCGGAAGGACAGAAGTACATAGAACACATCTATGCGAGAATCGAGATGTGCTGCGATCTTCCTGTTATGCAATGGCCCGTCCTGGCACGTTTCTAGTAGTGGGACGTGCCCGTCGTCTCTTCGGTGCGCCACGATATAAGCGATATCCGGTCAACAGATTTACTGTTAACTGGCTAATTAACCAAAAGTTAATGATGCATGTTTTAATGTAGTAAGCTCTCTGTTTGCAACCGTGACCTCACGTTAAATAAAACTAAGCTAACGAGCTTACTGTTACCTCAGGATGAAAGCTAGCGTACTTTAATTCAAATTCTTCTGAGGGATAAATTCGACTTTTCAACAACCTCATATATATCAAATTCATATATCAAAATCATTCTCTTTAAATGCACATTTAGATTATTGTCATTAAAAAGATGTTAAAACGTAATTATGGGTCGGGCTTCCACCATCCATCATCGTTTTGCCGCAGTGACACATTCGGGTAATTTCGTGCGTCCCCGGTACCTGTGTTCTTGAGTACTGGAACGGAACTTCGGTGGATGGATGACGATGTAGAACGAGTACACAAGGACGCAAGGACGCATCAGAACGCATATTGAGAAACGGTTAAGTTTACTTTATACAGTCGCTACAAATGAACATAAGTGCAGTCAGACTTAAAGTCCACGTCGGACTGTACATAATAGTAAAGTATACAAGTACGTATTTAATATAATACGTATGCAGACTTTTTTTTTCATTTTATGAAAGAAAAAAAATCAAATAAGTTAACAAATTGTCACACACACAGATCAACACATTTTCAAAACAAGAAAATGATGAATTAAGCCTACAGTATATGATACATACTGAAAGAAAACATTCAATGGTGACATTTTATGCTTTGTTATTATTATTATTATTATTATTATTATTATTATTATTATTATTGAACAAGCTGTTTATCAACACAGAAATACTGGCTCACAAAACTGAGATTTGTAAATTCACAGGTCAGAGCGTCTTTCACATCCCACGTCCTTTTCCCCTCTGGCTTCTCGTTGGCGTTTGGTCTGAACGTTTGTTTTCAGGCAGGCCTTACTGTATATCGCCGTAGCTTATGTGCAATCACCTCTGCAGCATATTAACTGTCGTAACATTGGAAGGAACATCTCCTTTAAAACTTAATTACACTCTGAGAAGTTTAGGCAAGCAGCGACATTTCAATTTCAACTGCGCTCGTTTGTAAATGCACATTAGGCTGTTGCACAGCTCCATGGCCATTTGAGAGAACAGTCCATTTCAAAATGTTTCTCAAAGAGATCTTCAGAACTACCCCCTCCCCATATCATCCCCCCTCCCCCACCCCCCTGCATGAACTCTCCCTAACCCAACAAAACTCAGACAGAAATCACACAAGGACATGAGCCTTTTCTTCAAATATGACTTTTTTTTTTTTACGTTGCTAAAAAGTTTATTAAAGACTTTGCAATACAAACGCATTTACATGTCATTCGGTTCACTCTCCAAAAAAGCCAGCGATAAAAGCATGTTTTTAAACATGCCATATTTTCTGCTCCATAATCCAAAATGCTGTTTATGAATTAGGTCCAATTAATATGCAGTATATATCTGAAATTCTTCAAGGCCTTTTTAAATGATACGGCTCCATGAGAAAGAAAAAAAAAAGGTGAGTTACAAAGAAAAGGAATTTGATTGTAGGACTGGAATTTGAAGATGTTTTTGGAATATTTCATCTTTTTAATTACAGCATGCGAGCTTCTTGCCTGCATTCCGTCCTACTCGATGTTTTAGAGCGTTTACTGTGGAGATATGAAATCAGGTTTCTCCATCAGTTGTTCTTGATGACCTTGATGCTGGTAGCAGCCTTTCATTCCTTGGGCTTCTAAATTGAGGTGCCAATACTTGTAATTGCTGATAGTAGATTAATAGCCAGTAAATGGGATTTTACGTGCAAGCAGATAAAGAAAGCCAAAGCTAAGTTCTGTGCGTTAGGACATGGCAGCAGAGGGAGGACGTGTTTGTCAGTAGGAAAAAAGCTTCTGTCTCTGACAATATTTCAAGACGTAAAAGTGAGGATGAAAGCCAAACAGAGGAAAAAGAGAAAAGAGAAAGAGAGAGAGAGAGAGAGAGAGAGAGAGAGAGAGGGTTAGTCAGAAAGACTGGTCAGAGCTTCTGAATCTCTTTTTGATATCACTGCTTGTCAGACAAATCTCAGCTTGAACTCTTTGATACTGTCAAATCAAAGGCAGGAGTTAATGTCAAGCTTACTGCTTCTTTAGAACGCAGACAAAACAGAGTTTCAGGTTGGTTCTCTCTGGGTCCTTAGGGCACACACACACACAAACACAAACGCACACAGCCATATATATTTGTAGCCATATTAAAAAATTCATGGAGATAGCTTTAAATTGATGGATTATCTCTAGAATACATGTTGGTATTAGAGTTGGACCGGCATGTTAAACCCACGCACACTCTTGAGAGAGGTCTTGTCATGAATCGTTAATGTTTAACACTTGAACAGTATGATATTTCTACTTGCAATTCTCTTAGATTCATCATCACAGGTACATTCTGATAAATAATAGACATGGTCTGTAATAAATAAATAAATGCTGTAGCCAGGGTCACCGGGTGGTGGATGGTATCTGATACGCATGCAAAGTATGTCAGTGGACCAAACCCGAGTACGTGAAAAAAATACTGTAGCGTAGTCAATAAACGCGTGAAAAAAAATGAAAAGTTCAGCGAGGCTCAAATTTTAAACAGCACACCATGACATCAAATCCAAATGATGCTAGGATTTTCTCAGAAATCATTCTCCTTTTAACAGAGAACGTGTGTAGAGGATAATAACACGAGACTGCTCTAAGACTACACAGGAAGTCTGGCTTCCTTTAAAATTTCATTAAAATGTTTACCAAAGTGTCTATATTATTCATCAGTCTTGGTGGATTTCAATATTTTAGGTGATCAAATTTAGTTTTAACTCAAACCGTTTTTGGTGGACTGCGGAATGCGTGAAAATCTACTTTGAAGCCCTTCAACACGCCACTGTAGAAACACCATGCTTCTCTTGGGTACTATGGGAGATTCAAGTAGAGTATAGTTTAATGGGATAAAAGATTAACGCTCAGTGGACAACAGGCTTTTGGGCCCCACATGGACACACAGCTTTGTCTGGAGGCGAACGGGAGTGTGGGTGGGTAAGTTTTGCGTATTAAAAAAATGCGTCTCAACATTTATTGGATGGTGCACTCTTCATTTGTTCCACCTAGATTTCACAGCTTCTCCATATGATGATTGGGAGATCTTACAAAGGGGTGGGACATCGTAACCAACCAATCACTGAAACGATAACGAACATCACTGACATCTCAAATTTAAACATATCTGCACCAGTCGGAATCTCTCAGAGCTGCAGCATTGGGTAGCTGAGTAGCCTAATCCAAAACAGTTGTACACACTAGTATATGTTGTTATATTATCTTTTTCATTTGCACTGTAAAGGGCGCTCAGTGGCTTAGAGGTTAGTACGTTCGCTTCACGATGCCAGGGTTCGGGGTTTGATTCCCGTCGCTGCCCTGTGTGAATGGAGTTTGCATGTTCTCCCCGTGCTGTGGGGGTTTCCTCCAGGTACTCCGGTTTCCTCCCCCAGTCCAAAGACATGC
>JANDJT010000103.1:17236249-17246775 GCA_024331685.1 Stegophilus panzeri
TAGCAGAGCTGCCATGCAAGGCACTAACTTGCCATTGGGAGCAACTCGGGGTTCAGTGTCTTGCCCAAGGACACTTCAGCACGTGGGCCGGGAATCGAACCGCCGACCCTACGATTAGTGGACAACCCGCTCTACCACCTGAGCCACAGCCGCCCATTAATATACCATATTTAACCCTGTGTAGGCTTCCTAAAAAGATCATGTTGAGTACGGAGCCTGTTTAACCAATCTGGAGGTAAAAACCGTCAGCCATCTTTGCTAAGTGTGATTTCCTCAGGCTTGGAGTAAATTGTTGGAAAGCTATGTGCCGTAGCAAAATAGATACAAGTCTAATCTAATCTAATCAGTTTGTAATCAGTGATACTCCTGTGCCACAATCTTTTACATGAAATTTTCTCTCTTTCCACTTTTTTCCAAATGAGACCTTCTAGCTGTACTCCTGTTCAACGCATATGAATTGAAGAGGGCTTTGGCTGAATGATGACGTGTCTTGGCCCAAATCTGCGGAAAATCTGCGGTGATTTTGAAAAGTGGCATACGCACAAAATCCTCCAAATATCGCAGAGTTTGCTTGATTTTGCATTCACTTCTGTGATCGCAAAATCGCGACGTCTTGGAGGGACTGTAAAGTCAGTAATTATACACCAATAAAGTGCATCTAGGTGATAATCTGGCCACTGAGTCTAGCATTAAATTAGATGTAGTTGATGATAAACCTGGCAGGAATTAGCCTACATCCTGATAACCTCCTGAACATGACATCTGAGCTTATAATCAGATTTAACTTAGTGACTCAGTATATTAAACCATTTGAAAGGCTCTGTATGATTACAAACAAACTATTGTCAGAAGTTGACGTAATATGCAGGTCGAAAAAAATGCATTTGTGTTGCAGATGAGTTCGTCTATCAGGATTGAGAGATTGGAGCATTTAAAGTAGAATTGTGTTTGTACATAAATGAGGTTTTGTCTAAAAGAGAGCCATTATGTCTTATTAAGACTGCACTGACATGCTGACAATAATGTCAATAACCAACCTCTGTGCTTAATGCAACTCATTTCTCTTGTGTCATTATGTCTACAACTTACGCACCACTTCCTAGAAGAGCTACTATTGAACTGTCAAGAGTGTGTTCTCGTTTTCTCTCTCTCTCTCTCTCTCTCTCTCTCTCTCTCTCTCAGTAAAGCACAGTACCATAGGAAAGTGCATCAGAGCCAGAAGGAGTAAGATGTCAATTAAAAGCCATTCAAATACAATGAATACAGTACAACACTAAGTAACTTTGCAACTCTTCTTTCTTGCCTCCATGTATGAAGTTGAGGTGAGGCACATCGCACATGCGTGTGATTCTTTTTGCTACAACAGCATGACCCTAAAGCCAAGTTCACACCGCACCGACAGGCGCCGACCTACGCCGACAATCAGCAACTTGTTGGCCATTGGATTTGGCCGCTGGATTTAGGATGCTGGGAAACGCAAATGTCATGTTCATACTGCCCCAACAGACACCAAACGTTTTACGGACAGTCAGACTGGTTTAAAAATGGATGATCCTTTTACAACAAGCAAACTTTTACTATTACTAGTGTCTTTACATGTTGTTCTTCGCCTGAAAAGACGAAAAGTGAACCGAAAGAGGCTGCGGGTGAATCCTTGGTTGTTGCGCCATGACAGACAAGCAGTTTCAACATCTCTGAGAAGGACATCTTAAGGTAGGCTATGTGGTAAGCTAAGACCATTATTAGACTATGAACATTATCTACTGTATGTATATTATGAACATACATTATGAACAATATTTTTATGCAAACGCATGTTTTAATGATGATCCTCACCAGGGGTCAAAATATACAATTTTATTTAAATAACACACTGATACATCATTTATCCTCTTCTTTCTGATTCGTCCAGAAATCTGCCATTTTACCCACAGCAATGATTTAGCACGCCTAGCACCAAGCTCACAGGCTTTCGTTTCAATGGAGTTTTCAGGGATGCTTGCCCCATTGTCATGGCAACAGTTCGTGTCCAGGTCAGATTATGGCAGACTTTGTTGGAAAATCCTACCACACCGTTCTGACATTCCACGACCCGACAAACGTAGATTGAACATGTTCAGTCGGTGAAAGCACACGGCGTCCAACAGCAACAGATGATGACAGGGTTAACGCACTGATCTGACAAAACCCGACAGACGTGTCCCCTGGCATTGGTCGGCGTCTGTCTGTGCAGGGTGAACCAGGTTTAAGTGTTTTATTCCTTTCTTAATCAGCAACTTCTGACCAATCAGAATCAAGCATTCCGCACTGCTGTTGTATAACAGCTGTTTAACACAGCAATCTACCACCTGCCTATATTAAGGCATCAGTCACCTTCCACATCATTCACACTGAGCTCAGGTGTCCCAAACCCGAACACTTAAACTATAATGAGATACTGTTACTAACCCTATTCCAGTGTTAATCACCTATAGCAATTTTGGGGACAGAAAGTCAGTTAGTCATGTCAGAAGTTTCATTAAATCAAAAGAATTTTGAAGAACTTCAGTGACACTTCAGTTTTGCACTAGGGCAAAACTCACTAGTGTTTCCTGTACAGCTAGCTTTTTTTTTTTTTTTTACTTTTTGATTCAGAAACAAAACAAATGAGTGTTAAAAAAATATAGTATAGTAGAATAGAATTGGATTTTTGTTCTTTTAAATGTGTCTATGTTTAATCTGGACAAAATAGATAAGGAAAGAGATTTGTAGCCAAAACACGCAGATTTAGATGTTAGCAAATCTTTGGCAGACGTGGTAAGCCCTTTACTGGGCATCTGGACTGAGTGTGTGTCTGACAGAAATAGAGAGAAAGACACATAGAAGGTGTGAGACGTGTATACATGTGTGAGGGATAAAGAGACACGGAGCTGGGAGACAGTACTTGTCTGAGGGGCTTCTATAGGGGGCACAGCTGAGACCAGCGGGCTGCTGAATGGGACTGTGTGTGTGTGTGTGTGTGTGTGTGTGTGTGGCAGGGCTGGGTGTAACAGTGGGTGTGTGACCTTGTGCATGTGACAGTGTGGTATGTGTGAGGAGCAGCTGTTACAGGGCTGTTGTTCAGATGGTCAGGGATGAAAGGCGTGTGTGTGTGTGTGTGTGTGTGTGTGTGACAGGATTAGGGAAATGGACAACTGTGGTTTGCTTCAATACAGCACCTGTGTGCTAACCACACAAAAACCCTGCAGCTACTTCCAATTAATTAAAATATCTACCGTTTAAGTGCATTTGAGTTTGAATTCATTCTGTCGCTCCTAAAACACACTCTACGCCAACACTCTGCCTTCTGTGTCCATAATTGAGCCAGATGAGGAGAAGAAGCACCTAATAAGTTACACCAGGATCTCCGTGCCACTCTGATTATCCACTGCTTTGCTCATTAGTATTGACACAGCTACGTGAAACCGCGTTGTACCTCGTAACATTAGTTAACTGGGCACAATTACACCGCTACACCGTGTTAGCGCCTGAGTGGATTAAGAATCCGTGGAGTAGACTAGCGAAACCCTGGGAGGATCAAGAAGTACAATACAATTGTGTCGGTGTGCTGGACAGAAAACTAGAGCCTGACTATCAGAGAAAGAGTGAAGGGGGTTATGTGGTTTGGTGTTTGTAGAGTAAATGTGAAATTACAGCGCTACTATAAATGTGTGAAGGTGCGAAAATGATAACGCTGCTAATTACTATAATCCTGCAAACACCACAGGCGGAGAAGACAAAGAGCCGACACCCCGAACTGCCTGCTCAAACACAGGAGAAGTGTAAATTCACTGTTAGGATACATGCTAAAGAGGCTGACAAGCCTGAATAAAAGACTGTTTTCAGTCAAACTGGCCAATGTCACCAAACATAGACAGTTCAATTCAAATAATTGGCTACACTTTTAACAATACAGTGTACAATACTGTATTTATACAGCAAATTACACAGTTCGTGCAAGGCTCGTTCTAATAAGCTCAACATAACGATCCTTAGAAGACAGATGTCCTTATTCTGGTGTCCGAATAGGACAGACATTATCTCAGGATGTGTCCAAATCCTTCACCTTCACACTACACACAAGGGAGCAGAAGTGTAACAGAGATGAGTAACACTGAATCAGTCTGTTAGAAGGCAGAACTGAATCTAACCCGAGTTACTGGAGCCTTTTACAAACATGAGGTACCATGTAGGAAATTATAGCTTTCATTTAAAATGGATTACATTTACTTCTCTTTTTTTCCATCAATCTACACAAAATCTACAAGTTTTATGTTTATTTTTGTAAATGTATTAAAAATCAGAAACTGAAATATCTCATTTAGATAAGTATTCAGTCCCTTTATTCAGTATTTTGTAGAAGCAACTTTGGCAGCAATTACAGCTTCAAATCTTCTTGGGTGAGTCTCGACAAGCGTTTCTCTCATTCTTCCTTGCAGATCCTTTCAAACTCAATCAGATTACATCTGTGAACATCCACCTTCAGGTCTCTCCACACATACTACAGGGGTCAAGTGTGGCGTTTGGCTGGACCACTCAAGCACATTCAGAGGCTTGTCCCGAAGTGCTTGGGGTTGTTCAGTCTGAGGTCGTGTGAAATCTGGAGCAGGTTTGCTTCGATGACCTCATTGTATTTGGCTGCATTAATCCTTCCCTCAATTGTGACCAGACTCCCCTTCCCTGCCACTGACAAGCAACCCCATGGGATGATGCTGCCACCACCATGCTTCACTGTAGGGATAGTATTACCAGTTGACTAGCAGTACCTAGCCAGACACAGTGCTTGGAGTTCAGCTTGAAAATTCAGTTTCTTTCTCATCAGACCAGAGAATTTCCCCCCCTCATGCTCTCAGAGTCATTGAAGCACCTGCCAAATACCTTTAATTCAGAAGTGGCTTTTCTGTAGTCACTCTACCATAAAGGTCTGACTGATAAAGTACAGTATATCTGAGATGGTTGCCCTTCCGGAAGATTCTCCCATCCCTGCGGAGGACTTCTGACACTCTCTTAGAGTGGCCATTTGCTTCTTGGTAACTTCCCTAACAACCTTTGCCTCATTTACTGAGTTTGGTTAGACAGCCAGCTCTTGGAAGGGTCCTGGTGCTTCCAAACTTCTATTTCACAGTGAAGGAGCCCGATGTGCTCCTGAAAACATTAAAAGCTTTAGAAACGGTTTTATAGCCTTGCCCAGATCTATGTGCCAACACAATTTGATTGCGGAGATCTACAGAGAGTTCCTTGGACTTCACGGCTTAGTTGTTGGTCTGGCATAAATTGTAAATTGTGGGAACTAATACTCACAGGCGTGTGCCTTTCCAAATCATGTGCAGTGAAATGAATTTGCCACAGGTGGACTCCGGTTAAGTTCGAGAGACATCTCAAGATAATCAAAGCAAACAGGATGCACCTGAGCTCAATTTGGAGTGCCTTAGCCATGGGTCTTAGCTAAATGCGTACTTAACTAAATGAGGTATTTCGGGTTTTAATCAGTTGTAACCACTTTGTATGTGTATCATATTAAACGGCCCATAAAACAAATTTATTTTCTAGTCAGCTATTCATGGCACAGTTTTTTTATTTTGTTGTTGCTGGAACATGATTGAAAGCCAAGACCCATGCATGAGGTGATGCTTAATCTTGACACTAGCGTACAGGCAAATGGCAAAATCATGCTTTGGCACTGCGCAGTTGTTGGTCTCTACTTTGTCCTTCTGAAATCTTTCTCTAGCTATGAATATCAATGACAAATAGCATGAATCAGCTTTCAAGCAATTTTAATGTTGCTTTCTGTGACACCGTGGCTGTTTGTGCAGTAGTTTCGCAACAAGTAATGTCTTTGTAGTTTTGCTCACCCATGAGACAAAGAAAAATCTCTACAAGTGTCTCAACAAACATTTATAACAATGTACTGTAAGAAATATTGCACTGCACTGCAGGGAAGCTAAGATATCTAGTTAGGTTTGAGTGTGTGTGCGCGTGTGTATTCATACCCATATACATTAACAAAAATGTCCTTGTAGACCTGTGATGATCCATAACACCTAAACACTTTAAAAGCACCTGAAAGAATGCCGAGGCAGACGTGGTTCGACTGACATCTCTCTGTGTAGACAGCTGGGATTAAAGCAGTCAATCACCTTAAGCTGCGAGTCCATAAAAAAGCGGCAACAAACTACAGGGCCATAAATTCGATTCGCTCCTCGTCACGAAGGAGAAAGAGAGAGTGGGGGAAATTGAGGAGGAGAAATATTGAAGGCCATTACCTACCTCTTGCGGCTACCGGAGAGAGAAGGAAAGGAGGATTTAGAAGCGGGCGCCTCTATAAATTCATATCAACTGACTGGCGGAGGCCTGAGCTGGACAGGCAACTGTACATCAATACACAGCCTTTATGTCCTTCCAGAGAGGATACACTTTCGGTCAAGGACAGCGCTTGTAAAGACGCACACATCAAAACAAAGAGAGTGCAGGCTGTTAACATAAAATACGCATCAATCTTCCTCACAGCCGCGTCAGCTGACACTGCGTATCACAGTCTCACTCCCTGGAGAAAGTTAGAGACTGATATATTGCTTCTGAATAGCAAGTGTGCTCTTTCAGAGTTTTGCGGAACTTTTCAAGCATTTAAGTTCAGGTGCGTGTGGGAGAAAGTGAAAGAGTGAGGTGTATGATGTGGACTCACGTTTGATGGTCAGTTCTCCGTAGTTGGACACGCCCACTCCCTTGGTGGAATGGACTATACAGCGGTAGCGGCCCGAGTCCTGTTTGGTGGTGTTCACCACGTCGAACATCCCAATGAACCGCTGGTTATTCCACGGCTTAGTGGCCTTCATGGGAGCCTCTCGTCCACCGATACCCTGCAGCCGATACCATACACACACGTACATACAGCACGTACAAACAAACAAGAAGTCAGAGTGTGTGTGAATGTATTTGTATGAATATGTTTGTGTGTCTGGGTTCATATTGTGTGTATTGGAGTGATGCAGCAGCAGCGTAAAGCATAAAATCATCGAACAGATACAGGTCAAGAGCTTCACTTAATGCTCACATCAAACATCAGAATGGGAAATGTGGTCTCAGTGACCGTGGCATGATTGTTGGTGCCAGACAGGTAGGTTGGAGTATTTCAGAATGGAGTGAAAAACAAACAATATCCAGTGAGCCACATTTTTGTGGGAGGAAACACTTTGCTAATGAGAGAGGACACAGAGGAGAATAGCCAGACAGTTTGAGCCAACAGGAAGGCTATGGTAACTCAAATAATCACCCTTTACAACTGTGGTGAGCAGAAAAGCATCTATACTGTATATATATATATGAGTATATATGTATACATATACTTACTGCCTTACTAGGGGTGAAAACATATTCATGTCTTTATGTGTGTATATATATATATACACACACACACATACACACACATACACACACATACACACACACACACACACACACACACACACACAATAAAGACATGAAGATGTTTTCACCGCTAGTAAGGCAGTATGCACATCTGTGCAGTAGTGCATTAGTCTATTATTAACATATTTCTGTATTTGTTTTCTTGGTTGAAAGTTTTCATTTTCAGTCATCTCTCCACCGTGTATGCACACATACATGCAACACACACATACACATACACACACACACACTTTCCCCAGCTGTCAGCTAGCGTAGCAGGCAGATGGGGGCCATTTGTTCACTGGAGATCTTTCTTCATTACTGTCATCAGGGGACTTCACTTAATGTTTGACTTTCTTTCGCCGAATAATGAGGATGTGTTTATTTAAGTGACTAACTACCTGGCAGAGGTCCTGCACACACACAGAGCATCCAGAAACAGAGAGAGAGAGTGTGAGAGTGTGATAGAGCGAGTGAGACCAGAGGTGTGATTTGTGTATGGCAAGGTATACCCTGACTGCTGGAATGGCTGAAATAGTAAATTATGAACTGGCTAATGAATTATTAGTGAAAGGATAAACAATCAGGAATGTTGTAGCATCAGTCTCCTCTGCTGCTCTCCCATTCCAAATATCTTTGACTACTACAAACCTCCTTTTGCCAGGCAAGGGCAATGGATAAATGGGCAGGAGAGCTAATAAAAAAAAAATTAAAAAAAAAGTAAAAAAAAAAATGAAATTTAAAAATGTAATCCATCTCACGCAGAGAGCAGGACCAATTCCACTTTTTTGGGCTCGTGGTTAGTTAGGATTCAAACTCATGATCTCATGACGCATAGATTGTCATACCAATCATTTACTTCAACAAAAATGTTCAATATATTCGGCTATAATTTCCTATTTCTGCCATGTTCCACGACTGCAAAAAGTTCCATAAAGTAACTATAGCAGGTTCTGATTTGACACTGCTCAAGGCCATTCCTGGAGGCTTTCTGTGTCTTACGTTTCACTGCAGTTTCAATTACCGTCATTGGTTTTAGATTTACGCTTGTACTTCAGCTAGGAATCTCATTTTCATATGAAATATAATGAAAGCAGTCACATCAACTGACTTTCCTATAAGACAGAATGTTTAAAGGTGTCTTAATGTTTTAAAATTCATTCCTCCGGCTGCTTCATCGTGAAGAAGAGGATTCGGAGAACGTGTATAGCTGAGTGAGGTCTGACCTTGCCACACCTTGGAGGGAGAGAGGGAGAGAGAGACAGAGAGTGTGATAGAAGCTGTGGTTTATAAAATGCCACACTGAAAACTTGATGAGGCATTAGAAAGCTTTACAAGCTCCATATACAAGATGTAGAGGTGGGGTGCAAAGAAAGATTGAAACAGGGATGGAAAAGGGGTGCGGGAGGGGGGACACACTAGTGGAGAGGTTTAGTTCACTGCTTGATTCTGATTGGTCAGAAGCTGCTGATGAATGAATTTTGTACGTTTATAGTCATTGTAATATGAATTGTAATAGGGACCTGTATGGCTGATGCTCCATATGAATAAATATAATTGTTGATATGGTAAAGCTAGCACAGACAATTCACTCTCAAAGCCTCAGTAACGTGTAGCTGAGAGCACTGAGAGCAACATCTTGACCTATTTCCCCAGAATGCTATGATTAAGCAAATGTTCAGGTGGGTTTAGGGCTGGTGTGAATAAGCCTGTTATCTCAATAACGAGTGTATACTACTTTGGAGACGCTAACATCAGCCCTCAGCTAATATTAATATTTATAGGCAGCTTTGAAGCCTTGGCAAAATGCCGCATTAGTATTTTTGTTACAGTAGTATGCATAGAGAACTGTGTGTGTAAGGAGTGTGTATGTGTGTGTGTGTGTGTGTGTGTGTAACCTGCAGCCACAGGTGAAAGTTGTCTCTCCACTCTCCGTTGACGGTGCAGTGGAAGGTAGCTGTCTGCCCTGCGTTCACCTCCACTCCTTTAATATGGAGGAAGTTTGGAGTCGTCACTGAACATAGAAACAACACAAACATTGTTATCCCACCACACAAAATACTAACACACTAAATACACTGTCACTCTCATATCCCAGTACTCCTGTGTCCAAAATGGCACCCTAAGGAGAGGTGTGAATTGGTTGCCCAGCAAGGGGCTCATACCCCTCTCCTTTCCCATTGCCATCACCTTTCCCATCAGCAGCTAAACACAGAGTCACGATACTCTACACACAGAAACCCAACAGTGTCCTGACTAATCTTATAACAGACTTGCAGTGATAAAATAATTAATTTGTTTATACTGATCGAAAAAGTCCAATAAGTCGATTTCCATTCTGCCAGTGGAACAGAACAAGAGAGTACTGCAAGAAAGGGTTCATGTAGTCTCCCGTTGATGTTACACTTTTACCTCTTTTAATTGGTTTCCTTTTCACATTGTCTAAAGCTACCAGATTGTTTCCTTTTGTTTGGCTTCAATAAACAAGCATGCCATGTTTTTAACCAAATTTGTCAAATGATACTGTTAATAATAACAATAAATAATAAAGGAACAGTATATTAAACAAGTATAAAGAATATTAGGTTGATTATATCATGATTATAGCACAGCACTGTTGAATTCTGGAATCTGTTTGGTCAAAAAGTGTTGATTCATTTTCTATAATCGTTAATATCGTGATTCTTTATATACTTTCTGCTACGAGAAAGTCTTCAGGACTTCATTTCATTAATAAATTCAACAGTTGTCAGTATTGGCAAATTTCTACGATATACGAGCAATAAAACACTTCAAATATAAATATAAACACTTCAAATAAAACTAACTTTGATTATTTCCCTCTAAAAGCATGCCCGGTCCGGTTTCAGTCCTTGCACGTGACAGCAAAAAGAGAACGAATTTGGAATTGGGCACGAAGACCACTTTCAGCGCATGTAGAAATTTATCAAACAGATCTGGGAAGCTCTGTGAACAGTTCACAAATCCTACCATACAGAATCACAAGAGATCTGGGCAACGCCGGCTACAAAGTTCAACCAGTGAAACTAGTATTTTATCTCTTCACTGTACCGTCTGCTTCTACAGCTCATTACTAAACACCC
>JANDJT010000103.1:17247866-17259069 GCA_024331685.1 Stegophilus panzeri
CATACATACACACACACATATATATATATATAGTTTGTTCATAATGGCTGTAACTCTTAAATGCTTTATGCAGTATTTTTGTTAAACCCCTTGAATTAAAGCTGAAAATCTACACTTCAATCACATCTTCATTGCTTCATGTCAAAAGAACTGTGGTGGTGTACAGAGGCAAAACTATAAAAATCATGTCACTGTCCAAATACTCATGGTCCTGACTGTATTATGAACATCTTTATATCAGCCTTTACTGCTAGAATACTGCCTGTTTCAGAAGTCCTGCCCATTCAGCAGTCATTTTATTTTTAATAATAATATCTAGGTGTTCAAAATGATGATACAAAATACGCTTAACACATTAAAACTATTCAGATGTATTAAGACATTGAAAGACTTCTATTTTTATTTGATGCCAGTGTGGACTGTCATTGGCATTCACACACCTCCTCACAGTCAGGTGATAATCACTAATTCTAAGAGAGGAAGTCATCCACACAGACTGGACAAAGTACACTGGCACCAGAATGTTACTACTCAGTCTGCTTCTCTCTTTCCGCCACAATAAGTGTTTATTGGTGTGCAGAGATTCTAGGAAGAGGCTGCTAATGCTCCTGAAAGAAATTAGTATAGTTTACTTTACACAGTCAGTCTCTACAACACTAAGTGGAGCTGTCTGAAAGAGGCGATGATGACACAGGCTCAGCCAAAGTGTTTTGCTCTGTGTGAGTTGTTTTTTTTTTTCTTCCAATGCTAAAAAAAGTATGTTAAAACGGTATTACCCGAACTTTAAACTAGGTCCTACATGAATGATCTGAATAAGCTGTCAGCCAAATGGAACCGAATGAACTCAATTTAACACTACAGATTGCTGGAGTGACATATGACAAAACCTTTAACCAGGTCCTGTCTCTTTTGCAATTTGATGTCTTCAGACAATTTTCTTAAGCAGTTAGTAGTAACCATGACCTTAAGCATTCATAACCAAAAAGTAATGTTAACAAAGTAATTAACACATGTATTAAGACGAAATCTGAGCCAGCTCCAGTCTTCATTTTAAGGGTGAGAACATCAACGTGGTACAGGCCTACAAGTCCCTGGGTGTTCACCTGAGTGACAAGCTGGGGTCGAACATGAACGTGGACAGCCTGTACAAAAAGGGACAAAGGCAACTCTATTTTCTGTGGAAGCTGAGGTCATTTGTGTGCTCCGGCAGAGGCATCACTACACAGGACACCAAAGGCATTAAGAGAACTGGATCAGTCATATTTAATTAAATTAACTAAAATTATACTTTAGAATAGAATTTATTTAATTAAAATTAACCAAAATTATACTTTAGACAGAATATTCTACTTTCTACTTTAGAATAGAATATATTAAACCAAAATTAACTAAAATTCTACTTTAGAATAGAATATATGTAACTAAATTAACTAAAAGCCTACTTTAGAATAGAATATATTAAATCAAAATTAATTAAACATCTACTTTAGAATAGAATATATTAAACAAAAATTAACTAAAAGCCTACTTTATAATAGAGTATAGTAAACTAAAATTCTACTTTAGAATAGAATATAGTAAACTAAAATTAAATAAAATTCTACTTTGAAATAGAATACATTAGATTAAAAATAATTAAAATTCTACTTTAGAATAAAATATATTTAACCACAATTAACTAAAGTTCTACTTTAAAACAGAATACAGTTAACTAAAAATGACTAAAATTCTACTTTACAGTACAATATATGTAACTAAAATTAATGTTTTAATAAAGTGTTCTTGTGCATTGTCACAACTAATAATGCAAGAATTACTCATTTTCAACTAGTGTCTAGTTATGAAACAATACAGATGCTGATGAATAAACACTAATACAGAGTGAACTAATGTGACCTTTATTAAACAAATAACAGGGGCTTAATTTTCCTTCATTTTATCCCGTATACCCAGGGTAAAAATGGAATATGTGGTCGTTCATATTTAAGAGAAACTATTATGTATAGTTTACATAAGAAAATGACATTTTTCATCAAAACAGGATTTCATTGCGTATACTAGTCTAGCGGTGAGTGTGGTCAATTCACATAGCTCAATTATGTTGTAAAATCTTACAAGGTTGTTGGCGCTCACAGAAAGAAATGACTATAGTAGTATTTTAACTGGCATAATTCCTATGTGGTATGATAGCACAGTGGGTAACATCACCACCTCACAACACCTGGGTTCGATCCTGAGCTTGGGTCTGCTTTTAGTCAGCTCTTTGAAAATACATGATCAAATCACGTTGGCTGTGCGAAAACAAACTGTGTTAATGCAACCCAATTCATTCACATAAAACCAATGTACATATCTGAATTAAGTAAATTAAATTAAAAAATTAAATGCAAGCTAGCGCCTTGCATGGCAGCTCTGCTACCATTGGTGTGTGAGTGTGTGTGTGAATGAGAACCAATGTAAAGTGCTTTGGATAAAAGCGCTGTATAAGTGCAGACCATTCATATACCATTTGGAAATTGTCGCTGGAATGACATTTTGAATGAATAACCAAAAGTCTTGATATTTAATGTGATGCCATTACTTTAAGTCACTGGAGTTATTGTCAGTGTTATCAGGACAGGCCATTACACAGTGATGATCTCCATTAAAGAATTACTCATTAAATCCTTTTTTTTTTTTTTTTTTATAAAAAAAATTATTTTATACGGAGACTGAAAAAGGTGTAACTCCACAAGAAAAAATGACATTCAAGTAAATGAATAACTTAGAGTGTGGAGGGAAACGCTACTGATGTTAGCTGAAATGGCCACTCGCTCTTCTGAACTTCGATCACGGACGCACGGACCATACATAATTAACTAATTTTTAAAACAGCTAGCATTTTATTCTGCTAATTTATATATTTGATATACTTCATACTAATGATCGGCCTGTGACATTAAAATGAATAAGGAATATATTTTAAATGTCAAGCAAAAGCCTCTAAAGCAGTACAACTGGCTTGTGAGACAACGTATTTTTCCAGCACTTGGCAGATTTTTTTAAGTGCACAACAATAAAGAGTCAAAGTCATTTTTACTGCTTAGGAGCCATTATAGTTATACAATGATGTCTGGTATGTGGGACTTCTTGAAAATTTGAAAATGTCATGACTAATAAGGGGCAGTGTCACCATATTCTGTGACACACTTTATTCTAAAATAAGTGTTACCACTGTTAACAATGTGTTACCATTACTGACATACAATTTATTCATGCTGAAGTTCATGGTTTGCCGAGGTTATGTCACGGATTCCGCTCTCAAGTGTGCAACACGCTCGTGAGCGCGACTCAGTATTGTTCTGTTTATTATGGCTGTGTGTTCTGGTTTCTAGCTCGTCAATTTTTAAATCATCTTATTCCTTTCTCTTGTTCACTTGAGCCCTATTTCCCTGTCCATGTGTAAATGTTTGTCTTGTGCCTGCCTTTTCGTTTTGATAGTGGATCTGCCTTCCTGTGCTCTGACCTCTTGCTTGGAACTATGACGGTGATAATAAGGAGCACGCTGAGTTTACGAACATGCCTCCTGCCTCATCCAGCTCACAAGTGACCCGTTAACTAATACCATAAATAACAAAGCACTGCTGAACGTAGTAGCAAGTACCTAAAGATTCTAGGATTTAGAGTTGAAAAAGCTGTTTTCTATATTTGTGTAGATCTATAGAAAACAGACTACACTGATTTTTTTTCCCCCGGACGTCAAAAAAAGGACAAATTGATGTGTAACAGTGTAAGATTTTGGAAGATGGAACAGAAGACTTACTGCACTGATGGCCCTGGATGACGACATCCTTGATGGCCAGCAAACCACGCTGGCCTGAGGTCACAGCTTCAAAGATGATCTGCAGAGGAAAGAGAAAATGACCCATAACCACAATCATAAATGCACACACCTTTAAAATGCACACGCAATGAGGCAAAGATACCCAAGGGGCTGACACAAAGAGGCTTAAACCTGACCTGTAGTGTCAAATCAGAAGGGCTTCGAGAAGGACACTAGAGATACAGTTTAACCCCTGCTATTATATTAAACTCATAATTAGATGATTTCACATTTAATTTACATTTAAAGAACACTTCAGGATGTGCTGTTATTGGAAAAGAATTGACTTTGTCGAGGTAACCGTGCATCCGCTTCATTGCATGGTTCATTGTCTGGAGGATTATCAGCGTGTCTCCATGAGCTAATCCTATAAAACAGGATCTATACCCTGCGGACCTCAGCCAAATTGTTTAAAGGCATTCCTATAAGACACACAGAGTACAGGGATTCAAGGATCGGCTAGAATTAAACACACAGTTGTCCGTACAGAAAACATGTGGCACAACACTTGCGCGCGTATTGAAGAGACGTATTTTTGTATCGTGTATTTTATGTATTCATAATTGTTTTTACCAGTTTAAAGGGACAAAGGGAAAGGCTTTTTAGAAGCAGGCTGAGAATTTCTCTTAACACATACTGTCCACAAATGCTATAATAACAAAAGAAGCCAGCGTACGTTTGTTTAATTCAATAACTAGTTATGTAAAAAAAAAAAAAAAAAAAAAAAAGCCAGACACACACAGTTGAAGAAAACGGAATAGCAGACATGCCTCATTCTCGGGGTGTGGTGTATCCCAGCTATTCCTCTTGTTGTAACCCACGGCATGCTCACATATCACCCTGTGCTTTCAAAATATGCATCCACAAGCAGAACCACTCATTTGATCTCAGAAAAATGTAAGAGAAAAAGAAGAATTTAAATGAATTTCAAAATTACAGCCTTCTCCGGTACTATTGGAACAGCAAGGCCAATTCCTTTTGTTTGTGCTATACAACAAAGACGTTTGGGTTTGAGATGAAAATATAGATATGAGACCAGAGTTTAGGATTTCAGCTTTTATTTCCTGGTACTTACATCAAGATGTGTTAAACATAAAATATAGAACCTTTTGTATCAGGCCACCCGAATTTTTCGGCAAGCAAAAGTATAGGAACAGATAAGTCTTGAAGTAAATTAAAGTAAATAACACTTAATATTTGGGAGCACATCCCTTGCTTGCAATAACTGCATCAAGCCTGCACCAAACTGCTGGTTTCTTCTTTTGTGATGCTTTTCCATGCTTCTACCACAGCCTCTTTCAGTTGTCATTTTTTTGGGAGGTTTCTCCCTTTAGTCTCCTCTTCAGGAGGTGAAATGCTGCTCAATTGGGTTAAGGTCTGGTGATAGACCTGGCCAGTCTAAAACCTTTCCACTACTTTCTTGCTTTTCTCCCATAGACAGCTCTCTGATCTTCATGTTGGCTTATGCTTTTTAACAACAAATGCAGTCTTCACAGTTTAAACTGAAGGCTAAAAGCAAGAGTAGATGTTCAGAGCTATTTATTGTTTAAACTCTCAATCTAACAGGACACACCTGGGGAACAAGGAATGCCTGTCAGTCACATGTTCCAATATTTTTGCTCTCCTACAAATTTGGTTGTCTGATACACAGAGTGCTATGTTCTATGTCGTTTAACACATCTACATATGAATACCAGGAAATAAAAGCTGAACTTCTAAACTGTTCTAAACTTCTAATATTCGTCTTTTGTCTACAGCAAAAGCAAATGAATTGGCCAATATTTTTTAAGGGGACTGTACATCTTTGAGACAAAGACACTTCTATTCATTCCTGCTCATTGCACGCATATTCTATCTATATTGTATCCTGATAATATTTTACTTACATTTGTAATCACGTGCCTTTTTTTTAGCCTGTTTTGTGTATAATATACAATTTAGCTCATTGCCTTGGACGATCCACTCCAGTCACGATTCGATTCACGATACAGACTTCATGATTCGATTCAATTCAATTTGATTCTTGGCATATTTTAAACAAATTTTGAATGAAGAAAAATTATGACTGAGAAGACTCCTTTTTTCCATCATAAACAATGCAAAATAATGTGCATTTTTGTCTGTATATAAGTAAATGAATCAAAAATTGCTACAAACAGGCGTTTAATATTGTAAATAAAATGTACTACAGGTTCACATATAAATAAATAAATACATACATCCATAAATTCTCTCAAAAATCTGAATAAAAGTCTCTGACCCAGGGGAAATGATCAAGTGAAATATAATGAGCTCCGTAGCAGCGTCTGAGGTGTTGTTTTAGGTGTCATTTTTAGAAATAGAGCTCCAAAGATGGCTAAAATGCATGACGTCGGCAGCCTCTCTCTCTCTGGCGCTGTAGATTGCATCTTTAATTGTTATGATGATTCCCAGTAATGACCCAGGCTGTCCACGAAAGAAAGCGATCATGTGATCAGCATTCTCTCTACTGTATGTATTTTAACTTTGTGGGTTGTACAGGGAAATCTGGCGTTCAAACAGTGTAGCTGCATTAGATGCATAATATAATACTAATAATATAATATAGTATAATATAATGCTGATTTCCATGACGTGAATCACACATTACTACAGTGCACATTTTTGCATTCGCATTGCAATGCATTGTGTCATGATGCATCTTTGCACCCCTACCGAATCATCATTCCTTCTTTCTCTAATGAAATTCAGAGTGCCAGTGGCCTTTGGTTGCTGTCTGACACCACCATTATAACACGGCTCAGAGAAAATTAAGACTGAGCCACTCACTTAGACACGTGCTGTAGTGTAACAGCCAGCCCATGCAGAATTTGTTTAAAACAAGTAGCAGTCACCACCAAATGTGGCCTTGATATCATATATATATATTATCTTCATACTGTAAGTATCATCAGAAAGACAAGAGAGCACCAGTATAGGCATCTCAGTCAGTCTCAACTGGCTAACAGGAGTAAAATTCTTCAGTGAAAGGGTCTGGATTTGATGCAGTGTTTGGAATCTTAAGTGTGACAATACAAACAATATACAGATTCAGAAGATTTTTACACTTCAGAAAACACCAAGTGACAAGATGCTCCGAACGCATGGCATAAACAATTAAAAGTTTCGCTGTGAATCCTGACTGCAATTTAATTACAATGGAAAAGACTGAGAAAAGACCGAATCAACCTCATAATTACAAAATAATGTCCAAAGCACCAGGTGGTTTCATACCGACAATCACTTGGGATACTGTGCAATTAAATCTACCTATAATTACTCTGACTTTGCTAATTAGCCACGAATCTATGGAGCACTGTCTCTATTCTTGTCTCCATTCACTAAGCAGAAATCATCACTTGCTCTTTGCGGGTGAAGCCTTTTCAAAACACGGAAAGGGTGGTTAACTTTCTGAGGAGTCGACGCATGGCTTCTAAATCCTATAAGGAAAGAAATATGAAAATAAATCCGCAGAAACAAGTCTATGATGTCAGACCTACAGAGACATTAGGGATTTAATTGAATACAAAAACATTGTTCACCACGAACAGATAGTGTGTTCCAAATAGATACAAACACAGATGCGAACAAAAAGTGAACTCGTTATTGAAACCTTGCCGAAAAAAGTTCACGGGGCATCTGTTTCAGACTAGAAGTGTGAATTGGGACTGGGTGCAAAGAAAAACCAAGCAAGTGAAGGTTTTTACTGTTATGAGAGTAGTCAGTTATGAAGCTTATGGGACAAACAAAGACCACGTTCATTAGCATGAATGTACATGAGCACCTTCACATTTACAGTGTTCATTCATTCATCCTTAGGACACTAGTTTGTATATATTTTAGCAAATAAAACCAACTATATTCACTGGTTTCAAAGATAGATGCATGGATGGATGGATGTAATATGCCATTATCATTTTGTGCCCCCTAACTATCACCAATTGACTATTCGTATGGCTATTAATACTATGGCTTTGAGTGGGAAAAACAAGGAGGCATGGCCATATATATGCAATGCGTGTTGTGTACACATTACAACATTACAGTGGAAAAAATACCAGAAGCTGGCTCAGAATCGGATGTAGCTGCAATCACTAGAATTAGCGTTGAGTCAAGTTTTTTTTGGAGGGGCTTAATTACTCATTACCAAGGTCAGGAGTGCTGCAAAACTGAAGTCTGGCTTGTAAATAAACCAAGTTATTAGCTGTAACTAGGCTCATTATAAACTGTAAATAAAATTATATAAACGGCATGTGCATGTGCTCTGTGGTGAACAGCAGCAGAGATACAGTGGCTGTAGAATTCTTGTAGAGAGTATTTAATTTTCTTCATTTCCATCTCTGTTCATGTTGTGAGAGAGTAGACATGGCTTTATCTGTTCAGCAGCACAGACAAGTCAAACTAACACGCATCTGAGAAAGAGGTTTTGTTGCTCTGCTCCTAAGACAGACCGCAGGTTATTAAGGTTCGCATAGGTTACAAAGCAGGCCAAAAGACAACTCGTATTATGAGATACAATGCACTTTATATTTGTATGCCACGTTTTCCGATAGACATTCAAATTGTCCATCTTGATAGACATTGGTAATTCCCAATACTATTGTCGATCGTACCAAGCCTAATGGATGGATGTACTTTATTGATCCCCTAGGGGTAGTTTGGGATATTGTGTTTAACATATTGTTGGTACAAACCAATATGAGCAATTATGAACTTAAGTGATGTAGCTGAGGTTGAGGAACTGTTGAATTCATGCACCATGATAATAGTACTGGAATTTGTACCACCATTTTTTTTTTTTTTCTTTCTTCAAGTGTTTCCACTATTTTGGTTTAGGCTACACCCACTTTGGTGTTAATTCCAAATATAGCCACATCACTTAAAAAAATACCTATACAGATACAGAGTGCAATTGCATTATACCCCTTGCCAACAACAAATGCACAGAGGTGACAAATTCACAAATGCACAGAGGACTTGAATACATGTCCACACACATGTGCATGGCTAACATTCTTTACATTTCTGAGCTCATAGTCTAAAGCTGTTGCACAGCTGACATCAAACCACATTAAACTATCACTTGTGTTGTCAGTATGTATGGTCCTCAAGTCTCTTGCTGTCCTGATAGAGTATCATTCCCTCAGAATTACCCTCGTTTCCAGAATGGATGTGTTGTAGTTTGGCTGTCACGGCATGCCACTGGTGTACTCCTGCTTTATATCACCTTCTATAAGAACTCCTGAATCAAAGCAAAATATCTGCCAAATTACAGACAACTGTGTTTTTTTTTTATCTCCCTTAAGTGAGCTGGTAAAAAAGTGTTTTAATATTTATTTAGTCCCAGAGATATATGAAGCCCGTATTATGCCTCAACGGGATTACAGATGCTTAAATAATTTATTACGTACGCGTACAGCACCCACTGAGAACTGATGCACAAAATAATTCACTCAGAACCCCTTTGCATTTAAACAGCACTTTAATGCCACGTCTATACATGTTTTATAACTACTCTATAAATGTAATAAAACGAACACGTTCCTAATGAGGCCCGTGTTGCTATGAGTGTACTAGCCACGTCTCATCAGAACCCATCTGTCTGCCCTGCCACTGCCGGTTCTAATGGGCTAATTTGGCTTAGCGGCGCCCTCCTTTGCGAGGTGCAAGGGTCTTGGTCTGCCAATTAACACCAGACTTTCCGCGAACCCCGGCGAGAGGACACCTAATAAGCAGGCATGTGTGAAATCAGCCTCCTCTCTGTGGACCCCAGCGTAGCCTGCCACACGTGAAAATGAACCACTAGACAGGGAGAGAATGTAATTTTTTTCCCCTAATATAATAAGGGAGGGTGGTTTTCATTATTTTGTGAGAGAGAGAGATATCGAAGCAGGGTAGGAGAGTAAGGAAGTGAAAGAAGGCTACACAGAGAGAAACACAGACCTGTGAGAAGATGAAAGGACAGAGAGATGACATATTCTGAGGTGTGAGTGTATGGTTGACTATGAAACCATATATCATTATATATAAATATAAAAGATTACATCCATTTGCACACCTATATGGTAAATTAAACTCAGTTACCTTTAACTTATAAACTGGCAACTTAGTTTTTCTAAATGTACGTAGAAGATACAAAAAATTGCTGCAGTATAAGAGGAAAGAAACACTTTGGGATGTGGTGGATGTGATAATCAACTGCAGGGTGGTAATGGTACGTACACTCTGTGTCAGGCTGCATCACACCACCCTGTTGTTGATTATTCTCCAATAAGAGTGCACTTTTTGTCTGGTAAACATGCATCGATTCACTAAATGACAGCGTTCAGTAGCTTATTAGCTTTCTCTCCTCCACTTTTCATTATAAATTGATCATTTTCCGTTCCGCACTCTTGGATTGATGTGTGCTCCCCTGTCCATTTCGCACCAACTGTACATCACTACATTTAGTTGAGCTAAGGGTCTGTGAGGTGGAATTTCACTTCATGTAGCTGTTATATAAAGTGGCAGGGGAACACATACTGTATATGGTAGAACTGACAAAGTTCTGACACACCTGAGTATTCGACATATTAACAGTTACCTGTCAGTAGGTCTGTCACGATGACTACTTTCATTGGACGATATAATGTCCCAGAAATAATCGTGATAAAATGATATTATTGTCCATTTAAGACCATTTCATGCCACTGATATAATGATAGTATAATACCATAATAATGCAAGTACACACTTTCAAAGAGCAATGAACTTTTAATTCTTAAGAATATTCACACAATGGAATTGGAATGTAAGAAAAAAAAAAATATATATATATATATATATATATATATATATCTCCGTCCATTTTCTATACCACTTGTCCTACTGGCTCGCGGGGAACCTGGAGCCTATTCCAGGGAGCATAAGGAGGGGTACGCCCTGGACGGGTTGCCAATCCATCGCAGGGTACAATCACACACACATTTACACACCCATTCACACACTTTGGACATGCCAATCAGCCTACCATGCATGTCTTTGGACTGGGGGAGGAAACCAGAGGAAATCTACTAAATAAATGAAATATATATCAAATAAAACCACACAACCAAAACAATAAATAAAATGGATTTTAATACAATATTGTGAATTGTTTATACCTTAGTCATTCATTATCCATGTTTTAGTGAGTTGTTATGGAGAGAGCGTATTCAGAATGTGACTTACCATTCCTACCTACCGCCTTACTTAAGTTCAACTTCACTTGTGGATTTGCTCAATTTGTGCAGAAGCACGTTGTAATATTAGGTTTATGTTGTGTAAATGTCTGATTATTCTCAT
>JANDJT010000103.1:17259169-17270718 GCA_024331685.1 Stegophilus panzeri
AGAGAGAGAGAGAGAGAGGATGTGTTTTGGCAAGTTAATTAACCCGCTAGTAAAGCGCTTCAGTTTACAGATGTTGACTCACTGTTCATCTTCAGCTCACGCAGCTTAAGCGGCTCAATCCTCGACATTACTGACCATGACTGGATCATTTGAAACACTAGAACTATTCTTTCTAGATTTTTCTTGCTCACAAATCCTTGTTAGTACATTATTAATATCCTGGGTGTCCTTTTTTCACCAGTATGTTTTAATTACAATCAGTGCTAGTGCTTGCAACACACCTTAAACTCAAAAGCACACAGATTTTGCATTCAAATGTGCATTTTTATCTTAAATTCAGTGAATATATTCAAACTGAGAATTTTAATTTGACAGCCCTGGAGCAGACGAGAGGACAGAAGCAGCGCGAACGGCTAAAACGTTAGTCATATTCGTTCTTATATAAACAAACACGCATGTAAACACAATCGGTGATATCGAGGTCAGCGAAAACGCTTGAGGTCACGTCCATATATCGTACGATAAGTCGATAATGTAATTATCATGACAGGCCTAGCTGTCAGTAGTGAATTTTGTGGGTGCGGTAAGTTCAAACTATGTGTATACTACTTCAATCATTTATTATAGATAATAAACACACTTCAAAACAAGCAAAACAGAGATCCATCGTCCACTATTTAGTCGTGCTGTATTCCTCACCTGGTAGAAGTTAGGCCAGTATGTGCTGATAGCGAGTTCCACTTGGGTCCAGCTCCTGCTGACAGGGCCTGAAGTGTTCCACACGGGCAGACCAGTGGGGCTGTTGTTCTCTTTGATGTAGATGTTGAGGTACCCGGGGCTGCCCCCCTCCCTGCCGGACACCAGGTACTGAAAGGTGACGCAGTGTGTGTCGTTCTCTTTGAGCTGAGGGCTCAGCAGCTGGGCTCTCTGTCCAGAGAAACGGCCTGACGTGTTCACCATCATGAAGGCTGAACCTGGTGGACGAAGAGGCAAAGACGTAAAAGAAGAACATGAAGCGAACATGCTATAAGGACCTGGAACAGAATAACCTACTTTATAAAGAATGAAGGGAAAAATCTGCTGTTTGAATCTGGCATACTGTTCCGCCCTAAGCGTAAACATTTCTGTACACGTATCAGCGTGTAACAATGATCATACACTAACACTGCTGCTCTGCAGGCTACAATACAAAGCAGTCCCATCTCTTCCTCAAAATAAGTTATACCGCAGTGTCCTGGTTCTGATTAGTCAGAAGGTGTTGATTCATTTTTAGAACAGCACGGCTTGGACAATAGTGTAGGATGCAAGGTCAAGGTCAAGGTCAAATCAACAACACGAGTGTTGTCCAAAGTGCTGCACGTCAGGCATAATAGGAAATACGATCAAATGGTAACATAAAATATCATTAAAATTAATATATAAACAAATAATTACTATAAGAAAACTAACCAGGTATGACTAACACCAAAGAATAAGCAGCTAGACAGTGGCAACAAACAGGGCAGATTATAGATAAGCCTAAGAGAAAGAACAAGTTTTAAGGGAGGATTTAAATGAGTTTATAGTAGGGGAGGATCTGATAGAGACAGGCAAACTATTCCGACGCCTCGGTGCCATTACAGAAAAGGCCCTATCGCCTTGGGTTCTTAATCGAGACTTCGGAATGGTTAGTAACAACTGAGAAGAGGACCTGAGAGATCGCTGGGAAGAGCGAAAGCAGAGGAGATCTAAAATATACACGGGGACGAGTCCATGCAAGGCTTTAACAAACAATAGACTCTTAAAATCAATTCTGTATTTCAGCGGTAACCAGTGGAGTAAGGCTACGAGGGGTGATATGTGCACTCTCTTTTTGGTCCCTGTCAAGAAGCGAGCTACTGCATCCTGAACGAGTCGAGCACGAGACTGAAGTCTGCAGCATACAGGGCTTGCAATAATCAAGCCTTGATGAAATAGAAGTTTTGGATAACAGTCTCGAGATTTATAAATGTGAGAAAAGGTTTTAGCTTGCAAAGTCTCTTAAGCTAGAGTAGCTCTGATAACACAATTTGTTTGTCAAATTTTTAATTCTGTAAAAAAAAAAAATCACCCCCACATTTTTGACTTGTTGGATGGTAGAGGGTGGTAGAGGATGGTAGAGGGTGCAGACTACAGCTAAAACTAGCTGTTCTAACAGATGTGAAGGACCAAACAGGATTGCTTCAGACTTTTTCCCATTGAGCTGGAGCAAGTGTTCATCCATCCAGCATTTTATGTCACTCAGACAGTCTAAAAGAGGAGTCATCGACGTGATACCAGATTTTAATGGGAAGTAGAGCTGTGTATTTTCTACAGTGGTAGGAAACCTTGTGACTCTCAAGAATGGACTGAAAATAAAATTGGACCCAGAATGGAGCCTTGTGGCACTCCACAAGTTATGGGGACTGTGGTCAATGAGAATGCTCCAATTTCCACCGAAAAACTCCTATTTGTAAGATACCTGTCTAGTATATACTAAGGTTTATATCAATGCACTTTCTGTCTAATTAAATCTAGGCTGGTGAGCAAACTATAACATACGTGATAACTTTTCCACAACATTAAATATAACTATAAATAAATCAAAGTATCATATGTCATTCTTTAATGATTAAAAATATTGTTAGCGAAGACAAATTGCTGAAGTATAAGAAAAATAATCAATTGCACTTTGGTAACGTCATCACAACGTGCTCACAATGTAGATTCATTTCCTTTAGCAGCATGCCTTGCTTTCTTTTCTTTTCTTCATAACGCATACGACAAATGTAAGACGCTCAGCGGACCGTAGCTCGATCCTGCTCTTGAGTGGAGATTTAACCTCTCCTCCTCCTCCACCTCCTCCTTGCACTGCACTATACGGTTTGTGAGACACATGGCATACGTTATAATGTGTTAATCAACACGGTAAAAGCCTTTTTCCGTTGGTAATTGATTAAAGCGGAGTCACTTCATTAAAGTGGCTGCTTAATTTGTCTTAATTAGCATCGCTAATTAATATATATCTGATCTCATTACGACACTAAGCTGCAGACAGATCAGCATATACAATGGCTCTCCACAGAAATACCACACTGTAAATTACACTGGGAAATACTCGTCTCACACACACACACACACACACACACACTGCTAATGTAACCAAGGTATTACTGCTGGCATTCAGCTGTGGCTCAGCAGCCTGGTAGCTGATCCGTTCACTACACAAAAACAAGGAGAATTGATCAACTAGCTTTATATTCATTCAGTGATTCTAATTCCACACACGCGCACGCGCACACACACACACACACACACACAGTTCCTCAATAATTATCTGATGGCATAAAGGTTCATATGAGTCTCTCATTGCTAGCCAATAACACACAGGCGCGAGGGATTATATTGACAATAGTTTCAGAGAAAAGGCCAGATCGCTAACTATCAGCACTCACACATACTGAAATCCTATTTAGCCTTTCTCTGTCTTCTTCTTCTCTCTCTCGCTCTCTCTCTCTCTCTCTCTCTCTCTCTCTCTCTCTCTGAAAGGTGCAGTATTTGACTTCAAAGCTTGACACCATAATGTTTCTGACATCTAGCAGAATTTAGCTGACATGTAGCCTATACAGAGACAGACATTTGAGAAAGAGAGCAAGAGAGAGAGAGAGAGAGAGAGAGAGAGAGAGAGAGAGAGAGACATAAAGCCAGAGAGAGAGAGGCAGATGTTCAAATGGAAGGTAATATAGTGTGTAATGAAAAAAGCTGAACTGAAGTTAATGCTGTAAGCTCTATATGTAGACTGTAGACTGCAGAGTGTCTCTATACATAGGAGAAATGAACACTTTTTAGCAAAATGTCTTCCATAATTTTTCATACTTAATTTACATTATATATAATATAATTTTTCTTTTGTTAGACAGCCGTTAAGAATGCTTTTACCAAAAGAAGTATTAAAACGTATTGAAATCATTCTCACGGCTGGATCGGGAAGCTGTCGCGAGGTTGCGATGGACTTTAACAGGAAGCATGGCGAGCACATCACATCTCACACGACTCCGAGAAGTGGACTTTCACGAACAACCACTGATGAAGGCACAACCGACGTGGTGCTGCAAACATTTATTCCCATATGTAAGGAGACTTTCTGGGACACTCTGTATTTTCCTACAACAGCGCAACCTGGAGTGTTTTATTACTCTTATACTACAACAATTATCCAACAAATACATCCATCTATCCATTTTCCGTGCCACTTATCCTACACGGGGTCGCGAGGAGCCTAAAACAGGGATCTTGGGGCACAAGGTGGGGGACACCCTGGACGGGGTGCCAACCTATTGCAGGGCACAATCACACACTACGGACAACGTGGAAATACCAAATCAGCCTACAATGCATGTCTTTGGACAGAGGGTGGAAACCGGAGGGAGGACATGCAAGCTCTGCACACACAGGGGGGAGGCGGGCTTCGAACCCTCAACACCAGAGGACAAACACTGGCTGTGCTACCTTTAGCAGCAAGAACTGCAACCAAACGCTTCAGATAGCTGGAGATCAGTCTTTCACTTACTTCTAGGACTCACTCCTATGCTTTGGATCATTGTCTTGCTACATAATCCAGTTGCCCTTGAATTTCAATTTACAGACTGAAGACCGGACATTCTTAATTTATTAATAAAATGTCCATTCTTTGTATTGTTATTTCAGTCCTGCGGCACTGATAGATATATTTTTGAGTTTTGGTGTTTTATATATTATAAGTACACACACTATGTCGAAAACGTCATAATGAAGCGTTATGACAACAAAAAATATGTCACATTACTCGGGTGTTATGGATAATCTAAGCCTGAATGTTTTTATTAATTCATGATAATTGTATTAATTGCTCAAGAGGTTTGCGTTATGTAGATATTGAGTGCTACCAAAAAATGTGCTTCAAAATACCCACAACATATATTTACATACGCATAAAAACACTACAGAGGACTGTCAGTTCACACATGTGCTTTAATGCTCCATCTGTCCACAGCTCTACACTACAAGCACCTCATCGCTCATGTTTACACCTTGAGCAGAACAGACGGTGAGAGGAGGAGGTGTTAAGAATGAGGAAGTGTAGGGGTGTAGATTTGGGCTGAAACTAAAAAAATAAAATAAAATAAATAAATCTTTTTTTCCATGTCTGCTTGTTTGATAAGGGCTTTACTCTCACCGTACACACCTCCTCCTGAGCTTTACATCAGTAACGCTCTTGATTACCATTTAATGTCCTAATTAGTCACAAGCACAAATCTGACCATGTTGCTGTCACACTTGCGCAGGTGTGATCCGCTCCACTGTTTATATATTGTAGATCGAGGACAAAAACAAAACACACGTGTACACACTATGTCCCCATTTGTTCACCGAGGTGGCGCTTGACTCATGGAAGAGCTGAATTGCTGAGTGGGCACTGCGCTGACCACACGCTGTGATGGAAATGATTTGAGTCATCGCTGTGTTTGTGTTTGTGAGTGATGTGGCCTATCGGCCTGACGCTTGTTTATGCGTTTATCGCTCCGTTTTCAGAAAAATACCCACGTCAGTAATACCAAGTGCGCCATGAGCAAAATGACAGTTGTGATTTATATTGTGATCATATTTTGATTTATATAAGACCTTCGCACAAGCGTACAGATACAAAATAAACACAATACACAATACCTAGTCATCCCTCTATGTACTTTTGATTTCACCACACAGGCTTAGACACTATTATGGGAGACCACTGTAGGTTGATAAAATGGCAAGCAAAAGCAACCCGGTCTGACAGGGAAAAAAACCAAAACAACATTTACACACAGTTTATTTCAATTTATTTGCAGTACCTTCCATACAACAAATATCAACATTTTGTCACAAGCACACAATGTATCAAACTCTCATGAAATAAGCCTAATGTCTCTTCTTCATGGCAATCGGACTCAAGGTAACACGGTATTTTTTTTCTTTACATTTCAGTCGCTCGGTCATCTGTATTCATCTGCAGGTTTTTTTTCTTCTACTGACATTTTCTGCATAGCTGTGTGAAACAAGACACTGTAAAGTGATGAACAGAGTTTATCAAGTTTTTCTTACCGTTGCCATGACACCTACTGCAATAGCCAGCCAAACAGAAATGACACGTACTGACCTACTGTGCTTCTGGCAGAATGCTGATATTCGTCATACAGAAAGAAGGTGCTGCAAATAAGTTCTATGTGAATGCTTTTTCTATGACACTATGTTGGGCAAAGGAGTAACTAGCGTCCAAGCGAAAGAGTCGAAACTATAAAAGGGAGAATAATATTGAATAATCAAGATCAAAAGAGAAACCAAGAGAGCGAGAGCGTAGAGAAAAACTGAGCACAGGTCAATAACACAAGACTGAGATATCAGGAAAGACCAAAGGCTTAGTAGTGGTAGTGAAAGTGTACAAACAAGCAAAGACACAAGATAGTGGACATTAAAACCACCTGCCTAATATGGTGTACCTCCCACTTGTGCCACCAAAACAGCTCTGACTCGTCAAGGCATGGACTCCTAAAGACCTCTGAAGGTGTGGTGTGGTATCTGGCACCAAGACGTTAGCAGCAGATCCTTTATGTCCTGTAAGTTGTGAGGTGTGTCCTCCATGGATCGGACTTGTTTGTCCAGAACATCCCACAGACGCTCGATCGGATTAAGATCTGGGGAATTTAGAGGCCGAGTCAACACCTTGAACACTTTGTCATGTTCCTCAAACCATTCCTGAATAATATTTGCAGTGTGGCAGGGCACATTATCCTGCTGAAAGAGGCCACTGTCAATAGGGAATACCGTTGCCATGAAGGCGTGTACTTGGTCTGCAACAATGTTTAGGTAGTTGGTACGTGTCAAAGTAACATCCACATGAATGTCAGGACCCAAGGTTTCCCAGCAGAACATGAGCCCAGAGTGTCACATGGCTTGCCTTCTTCCCATAGTGCATCCTGGTGCCATCTCTTCCCCACGTAAGTGACGCACATACACTCGGCCATCCACATGATGTAAAAGAAAACGTGATCCATTCTGGATTTTTGTGGAACCAGCACAAGGGCACCGGCAATGCTTATAAGAAAAATACACAGACAGTAGAGATTCATGCAGCCGATCAGTGACAGTCACGTCAGATAATTTATCCTAGATTTGATCTGATTGATAAGACGCATGTGAAATGTAAATGTGGGTGTGATGAAGGTGAAAGTGTATTATTTACTATCTGCCATCGTCCTTTTTTTTTTCCCTAAATTGCCTTTGGAGGAGAAACAAAAACTATATAGACTAATCACATGTTATCCAATCAAAGTACAATTTACACAAAGGACAGATGGCACGACTGTAAGCTTAGTGTTGTTTTTGGTTTGAATAATAGAGTTATAACTAGGGCTGTAGTCCTAGACTAGATCACCATGGTCAAGTCCAAGACCAGGACTAACCAAGGTCGAGTCAAGACCGAGTCTGAATGGGGTTGAGGCCAAGTCAAGAGTGAGTACAAATGAAAGATCAAATCCTTTTCTAAGCCAAGCCTTTAATTAAACCGGTTGGCTTCATTTGTGCATTGTGCCAATGATTAGGCTATGTTTTCTAGAAGAAGGAGTTAATATTGTCAAACTAACATTATTTCTACAAACATATTTAGTGAGTCCAATGTCCAAGACTGAGATACTGGGTATGTGGACACCTGACTAAGTTCTTCCCCAAACTGTTGCCACAAAGTTGAAAGAACACAAGTACATAGGATGTCTTTGTATGCTGTAGCATTACGATTTTTCATCACTGGAACTAAGAGGCTCAAACCTGTTACAGCATGACAGTGCCCCCAAAGCAAGCTCCATGGAGACATGGTTTGTCAAGTTTGGAGTGGAGGAACTCTGGTGTCCTGCACAAAGCCCTGAACACCTTTGGGATGAACTGGAACTTCGACTGTACACCATGCCTTTTCACCTGACAGTGCCTGACCTTACTGATACTCTTGTGGCAGAATGAGCACAAATCCCCACAGCCACAATCCAAAATCTGGAGGAAAGCCTGGTACACCCCGGACAGGGTGTCAATCCATCGCAGGGCACAACCACATACACATTCACACACCCATTCATACACTACAGACAATTTGGACATGCCAATCAGTCTACCATGCATGTCTTTGGACTGGGGGAGGAAACTGGAGTACCCGGAGGAAACCCCCACAGCACGGGGAGAACATGCAAACTCCACACACACAGGGCAGCAGCAGGAATCAAACCCCCAACCCTTGAGGTGTGAGCCAGATCTATTAACCACTATATCAGGGCCAAAACTGAAAATTCAGGATGCACTTGGCCAAAAATAAATTGTTTTAAAATCCATTTTAAAATAGTTTTTTGTATAATTGTATTAATATTAGACCTTTTAATTCATTTCATGAATTTAATGAATCTGAATTGAAAAACTACAAACCAATAAAATGATCACACTTTATTTGAAATGAACACACCAAAACAAAAACAATATAATAATAAATATATTATTCTTCATTCAGTTCTGTAACAATCAAATTTAGCAGATTTTTTTTATCCAATTGTCCAAATAATGTGAAGTTGTAGAAAACTATTATGATATGAAAAACAGCAGTCAAGTAATGAACTAGGCCTTTATTCTGTTTATGGAAACATATCTCCACATTAATTAAAGATTATTGTGCAAAAAAAAAGCAATAAAACTAAAACCAAACTCAAACTGTAAACAACAGATGTAGCCTCAAGTCAAGAACAAAGTTTCGCAGGGCTACACGAATTTTAATGTAAGTGCTATACACATAGCCAACTGGACTGCTTTCTAATTCAGCAAAAGCGGCAGGTTTCTCTCCAAGAATAAAAGTTGCTCGGCTTTCGGCAGGATAGACGGTTCCTCTTCTCATCAAGAACATGAGATGCTGCACTGAATAGTCTCTCACTCTCTGTGCTGGTGCTTGGGGTGGATAAATACCTGCGTGCAATCCGCCCCAGCAATGGAAAGCGTAGCTGCGCTTGTTGTGGCGCTGCTGTGGATTCGGGTGCTTTCCGGTAGAATCTCGTCAAACGTCAGAGAGCGAGGGTCTGAAGTGAGCCTCTTCGCTTGTACGCACCCGTTTCTCTGGCACCCTTCAGCAGATGCATTCATTCATCAAAGTAATATTCTTTAAATCGTGGAGCTAGTAATGTTGCAATGCAACGATAGATCGAGATCGAGGTTAGATCGAGAGTGAAATCTGAGCGCCGAGCACAGAGGGGCGGGGCGTGGCGGCATATATTTTTGGGTCATATTTTCGGTGCATCCCTAGCCCGCACATTTTTGAACATATAGTGTAAGAGTAAGTACAAATGCCAATAAGTCAAAGTCAATTAGGAAAACCACACAACCATGATCAATGATAGTTTGGATAATTAACCACCTGCTCACAGAGCAGATTATAAATCTGGTTCAGCTCTGGACTACAGTGAGTTGTCAGTTCCTAACTTTGTATAGCTAATATAATGGAAACTCTACTCTACAAACTGCAAGTGCAACAAGAGTGCATTTAAAGAAACAGCTTTGCCAATATGTTTTATTAAGTACACCATCTGAGTAACAAATAAACTAGCAAAGCAGTAAAACAATACATTTCCCTTTCAGTCTTTCCATCTCTATTCGCCCGCTCTGCCTTTTTTTGCTTCTTGTCCCTAACAATGGCGTGTTCAGGACCCAATTAAAAGCAGTGAGTTCTCACTTGCTTTGGCCACAGCAGGTGTGTTGGAGTGGTTTCATAAAGGCCACAGCACTCAGTCCAATATCTTGGGCATTCGACAGAATGACTTTATTATCAGATCAGCAGCACTTCAGATTGGAATTCAGCACCACAGAGCATAAGAGATCTGATCTGAAGCCTACTCGATGCTTTTGTGCTTAAAAGTGATATAATCATGTGCAATCTGTGACACATACCAATCTGATCTTGCAGTGAATTAAGAAAAAAAAAAATGTTGGATTCTTACACAAATTAGGTGGGGAAAACGATGAACACTACGGGGGATAGCCATTATAATTTCTAGCACTTCTTCATGAGATAAACCCAGCCGAGCCTTGAGCCTGCTCTTCACACACAACAAACAAAAAGCTTTCTTTTTGATGAAGTTTTCGATCCAGTCAAGGCTGTGTATGCATTGAAAATTTCTTCAAAACTTGTGTGATTAGATAAAATAAGTAGTTTCACCAGTTTTCTGAATCCCACATTTACTTTATATTCACTTATACTTTCACTTTATAGACACAAAGTTACATGATCAAACTGAGTAAGAAGTTCTTTGTAAAGTTTTGTCCAATGCATTTGTTGTGGACAGCTAGCTAGCCGAGTTTCTCCATAACCAGCTAGCTTACTAACTACCTTTATATACCAAAAGAAATGATCAGCATTGCTGTATTCTAAACCCTGTTATTGTTATTAAGTAGGTTTTAAGAACATTTTAATTCATCATCACTAACACTAACTTCTCTTCAAGCACCATTTGCCTTATTTACAACTCTCTATGCTGTTTTTCATAGAACCTTCGAAAGTCTTTCTGTATATTTAAGAGTTCTTAGCATGTTAAAAACAGTCCCACCAGGATTTTGCAATTTCGTAGAAATGAACGCAAAATCAAGCAAACTCTGCAATATTCGGAGGAGCTCGCAATTTTTCAAAATTAACGCAGATTTGGCCCGAGACGTGTCACGTGACGTCGTCACAGCGCGCATTCAGCCAAAGCCGTCTTCGATTCACATGTCGAAAATGAGTACAGTTAAAAGGTCTAATTTACCATCAAACATCACTGTGAAAGATCGTGCAAAACAATTTTGTGGAATTGCACATTAAACTTCCAAAAGATTGGAACCCTTTCTGATAGGGAAACACTTTGTTGTAAAGTTCTACACAGAACCATTACAGGTTCTCCCAGAGGGACATCCAAAGAAAACTTTTGTTTTGGTTTCGGAAACTGACTAGGCTAAACATGGTGGCTAACATATCGACTACATTTACATGGACAGCAGTAATCTAATTATTGACCTTATTCTGAATAAGACAATATTGTGATGAAGGTGTTTACATGAGTCGCTTTTAGAATATTCCTTTCATCTCCCCGTTTTACATGTTATAGAACATAGATCGATTAACGGCACACGTCATTACGTCACCGCGCCACGCCGTCCAACGTTCCATCCAGAATTTCACGTATTAACATACAGTGCGTCTTCGTTATGGTACCGTATACAGTTTTCTGTGTTTAATTTTTAATGTTACAAAAGCTTCAAGTGCAGTTTAATATTTGTCATGCTGTACGTGCTAATAGACGACTGCTTGAAGCCGTGAGCTGCGTCCTAAACCGCGTACTTACTTACTATATAGTAGCCAATATACATGTATTTCACCTACTATACAGTAGGTAAGTACGCGGTTTTGGACACAGCCGTGCTCTCTTGTTTGCCGTCAAACGGTTGAGCACTGCCGTGTGTGTACGTGTCCTGTCGCAAAATGC
>JANDJT010000103.1:17270818-17313595 GCA_024331685.1 Stegophilus panzeri
CTAAAACAGGAATACTCCACACGTCTTAATTCCATTTGTGTTTACTTCGAGTATGACTTTAGTCGGATTAAGGTCATAAAAAACTGCTGTTTACATGCTAGTGTCTTAATCAGAGTATCGTCTTAATCGGGTTGGTATCGGATTATTGTTGTCCATGTAAATGTACTGACTGTGATAAAGCATGTGAGTGCATTCAGACTCAAACAGGTCAGGCAAGGGCAGGGATGATTCAGCTATTGAAAGTGAAACTGAGGTTTCAGCTCTCACATAAACAATATTATATCGGTTTGGTTGGCGACTTTAGTTTCTCGTGGCATGTTTAACTACAAGAAGACTGCGTGTTATATTAACAGGAGAGTAAAATGTTGTTTTTGGCATGGACTTTATTTTGCTTTCCCCAAACCTGCATGTTCCTGACTCGTCTAGCAGAATAATCCAACTCTAGTAAAAGCCGATGTGTGTAGTGCAGCAGGTGGTGGGATTCCGAATGAATATCATGTCTACACTTAACGCACATTTTGTTTTAATATACATACCTAATAAAAACTTTTATTTTGCAAAAGTCAAGCGTGAGTAGGGTTCTTTACTTCTTTCTCTTTTTGCTGAATGAGAGTAGAAACAAATTACTGACCAATAACCTACTGAGCCTACTTTGTCCACAGTGCAGCTATGAATAGACTAAAAAACTAGTAGCCCTGATACATAATCATGTCCTGGGTACCCAGGCTGGTGATTTGCCCACTCCTAGTATATAAGCCTCACAAGGCACATCATAAATGACAAGATGCTCACACAAATCAACTGAACACAATTTTAAATGCAACATGGCTGCTACTAGGGAAGCGATTTCTGTCCTTCATATACAAGGATCCCATGCAGTGAAAGACACCATTAATAATTCTCACCATCTAGGTCTAAACAACACAAGACTTTTATAAATAAATATAACAAAAACCATGATTCGGACATTCGGACAAAGCACTGCAAGCTTATTGAATACAGAAGCGACTGGAAGTTGAGAGAAATAAGAATAAGAAGCTTTGTCTAAACTACTAAAGACAGCTCTTATTCTAAGCTAACACACACTGGCTGCATATTGGAGAAGACATTCTGTTTGTGTAAAGCCCATCTCAATGCTTAAGACCATGTGCTTGACAAAGCCCCGGCAGCTCTGACAAGGTGTGATCATTACCTGTGGCCTGCCATGGTTACGTTAATTTACCCAGTGGCCCCAGCTGCAGACTTGTGCTTGCTGCGGGGGTGTTGCTGGAGGTTTTTGTTTTTTTCTCTCTCTCTCTCTCTCTCTCTCTTTCTCAGGAAACAAGGCATCTGAGGCTTCATTAAGATCAGACTGCACTGCTGGGTGGGCTTGTCAGACTAATGTCACAGCTAATTAAAAACATGTGCTTAAAAAAGCCTTTTGAACACGCGAACTTGTTCATGCGCATCATGCAAAACAGCACAGGAAAAAAAAATCTCATTAAATGTAAACTGAAACTGGAGGTTTCAAAAAGCTATGAATAAAAGGCATATAGTAAGAAAAGGATACAGAAAAAGATAGAACAGAATTCTCTCTTGAAGATTTATATCCTATATTTCCTCACATTAAAACAATTCATTGCACGCTGAAGTGACTGACATGACTGATGTAGTTTGCGCTCAGCAAATACATGTCTATTTCTCTGTTCGGTCACTGTGACAAACAAGCAAGCCTGATTTTAGGGGAAATACATATTTCAGGCAGCAATTTGAATAAAATATGAGACAGGTGCGTTTCTGTTGCGAGGGTATAATCAAATGTGGAACTGATTATTGCCACAAATCAGTCCTGAAAGTCAGAAAAGGTTGTAATTGACAGAAATGGTGTCATGTCCACTATCGTGCTGTCCTGTCCTGTCTCCTTTCACTTCCCGGGACAGAAAAAAAATGTCAGGGAGAAGGAAGAAGAGACTGTTATCCAGCCACGAAAAAGAGAACAATCGACTCTGTCTTGGATTAACCTTCACTCAAACAACAGGGAGTGCTTATTTTAGACAATAAATGGCTTTAACTTGTTTCTAGACAAAATGCAGGATATCATATGATACCATCAGTGTTGGCTCAAAAATGTGGTTTTTTTTCTAAAAGCTTTAGTGTGACTGAATGCCCAAAATAAAAAAAAGAGAAGAAAACAAACATATATAACTAACAAGAATGCAAAAAGAAAATATAAAAACATTACCTAACTATGTTAATGAAGAACAAAGGGACCATCCCTATTTCCCTATTAATTATTTATTTTTAGTAAATTTGAAAGAAAAGAAAAAAATCGAACATGGCTAGTTCTGTTACTACGTTTCCAAGCTTCAAAATGAAACCCTTGACCAAGCATTCACAGAATATTTGGTGTGCCATCTGTAAGGGGGTTGAAGTCCGAGCTGTGTCTCGTTTTCTACCAATCTAGCAATAAGAAGCACACACCAGCGCCAACAGGGATTTCCACCAAGGAGAGCAGAACAATCCAATATGAAACACTCCATTAATCCTTCGATGAGTCCAGGCTAACATTTCTCACTTGCTTAACTACATACGCTCTTGTAATTCAGAAGGTAGGGGCTATTTAGTCACCAACATGCATACAAATGGAAATAGTAATACCCCAAAACAACCTGTGCTAGAACCTGCAACTGGTTCTACACATCCTTATTACAGAAGCCATAGTTAGTGGATCAAGTAGAGTTTGGAGCTCTCTAAATGGCAATGCTACGCTTTTTTTCTTAGATTCTTAACTGGGTAAGATGGAGTCCCTGAGCAACTGAAAGAGTATCTGTTACAATGCATCTTGTAAACAGACACCTTTGAAATAATGATGGAATGGTGAATAAGAATGGACCATTGGGGTATCTACAAAGTTTGCTCCATCTGACCTTCTGAGTACCCTGTTCTACAACCTACCATGTCTACCTGTCCAGCTGAGAGAACCTGTTCGGGCCAAGGTACACACTCTGGATCTCCTGAGTCCATGTTCTTTGCTAAAGGTGTATCTCAACATGCCCTTGATGGAGTGCTCCTGTAGAATCAACCCTGCCTGTTTAAGGGCCCTGTTTAAATCTCAAATATCCATCTTCTTCGCTAAAAGTGAATCTGAACATGCCTTAGGTGGGGTTTTCCTCTGGTGTGCCTCCTGTAGAATCAGCCACTGCTCCTGAGATCCAAGACTTGCTTGCTAAAGGGTCCTGTTTGGATCTCCAGTTTCCAGCGCCTTAATTTGGATCCTGTTTGGATCTCCAAACTCCATCATCTTTGTTTGGATCCTGTTTGGATCTCCAGAGTACATCTTCTTTTCTAAAAGTGTGCCTGAGCAGGCCTTTGGTGGAATTTTCTTCTGGTGTGCCTCCAGTAGAATCAGCCTTGCTTCCTGAGGCCCTGTGGTCCAAGCCTTGCTTGCTAAAGAGTCTTGCTTTCCTACTTTGCATACCACAATTTCACATGTACAGCCTCTACAAACCAGTTCTGACACAGACTCCCTTAATGGCTACTGCTACGGGTTCCATTCTGGTCAATAATTCAGCATCTGTGCTGCTTTTAATTCTAGTTTAACCACTAACATGAACTCAACCTACTGTCTCTGCTTGCCCTAATTCAGCATCTAACTCCCCTTATTACCATCATAATTTCAGTCTTGAATTGGTTTCACAGTATTTGTTGCTCAGGTGGATGCAATTCTGGGAAAAAAAAAAAAATGACAATACACCAGGCAATGGAAATGCTTATCGCAGTGAAAAGTCTGTAGAGGTATATGGATGAGGAGTGGTAAATTTTCCACAAACTGAATCTGGCTTTAGGCTCTGTTTATGATCTTAGTCCTTTTATTTCAAGCTAAATTTCCACCCTCCTGAGTGCTCCATTACTTTGAAAACAGGATCCTGGACAAAACAATAATTCACAACAATATAAAGTACACAATGGAAAACGCTGAGAATGGGATGAATAATTAAAACCAAACAGAACATATTGATCAAAGTCAGCTCCAGGGAGAAAGAATTCTCCTTCATTTTTCATCACCACATAGCTGAATGCGGGGGGGGAATATTCTGTATTCTGGAGAAATATTCGCCAATTAGGGTATGCAACACCTGATTTAGTCCATGGCAACACCAAACTGACTGCTACTAATTGTCAAACTCTATAGGTTTAGAAGTTGGGGATATTTAAGTTCATTGTGGCTTCAGCCATGGATGGAATGAGGGATATAATTTGCAGTAATGACTGACACTCATTATTTCGCTCCAGTTCAGGTCCTGAACCCTGTGAAAATCATTATGAGGTTGGAAATCAAGATGAAGGGCCACTCTTTGGACCCAAAACCTCCAGGTCTCATTTATTAATAAAACTGAGAGAGGTCACACCCGGGGAAAAGCTTGCTAGCCGCTCGGAAATGTCAATGAAGACAAGGCTATTCTCACATTTTGCCACCAATCAAAAATACTCTCACTGTGAGGTTAGGCAGGCAACGTGAGGAGCTCAATTTTCCCTCAGGCCTCTCCAGAACTTTCTCCCTCGCCACTCTCCATCCATTCTAATGGAAAAGGGGAAGGGAGAAAATAACACTAATGAATAAGTTTTGTGCAGCTCCCTTACAAAAGGAAAGGGCTCTATGACTCACTGATGAAAAAATTATGCTCTTTAAATCATTGAATTGCTTTGCATAAAGAATCAAAGCTATTTCGAGTTACCTTCATACAGCAAATCGGGCTTTGTGAGGATAAGCAGTAAACAAATTAATCAAATCATTCTTCTCATCTCAGACAGGTGTAATGTTAAGAGTGAGATATAGTTCCCCTGGAATCACAGTGCTACCATTATCAAGAATCAGTGACAAACATGAAGAAGACAAGCAGATGTGTGTGTGTGGGACTGTTTTAATCACACATCTAGATGAATTCTGACCAATCCCGTGCACTCTGACCAAAAGTTTGTCCAATCCCTCCCCCACTCGTGCTGAAATTTTCACCAATCCCGCCCACTTTCACTGAAAGTTTGACTAACCTCGCCGACTCTCACTGGAAGTTTGACTAATCTCTCCGATGCTTGCAGTTATTATTTGTGCTTGTACCTGCCTGTGGTGTTTTCTAATGAACTTTAGTCGTGTTTTTTCTTTAAATAGGAACAAATTACTCACTTAAATCACAGCAACCCTGACTATGATAAAGCAGTTACTGAAGATAAACGAATGCAGCGAATGCATCATGCAGTGCAATTCGTGTCCAGCACATTCCAACATTCGCTCCCATTAATGTGGCCTTAATACACTATATGACCTAAAGTTTGTGGACACCTGATCATCACACTCATATGTGCTTTTTGAGCATCCAGTTCCAGATGTAGTCCCCCTTTGCTGTTATAATAACCGCCACTCTCCTGGGAAGGTTTTCCACTAGAGCATTAGTGAGGTCAGGCACTGGTGTTGCGCGAGGAGTGCTGGGGCACTGTCGTGCTGAAACAGGTTTAGGCTAGGCCTGTTCGTTCCAGCGAAGGGAAAGTGTAATGCTACAGCATACAAAGACATTCTTTACACTTGTGTACTTCAACTTTGTGGCGACAGTCTGGGGAAAGCCCACAGCTGTCCACAAACTTTTGGCGATATAGTGTATCTGACCACCTGCTCCTGCATGCATGAGACTAATGCCTGCTCACTCTCACAGCTTTTACTGTTGAGTCCCAGCACACCTCTAGTGGAAAATCAAAAAAGCTCTTCTTGAAGATATAAAGAATGTAGATCCTAAGCAGCAGTATGAACATAAAAAGTGATGGAAGTCTCTCTTGTAAAGTGAGTGCAGTGTTGAGTCTGAAATAAAATGAAACAGTTTAACCGGTATTACAGCTTCAGCTCCAATTTCACTAACTGCCCTATTAAAACAGGATAAGTTACATTCTCTGTGGCATAACCATACTAAATTAAACCAAATTCTTTATCCTAAGTGAGCCCGTTCCAAATCTTTTTTTTGGAGATTGGGATTTCCTTCACAGCTCTCACAATGTTTCTATCATCAGCTCCTGTTGTTTTCCTTGGCTGACCTGTTCAATGTCTGGCTGTTAGTACACCAGTGGATTCCTTCTTTCATTTGGGACATTCCAAATTGTTTTATTGGCTATGTCCAATGCTTGCTCTGATAGATTTTTCTCTTCTTCACAATGTCATGCTTCCCCCCCCCATAGACAGCTGTCTTGTTTGGGAACACCTGGGCAACAAGAAACAGCTGTCAGTCACATGTTCCAATATTTTTGCTTTAAAATGGGAGGGTTCAAACAAAAGGTGTCATTTTCTAAGTTATTTAACACATTTAGATGTAAATATCAGGAAACGAACACTGAAATAGTCATATTCATCTTTGGATCTCAAACTCAGATGTCTTCATTGGCCTGGCTGTTGCAGTACTTTCAAAGGGGACTGTAGGAACACAATGCTGCTTGCTGTCATGAATTCATAGCAGGTGAAAATATGGCTGCTCCGGTTTGGTTACTTGCTCCATAATCATATAAGAGGGTCATTCTTCACCTCTTTTGACTTTTCCCAGTACAGAGTGTTTCCTCAAAGATTAAACGCAGAGAATCCAATTAGCTTATTTTCACATCATGGTTGTGCCTTCCCGTTTAAGCAGTTTTCATGTCTGGCTGATGTGATTGAAACGTCTGATGTCCTTCAGTCCGGCTTCCTCACATGCCTCACATCTCTTTGGAATGACAATGCCAGCGACTTATGGATGCACAGATGGGGGGTAAAGTAAAGAATTATGCAGAGTGCTTAATTCAGTTAATGAGGCTGAGAAAATGAACACAACTAATTCCGAGTCAAGACTTCATTAAAATAATGACTTTTGATCTTGAGAGATGAATATTCTGGCTTTCTGGATGGCACATACCAAAATATGGTAACATTTGGCTTGGAAATGAATAAATAACACGTAACTAAGGAGTATTCCATTGAGACGAGAGAGAGAAAATATTAATTGCTGTTTAAAAATATATGAGAAGTGTTAAACTGGTTAAAAATATGCCATATGTATCTGGTGCAATAAATACAGCGCTGTGAAAACGTATTTGAAGGATTTCTCCTGTTTTTGTGTATATCTCATACTAAAGAGTTTCAGAAATTAAAACAAAATCTAAGATAAATAATGTTATTTACTGAAGCATAAAAGTTATCCAATACCAGCTGGGCCGGTGTGAAAATGTATTTGCCCGTGTAGTTACTAATTCCCCAAATCTATGAAACTGCATTCATAATGGGGTTCAGCTGGACTAGACACAACCAGGCCTGATTACTGCAAACCCTGTTCAATCAAATCAACACTTAAATAGAACTTTTTCAACAGCATGAAGTTCCAGAAATGATGAGGAAGAAGGTGCTTGAAATACATCAGTCTGGGAAGGGTTACAAAGCTATTTCAAAGGCTCTGGGACTCCAAGGTACCACAGTGAAGCATCGATGGAATGGCATCCATGGAAGAATGGTGAGGTAAAAACAATTGCTAACCCAGAAGAATATTAAGGCTCGTGTGAATTTTGCCAAAACACACCTTGATGATCCTCAAACCTTTTGTGAGAACGTTCTGTGGACTGATGAGTCAAAAGTGGAACTGTTTGGAAGACAGGAGTCCCGTTACATCTGGAGTAAACCAAACACAGAATTCCACAAGTAGAACATCATACCTATGGTCAAGCATGGTGGTGGAAGTGTGATGGTGTGGGGATGCTTTGCTCCTTCAGGGCCTGGACAACTTGCAATAATTGAGGGAAACATGAATCCTGCTCTCTACCAGAAAATCCTAAAGGAGAATGTCCGGTCTTCAGTCCGTAAGTTGAAACTCAAGCGCAACTGGATCATGCAGCAAGACAATGATCCAAAGCATAGGAGTAAGTCCTAGTCCTAGAAATAAGTGAAACACTGATGTCCAGTTATCTGAAACATTTGGTTGCAGTTGTTGCTGCTAAAAGATGGCTCAACTAGATTTTAAGTTTAAGGAGGCAATTAGTTTTTCACAAGGGTGATAGGTGTTGGAACATTCTTTGCTTCAATAAAAAATAAAATAAACTGTATTATGTGTTTACTCAGATCGCCTTTGTTTTATGTTGTATTTATCTGAAGAACTAAAACTATTAATATGAGAATAGAAGAAATCAGGAAATACTTTTTCACAGCACTGTACATATATTCCTTCAAGTGATTACTCGTTGCACTCCTTGTAGAAAATAATGCACCACTCTCCTGCCTTAACACCTCGAGTAATGAAACTCTCCATGCCAACTAGAAGCTGATTTATTTTTTTTTCCCCTGCTTGCACACATATTTTTGCATAGTCATTTGCAACCCAGAAAATAAGGCATTCCGGCTTAGCAAAGATTGATATAGTATTTAGCATAATAGAGTGTGGGAGGAAAACAAGCTAATTAATCTAGTCTAGAGGACCTCCGTTTCCCTTGTGCCCTGCCTATTATTTCCCACAAGACTACTCTGAGGACCCACAGCACTGCTCTTGCCAGTCTGCTACACTCAAGAGAAGAGGGTAAAGCAAAGACATAAAGACAAACTGCGTGGAGGGAAGTGAGGAAGACAGAAATACTTGGGGGTTTGCTTAGGTCTTTGTTCAGAAGTGAGAAATCCTAACAGAAAAAGCAGAGCACCAATTAGAGCTCGTTACAGATTGCGTTTTACAGCAATGTCAGATCCCAGCAGGACTTTTCCAGAGAAAAGAAACTCTTTCACCCCACGGCTGGATTTCAAAGGTATTTGCTATGTGTTAGAGTCATTTGTTTCATTTGCTACTCCTGTGAAGCAAAATAACTTTTAATTACTAGCACTTTTTTCAGCAGCAACGCAACCAAACATCTTGCAAGCATGACCACTTTCACTAGTTTAGTCTGCTGGAGCACAGAACCCAAATCACAATAAGCTGCAGTAAAATACCCTTTGTTTAACATAAATAAAGAATATTTATATAGAATTGAAAATGAAAATTTTACAGTTAACTGTAAAAAGAATCATAAACCCCCTGAGGACAGATTAATTCTACAAACAAAGGATGAAAAAATTAGGTATCTATATACAGTATCTGTGTGCAATAATATTATGGCTATTTATTGGAGCCAGATAGAACCCATTTCTATTAAAACTGTCCAGATTCCAGGGGACATTATTATAGGCATAATAACTTTGATAAGGATGGGTTCTAATGTCCACCACTGTAACAAAATTAGAAAATCGCAGACCCCTTGGTTAGGTTTCAAGGACCCCACTTAGGCTCTAGATAACATTTTAGTCCTCTGGTTGAGCAGACACACAGAGTGGGCTCTTCTCAGTCTTTTGGGTTTAATGGGTCTGCTTGTAGTCATTGGTGTATACGTCAGTGGATGGAACTCATGAGAGAGAAGAGTGAGGGAGAGGAGTTGAAGATGCTGAGAAGATGTAACGTGCTGTGTGAGGTGTGGCCTTTATTGTAGCCAATCCAGCGATCATTGTCCGTTCAAATTGTATATGCAGGCAATCTCAAAAAAAGAAATAATGCACAATGTGATAAGTAACAACAAGGAATAAATAACTAAACTAATCAAGGTGGGACACAGAACAGATGAACACAATAGGGTAGCAAACAAATGATAAGACAGGATGGAGACAGGACTGAAACCAAAACAGAGGCACATGGCAAAGTATACACAAAATCACATGGAGAAATGAACCAGTGAGCCCTGTGCTCGTAGCGCCCAGAGGGGGAACTCGTGACAGAAGGGTGTTTAAGTGTGTGTTTGAGTGGGGTAGATAGTTTTGCTCATCATAGAACAGAGGTGTGCCTGTGAATTCCATACAAGCTTCTCTGAGTCATATTTCATCAGCCAAATCATGTCAGCTCCTGACCCTTTCATCAAACAAGCACCCACTCTAGCACCTCATAGAACTTATAAACAGGGTGACAAACTAATAAATAAACAATCACTTACTTCTTGGTCTTCATCCTCCTCAGTGCATGCTGTGTTTGTCTGTTTTCACTCCTCTTCAGGGTGCACCAAGAGGCTTTGGGTGTTACTTTAGCCTCTATGGAGGTATTTATGTAGCAGATGTTCTGCATAATGTTTGCTTATTGAGCACGTTCAAGCAAGAGTCATTCAGAAGAGCTAGCTCAAACTCTGCTCATCACTCTGTCATCCATGGTTGGAAGTCCACAAGATTATAACTGGCTCTGCTCTGAGGTTGCAAAGGACTTCATGTCTCATTTGCCTGTTGAGCTTTCATTTTCCCGTTAGAGTGATGACAGGCAATAATATGCTTAGTGGTCTTCAGATGTCTTCCGACGTGGTGCCACACCCGCCCATCCGCCCGACCGAGTTCGGCTGCACTGGAACTGAGCCATGATTCTCGTACTCAGGTCCGCACTTTTCAGGAAGTAAAGTAACCCGTGCACGTGTTTTAGCCGATGAAGACATCATTAGTTTCCACAACACACGTGTACCATGAGTGGCAGGGGAACGCTGTGGGACACAGAAGAGTCCACTGCTGCGCATAATAGCACCAAAATAAAAAAAATAATAAAAAAAACTGTGGTGAGTCGCGTTGTGTTCTCCATGTGCGTTTGTGATGACGTAAGATGAACGCAAACGCCCCAAGGTTCGATAGAATCAAGTGAAGTTCTGAAACCAGACCCACTTGGATTCGGACCGCAGCGAACGTGCCCAGTGTGAAAACCACATGATAGTCTATTGACTGTTTTTAGCTTCTATAACATAAGTGATAACAAGAAAAACTTTTTTTTTTTTTAATTGCGTTTCCACAACATCCTCTCATCTTGGAGAGTCATGCAGTAGGAGACAACTGGGTGGAAGAAAATGTAAAGACACGCTGTATTCTTCACAGCTAACTGTTAAATAGGTCAAACATTTCATTTGAATGTATCAGTCACTGCAAGTTGCAGTTGCTGCAGTCTTTAAATGACTCACTGCAGGGAGTCTCCAGCACACATTAGGTGTTTTTTTTTTTTTTTTCTTCAAATTATTTCATTATCCTGCTATGGTTATTAGTCTGCAATAAGATTTACTGTGAGAGAGCCCTTATGCTGTCATGACGCACTCATGACTGACTCATGATTTTAAGAAGTGAATCTTACGGACTTTCAGGTTGATCGATAAAGCTGCTATGGGTGCGTATTCGGTAACACGAGAGTATCTGTTTGGCGTTGGGTGATTGATCTGCCAGCACGCTCAACCTGCTTTGATCTGTAAACATAAGAGCTCCTTCAGGGCACTTTAAACTTTAAGCTTCCAAACACAGAAACGTTGGGCAAACAGTCATGTGCAGTAGTTCCAGCACCTTCTGCTCCAGTCATGAGGAGGCCAGACGGCTGCATGCTGCCATAGATGACTAATCTCACTGCTGGGGTTGTGTGTCTCTGATTATGCTTGTTTGTCTGTTAAGGTCTGCATGTGTGTGCATGTGCACGTGGGTATCTTGTTTATTAAAGACATCACCCCGTGATTACATTACACAGTGAACAGTCAGTAGTTGGTGTTTATGGGAGTGTGACTTGTTTATAATTCATGATAATACGGTCAATATGCTCGGAGAGAAGTGACTAAATTAAGTCTGCATGCATGCCATCTTGCCATCTGTGGCCATCTTGCTTGCGATTCATGTAAAGATGACGCCTATTAGAGGAAAAAAAAAACACAATGAATCCTTGCATGGACCCTCCGGAAAACAGGGTGCCGTGTACTCTCTGTTCCTCCGTTACATCCTTCACGTAGACAGAATTAGAGACAGATAGACACTACGCTAAAAGGCGGGTCAGTGCATTGACTGGTACTTAAGATGTTCGTAGAGAGAGATAGAGCCAGAAACTGCTAATTACCTCCAGTTAAAGAGGTAGTGTGGAAGAAGGCCTTGTAAAAGCACAGCCTGAGGGGACGACACAATCACATTCTCATGCAAATGGAAGCTTCTAGACAAATGATCAGCTTGGAGATGCTACATGGAGACAGAGGGTCCATTGGCAGGTCAGAACTGGGCATTGGATTGCATTTTATCCTTCTTTCTCTTCACAGACACACACACACACACACGCGCACACACACACACACACACACACACACACACACACACACACACGCACGCGGACACACAGATCAATTCAAGCAAAGTAAATGTGTTTCGCTTTGTCAGTTCATTTCTCCAGAGTTGCAATCATCCTCACTGAATACACACACACACAAAGAAACACAAAGACACACACACACTTCAATACAACACAAAGGCACCTCAGAGTTAGTGCAGGACTCTTATTAAATTCTATGTGTCCTGTTCAAGTGACTTCCCTTGTCACTCAGAGAGAGAACGGAGAGAAGGAGGAGGAGGAGGAGGAGGAGGAGGAGGAGGAAAGTGAGACAGACCCAATCTATCTTTGATGCAGCGTACGTACATTTGTGTGTGTACCCATTTGATTTAAAAGGAAAACAATATTCATTCAATTAGAGGGCTATCTTTGTGATGATGTGGGGGAAAAATGTCTTAGTTCTGACTGAATCCTGCGGATGCGTCTCAAATCGAATGAATATTCATGGATAGAACGGTAAAGAGAAAGAGGAAAAGCAGGAGAGAAAGCGAGAACGAGAAACGCAGATAGAGAGGTGCATACCAAACAAAAAATATTATCGAATTTCAAATACACTTCCGTGCTGCTGATGGTAAAATAATTTAAACAGATTAGCCGTTCTGAAAAGTAAAACTCAAGCCACGACATTTGTTCTTGGCTGAGACGCTGATATTGATGTGAGAGCTGCCAATGCGGGAAGTGGTGATCTCATTTCAGAGCCATTAATTCATTTGTACCTGCAGTCAGATCTGTAGATGTATTACTGTTGAAAACTTACTAGAGGGAAAGAGTGACAGCTGGGGTCATTGCTGTACTTGGTTTCTTTTGATTTACTTCTGAGTCATTTCTACGAGGCTTAATCTCTTTAAGCACTGTCCCCTGCAGGTATGATCTTCGGAACAGCTTTTGCGCCGTTTTATGGAACTATAAATCCATGCAACGTGATGTTAATTACACTGTAAAGCATCCATTTTGTCTTACTTTGTCTGTTAACAACCAACTCCTGATAAATACTAAGGAAGCCCTGTCCGTGTCTGAAGAACTCTGACAGAGATAGAACTGGTGTATTTGATTAAATTTCGATGCCCCATTTTTGCTTATGAGCAAAACTGAAGATGAAATTCAGCCTCCAGTGCTTGAAGACTAAGAACCATTGTCTTGTTTCTTCACATAAAGATGTCCTTTTGTTTTAGGATCTTATTCAAGAAGAGCAGGGTGGACAAATCAGCAGCTCGGGCTCCATGGACGAACGATTAACACTGGCTGCTCACACACTCCCAGCAATACAGTAACAACCTGTTCAATTTTTTATTTAAATGTCTACTGTAATTAATAGAATTTTATTTTTTATACTAAATAATAGCATTTTCCATCCATCCATCCATCCATTTTATGCACCGCTTATCGTACATAGGATCGCGGGGAGCCTGGAGCCTATCACAGGGGACTCGGGGCACGAGGTAGGGGACACCCGGGACGGGGTGCCAACCAATCACATGGCACAATTACACACAGACTCACACACCCGTTCACACACTACTGATCATTTGGAAATGCCAACCAGCCTATAGCACATGTCTTTGGACTGGGGGAGGAAATCGGAGTACCTGGAGGAAACCCCTGAAGCACAGGGACAACATGCAAACTCCCCTGTTTTATATATATATATATATATATATGGGGAGGATGAAGGACTACCACATGCTTCCTCCAAGACACATGAACTGCTGCATCACATGGCAACGTAACACACACGGAGGACAGCGCATCTTCCAAATATATGAACTGACAGACACCCACAATTGCCTAGCATCATTGTGATTGTCAGGGGAGTGAGAGTACGCCTTCCCTCACACCCAAAGAACACACCCATCTTTGCTCCTTTGCCTCCCAGCCACAGATGGCTGTGGCATTGTCATGATCTCCTGATCACAGGGCAAATGCGTCTTCTAAGAGTACTAGCACTAGCTAGATAACTATACTGACTGTTCACTTCCTGCCTAATATATCCCACCCCTTTACAGGTGGCATTGTAACAAGATAATCAACGTTATTCATTTCACCTGATGGTTATGGCTGATCGGTGTACATCTTATTGTTCTTCCTACAACTTTCTGTTGCTTTCTCCTGTTTCTGGTCAGTTGGCAGAAACTTGTTGCACTCCGCTGGCTCCTTTAACACCTCAGCGCTTGGATTTCAGTCTGAATCACTTGTACGAAACTTTAAATAAAAGCGTTCGCCAAAGAAATGAATGCAATGTAATGTAAATGTATGACGTTATATAAATATATATGAATCTGTCATATAAAACATACAGTACAAAGTGCAAAAGGAGACGTGTATGTGTGCTTTAATTGGAAAACACGCAGTTATAAGGGCATGCATGTGGGGTTCTCTCTTGCTTCTATCTTGTGTGTTTATGAGTGTTTATGTAAAACTCACCAGGAGGCATCCACTGGTTTGCGGAAGGCTTTTCTTTGGTGTTGGCCTGCTCCCACTCAAGGTCGTCATCTCGTCCCTGGCTGTAGCCGCACGCCCCAAACGGCTTCTCGAAGCTGCAATCGCCTGCGACAAAACAGAAGGGGAATTAATATCACTGTAGCGTTTTTCCATTAACTCATCCTGCAAATAAAGGAACATATGAAGTATGTTCTCTCCCCCTATTTGTCGCCTCCTCCTCCTCCTCCTCCTCCTGCTCTTTCCTGCCTCTAATACGGGTGTTCATAATGCAATCTGCCAAACAATGAGAGCGGCTTTAAGTGAGATGGAGAGAGGGATGGGTGCGCCAGGCGCACAGTAACATATATTACCATCATTAGGCGCGCGGCAGGCCAATTCCACAATGACAGAAATGAAGTGTCCAAACTCCATCATCGTTAAGCGGCGTGCTCCTGTCGCGCCATCGGGTATAAATTTGATTCATTTTCCCGCTGGTATGAGACCAAACTTCCCTCGCCGATCATCTCACGTTTAGCTCTCATCTATCCTAATCCTTCCCGCGGGACGCACGTGCGCGTTCACAGATATGGCGAGTTGATGAAGATGTGACCACACGCATACAATGAAGTGTGTGTGCGTCTTCTGAGTTATAGTGCCATTATTTTAATGACACCTGAGTAAAGAAAGACATCAAGAAGAAAGTGGAAACTCGTTTTTTTTTTTTTTTTGCTAGTCAGAAGCCGAACTTCCGAATGCATCGTCGCAGCATTAAAATCTGTTAAAACCGACCAAACTGAACGAAGAGGCTTTTAGTGCCAATAAAAGGGGCGGATACTACAGTATTATTTTGCTTTGTTTCAGGATGATAGTGATTACTCATTTAACCACGCTCGTTACTTAGCTGGTCTTGCTTACAGAGCGAACATGGAAAAAAATATTAAAAGCTACAAAGACAAAGGGATTTGTTCAAAAAGACAGAGCTTTCACATATTATTTTTCCTTCAAATTAGTATATAAAAATAATAAGGGAGCTCTCAGCTTCCCTTCACACACCCTTCCGGCGTTTCCTTTCTTTTCCTTTCCAGTGGCAAGACACTGCAACAGCAATGGACATGGCATTACTGACAGCTTCGTTTGCATCGTTGCTTAGGGAGCACTGAAGTGAGGAAAAAAGAGCTACATTCTCACAGCTTTAGATCACATGGACTGAATGTCATGTTTTGACAACAAGTATTGCATCGTCGGCCATTTTGAATATCAGCTGGCTTCACCTCCTACACTATGCAAAAAAACGCCCCAACATCTTAGTAAGTGGAAATCTCTTAAATATAAACAAATTTCTATTATAAGACTGCAAATATACATTATTAACCCTAAATCTAGATATTTTACTCATTTTAAACTTAGTCTGGATCTACTGACAGACACCTTTAATTTGGATCTTGAGATGCTTAGCACACTATATTTGTTTTTATCGTCTACCCACAAAGCCTTGTCCGGGTTTGTAAAGTTAAGCTGCCTGTAAAAGCTCTACATAAAAGGGCACATGTAGGACGGTTTGGTTTGATGGCGTGTTGCTAAACTGTTGTAATGAGCCATTACAGCAGAGCATGTTAAACTGTAGAGCTGGTTCGAGTGAGCAGTTGAGAGGTAGAGAGCAGGTGCACATGATTATTGTGATTTTAACCACGTCACCTAGAAATCCAGAGAAAGGCTTTTCCCTCTCGCCTCTCCACACTAAGTGCATTCTGAACAGCCTTAAGAGAGGCCTGAAACATTATGCACTCCTCACAGCAAATGGAAAACAAAGCATCAATATTTGAAGAGGCCACACACAAGGCTACAGGAAATCTACACAGGAGCAGGAACATGATTGCGTACACCTCCTCACTCTTAGCCTCGCTCATGCATGCACAGAAGCAGACATATACACACCATCCGTCATGTCACATACAGTCACACTCATACGGTGTTTCTTTCTTCGGTGCACACTTCGACGCATGCATCATCTCAGAAAGTCCGAAACATCGTGCTTTTACCTTCTCGGGGCTTTACAGTAGCAGTGTATCGGCACGCCAAGACCAATCCATCATAACCTCTAAAGCATGATACATCGTTTTCTCTGGAGTGTGTGCACGTGTGCGTGCGCATGCTTGTTGTTCTGCTGCCTTCATCTAAGAGATGACATTTAAAGCAAATGGCCAAATGAGGCTGCAAATGAGCCCCAGCATGCTCTTTCGCATCATCATCGACACCCGGCCTGTCTAATGGCGTACTTCGGCTTTTGTGTAAGCTTGTGCAGGCGTGCATTCAATAGGCAAAGCAAATTCTTGCATTAAGATGTGTGTGTTTGTGTGCGTCTGTGTGTAGAAGCCGTTACTTGGAGATAATTAGGACTTTTTATCTGGGGTTCGGTTTTATGGTATGGTTGGGTTTTAAAGCCAGCTTGTTAGCTGATAGCTGATTTATACGTCTCTATTGTCTGCATCTGAATTCTGCTCTCTGCTGATGGAGTCGGGCTTCTTGTCTGCCTTGGATATGGAGAGAGAGCATTAAGGAGGAGTCAGTGAAAAGAGATAAGACAGGAGAATGGCCTCGTCGTCATTTTCTCAGAGTGTTGTCAGGAGACTCTGGAAGTACCGGGAGAAACTCTTCTATCTGGAAGACGCAGACAGAGAAGTTAAAGAAGTTAAAGTATCTAAAGCCTTCCTGAATTAACGTCACTGGATTTATGAAGCTTTCAGTAATGTATATTAGGGCTAGGCAATAGGTAAGGAATAAAACACGACTGTGGAATGCAGTTAGAAGAAAATAATCAACTTAGTGTGTCACAGCCTGACACAAAGCAAAGCTACCACCCTGACGGTGATTGTTTTCCAATAAGAGCATGTACCAAAGTGTTTTATTCCTCTTATTCCACAGCAATTTGCCAACTAATATCGCTTTTGATTTTATTACAGAACGGCGTGTTGTACCTTTTACATTTCATGAAACAAGTGAGATCCTGTTATCGCTTACATTATAACAACCATAAACATTCCTGCATTCATTCCGACAACCTCCCTTTTTTCCTCTCTCTTGAAGCTAATGAAAAAAAGCAGCTTGTCATGATAGCAGGAAACTGCAAGCACAACCGCAAAAGTCCTCTGTCCTGAAGACTTGGAGGAAAACTTGGAGGAAACTGTTACAAAGCACTGACACTGGAGACTCCTTCCATAAATGTTACAAAGCACTCACACTGACTCTTTCCAAAAATGTTAAATATACCAATCAGCCATAACATTAAAACCACTGCCTAATATTGTGTATGTCCCCTTGTGCCACCAAAACAGTTCTGACCAGTCGAGGCATGGACTCCACAAGACCTCTGAAGGTGTGCTGTGGTATCTGGCACCAAGACGTTAGCAGCAGATCCTTTAAGTCCTGTAAGTTGCGAGGTGGGGCCTCCATGGATCGGACTTGTTTGTCCAGCACATTCGGGGGCCAAGTCGACATTTACATGGACACATTTACAACATTTACAAGTCAACATTTACAAAGAGTTCAACACCTTGAATTCTTTGTCATGTTCCTCAAACTACTCCTGAACAGTTTTTGCAGTGTGGCAGGGTGCATTATCCTGCTGAAAGAGGCCACTGCCATTAGGGAATAACTTTGCCATAAAGGAGTGTACTTGGTCTGTAACAATGTTTAGGTAGGGGGTACGTGTCAAAGTAACCCAAGGTTTCCCAGCAGAACATTGCCCAGAGCATCACACTGCCTTGCCTTCTTCCCATAGTGCATCGTGGTGCAATCTCTTTCCCAGGTAAATGACATACACACACACCCAGCCATCCACGTGATATAAAAGAAAAGGTGATTCATCAGACCAGGCCACCTTCTTCCATTGCTCCATGGTGCAGTTCTGATGCTCATGTGGCTATTGTAGGTGCATTCAGCAGTGTCAGCATGAGCACTCCGACTGCTCTGTGGCTACGCAGCCCCATATGCAGCAAGCTGTGATGCACTGTGTGTTCTGACACAGCATGAACTTTTTCAGCAAATTGTGCTACAGTAGCTCTTCTGCCGAATCGAACCAGACTTGCTAGCCTTCGCTCCCCACGCGCATCATTCAAGTTTTGGAGACGCTCTGACCCGGTCGTCTAGCCATCACCATTTGGCACAAGTCTTTAAGCTTGTGTATTATTCCTGCATCCAAAGCATCAACTTTGAGAACTGACTGTTCACTTCCTGCCTAATATATCCCACCCCTTGACAGTGATTAACATGATTCACTTCACCTGTCAGTGGTTTTAATGTTATGGCTGATTGGTGTAAATGTCTCCTTACAGAACACATCACCATGGCATCAATTCTACTGTTTTCTTTGTTAAATAACAACCCTTTATCTTAAGATCATGTGGAGCGTCCACTATACAAGTCCAATACTGACAGAGCTGCTGTAATAGAAAATGAATCAACACCTTCTTACCAATCAGAAGTGAGAATTTAACAGCACTGTGGAGTAGCCTGGATTAATGCGTCCACTTTCAGATACTATGTGCTGGGTGACAGTACAAAGATGACTGTCCCATTCTGGCCTGCATTTCCACTCTTCTCTACCAAAGAGTAACCAGTATTTAACTGGTTATTAAGACCTATCTAATATGTCTCTGTTAATAATGACAGGACTGTCTCATTAGCAGTGAAAATGTCTTTACAGATCAAATTCCTCACAGCTGTCACCAAATGCCACTTTTGACGACCGTGATAGTTTATCGCCATACAGTATAAAATATCAGTGTTCAAGGTGGCTGATATACAGTAAACCTCTTGTAAGAGTCAGTTTCACAAATGTGCATAAGATGTAATAGCCATCTTTGTGTCTGCTCTGGTGTTACTTACGGTGTACTTTAAATGCTGCTGCTGGTATCACTCTTGCTCTAATTAACAGAGCCGGTCAGCGGAGTGCCAACAGATCCCTCTCTGTCTCCTAATGAGGACCCCGAGTGTGTTCACCGGGTCACTGGGCTGGTTATGTGGCCCCAGCTGTGCAGCCAGATGCTCAAACGGCTTGACGAGGGAGAGCCAAACCAAGCTTGCAAAACACGGTGCCAATAGTGCCAATTAGCTCAGACCAACCAGATCGCTCACACCACAATCAGACAACCATTCACCACTGTGCACACTTGACATTTGTTTGTATTTTGGAAGGCTGCATTAGTATGGCCTCCCAAACTGTCTGAGATTCGGTATGAACAGAGGTGACACTCGATAACCCTGCCATCCTTTAAGCTTTTCCTTAACAGCTTCCCAAAAGAGACATAAATGCGACTTGTGTCAGTCTTTCTGTCAGTCTTTCTTGTTTGTTGCGTTGCGTTGTGTTTCTCAGTGTATGATGCAGCTCTGGAAAAGCAGGAGCAGGTTAGCATGCTGTTTAATATGCAGTGTCATACATCAAAAAGACAAATGCAGAGAAAATGAGGGCACTGGCAACCTCCAACATGGCAGCTCCGCGGAGAAGAGCCGTGGCTGTCATTGAAAGCTCTCTGCTGAATACTTCACATGCCGCTAATCTTTTATATATTTTCAAAGGCCGTTTCTGCCCTACATGAGTTGCTTGGAGCAGCGTGAAGCCCTTAGCATGTGTGTATGTGTATGAGTCTGTGTGAGGCCCACAGCATGTGTTGGCAAACACTGACTTAATGTCAGCCCATTGATCATCCGTGTATGCATTCAACAAATGTACGTTTGCTCCCATGCGCATAAATCTTTGATTCTGCAGTGTGGAGTCTTGGGGTCTGAATTTGCTTCCATCAATGCGTGTGTTCAGTCATTATGCTCCCAAACTTCAACATCCCACCTAGCACACACACACACACACACACACACACACAGCAGAAGGAGGGCTTTTGTGATTAAGCAGTCGCTGCAAGTGTGTCAGGAGTGATATCTTTTGACTCGCACAGTAATGCCGTCGCTTTATAAACCGAATATGGAACTCAAAAGGACGCCAAGTCATTGCCGATAAAATTGAATTAGCTAAGATTAACTAAACTAAGATTGAATTAAGCCTTGTCGTTTTAGCATTCAGCTCATGAAACAGGTGTTTATTCATTCAATGTTGTTTTTTTTTTTCTTCCGTCCTTATTGACTGACTGATCGATTGTGCCCCATCCCAAGACCCTGAAAAGGTCCTTAGGGGTAATTCTTTCACTCCCAGCCCCTGATACAATTATTTCATGGTAAATATTGAATCATGTCTTTGCACACGTGTCTCAGGCATGATCTCTGGGGAGCCGGGCATGCGCGCGTGTCCATACGAAGGTCATGTTTTGGATGAAGTCGCTTCTTTTTTCCTTGAAATGAAAAGCCAGTGCGTTATTTCACTACTTACCTCCGGGGAGTCGAACAGGGATGACTCCGGCAAATCAAAACAAAAGGGGCCGGGAAGAATCGCGCATTCAAATGAATCTCCCTGCTCTCCTTTTTCTGTCTGCCAGCCATCGGCTGTCCCTGAACGCATCTTGTTCCATTAAAATCCATCAAAAAGTATAACAGTGATTGACAAGTGTGCGACAAAGCTGATATGTGTGCCCTTGGTGAAAATTGCAAATGGTTACTGTTTGCTAAAGATCTCTTGACAGTCAACTAAACAGCAAGTTTGCCAGCACATCAGGGATGTGACTGGATATGAATACATTTTTCAGAATGAATAGATAATGTACTAAACGGATAAAAATACAGATGTGAAAAGGACATTTATTTTTTATAAACGGCATCTGGCTGATCACTCCGTACAGGATCTCGTACAGTTTTTTTTTTTGTGATTGTTGCAGCCAAATAATGCTCGATTTTGCTGCAGCTTTTTTCAAAATTTGCGATGCAGGTTTGCAGAGCTTCTTGTGCTTTTTATGCGGAAAACTACTACTAATTACTGCGAAATTGCAAATGCACGAAACTGTTTTGCACGCTCTTTTGCAGTGATGTTTGCTCGTAAATGAGACCTTTTAGCTGTACTCATGTTCGACACACGTGAATTGAAGAGGGCTTTGACTGAACGTTCATTGCGATGACGTCACATGACACGTCTTGGCCCAAATCTGTAGGAAAAGTTCAAGCTTCTCAGAATATTTCGATTGCTTGATTTTGCGTTAATGTCTGCGATCGCAAACTCGCAAAATCCTGGAGGGACTGGCTCAGACCACAGATGCACACTGGGACTTGAATGCTGTGGATTAAATAATTATTTAAAAAATAAACTTAAAAAAAAAATCCTTGTTGTTTAGGCCACGCCCACTTTGAGGTTAAATCCAGATGCAGATACAGATATAGATACCACGTTCCATTTTTCAACCAGCAATAAGGCAAGAATAGAAAGTTGACTCGGTGTGCAGTGATTGCTTCCTGGAGGCTGCGATTATCACTTTGAATAAAAGTGTCTCCCAAATAAATAAATGTAAAAGTCAATGCAACAGCTGGACAACATCTGGAGAGAGTAGAATAGTCCTGTGCGTGAGCTAGAATAGAGCGTGAGCTAGGTAGCTATAGAACAGTGATGCGAGTGCACTTCTCTGCGTTTTACTGCCTCCTGTCTACATTGGCATCAGGTAGGCAACTGAGGCTAACCAGGAGCGACAGGTTCAGTAATCGACCAAGTCTGTGTGTGTCAAAGGAGGAAGTGCTTTAAAGAGATTTCATTTTCTCAGAGAGCAACAGAAGGAGAGGGGGAGACACAGAGAGAGAGAGAGAGAGAGAGAGAGAGACTGAGAGGACTCCAGGGCCTGAAGAATTTGTCCCTGTCACCTCCCTCTCTTTCAGCCTCCATAAACGGTTTACGGGGAGGCGCTGGCTGAAGCTGTATGTTATTAAACAGGTTTGCTCCTGCGTGAGAACACACAATGGTCTTTAGAGCCTCGCATTCTGAGCATTTTCAAAGAAATCTATCCATCTTTTTAGCACGGCGAGCCAGAGGCAAGAATCAATACGGCTGCCCCTCAATAGAGAAGCCAATTTCTCCTAAAGATTTTCCAGTCAGACTTAAAAGGCCTTTTGTTATTGCACCTGGAACAAAAGTAAACTTTTAATGCTAGGAGATGCAGGGAAAACTTCTCAATGGTACACAATGAAAGAGACCGCACTATTACTCGCATACGCACAATGGTACAGCAAACGCGTGCATTTACACACACTCAGATACTCGCATGTGGACTTAACATCTATTAAAATAGAACAGATAAAGGGTCTGTCTGGAATTGCATGAGTCATAGTGTAGCTTTATTCACTGAAAACTACTATTATGTGTGTTATGAAAGCTGTGTGTGTGTTTTGCTTTTAGTCCATAAAGCAAAATTAGAAGAAAATAAAAAAAATAACTGACACGCATTGACCTGAGTAAAGATCTGAGCCGTTCAATTATGGAGAATTAATGTCCATGTTATCGCTGTAATTAAAACACTGACACCGTATATCAGCATGTGTGTGTGTGTGTGTGTGTTTACCCAATAGTAAGCAGTAAGCAGACCTCAATCTATCTTCACCTCTCTCTGTCTCGCTCTCTCTCTCTCTCCCCTGTCTCCCTCCTCCAACAGGCATTTGCACCGCTCTCTTCTTTCCCTCCCTCTGCCACTTCAGCAATTACCGGCCTTCATTGTTATCCTGCTCCTGTAGGAAATCATTCCTCCACTCGTTCCTGCTCCTCTTTAACGAAGGCCATGCTTTCCCCCGCCTGCATCTCCCTTAAGGCGCATGCCACCAGGCAATCTTGAGCAATTTAAAGCCCAACGCCTGTGGATCTGGTGGGTTAGCCGCCCGCGCACTGGCCTTTAGGGATCACCGGCTTTTTTCGTTCGCCCCCTGATTTCACTTATCTATTGGCAGCTCCTGCCAAGCCTCTCTCTTTCTCTCTCTCTCTCGCTTTCTCTCTCTCTCCCCCTTCCTCTCACTGGTGCTAAAGTGCATGAATATGCACTGATGTACGGTCTGTTTGGGGACTTGGGAACTCGACGGGGGAGAGGATTAAGACAATCAATCTCAATATCATTATCAATCACGCCACGCTGCTCCGTGCCATTGATTGGCCTGCGAATCTGAGAAGTCTGCCGAAAAGGTTTGGACGGATAATTTGGCCCGTTGGCTGAGGCAGTCGTTTCTCTTTTCAGCTGATGAGGGCCAGAGCACACTGTGAGAAAGAAAGACAACGACAGCAGAGCGAGAGGAAGGTCTCGTGTTAATGGTCCTACAATTGTCCAACAAACACTGACACGGGAAACAAATGACAGTTTATTATACGCGTAGTCTCGGTTCTAAAATATTAAAAGCCTTTCAAATTTCTTGATATACGCACACCTGTGACCGCATCCGAATTCTGCATTAATGCCAGGTTTTAAACAAATAAATCCATTACACCTGAGCCATTGTTCTTTCTGTATAATACCATAACCTTTGCGTGTTATGTTGCTTAGCAACTATAGCTTACTGTTATCAGATGACATTGCGTGATGGAAAATGTTTACTATGAATATATATATTTATATATATAGTTTGTTTGTCTTGTTTTTATAAAAGCCACTCGAGGGCATGTGTAGCAGTGATTTTATCATGGCTAAGCATGTTTTAAGAACATGATAACATACTGTATATAGTATTGAATTCACGTTTACCAATAGCTGGTGTGTGGTGGCGTTCTGGCTCACTACGGGCTGCCGTCGCATCATCCAGGTGGATGCTACACACGGGTGGTGGTTGAGGAGATTTCACCCCCATACAATATAAAAGCACTTTGAGTGTCTAGAAAAGCGCTATATAAATGTAACTGTAACTAACTAATTAACATTTATTATTAATAAAAATTACCCTACGCTTTACACTAGCAAATGGCTTATGGTTTGTCAATTGTGGGCGTGGCCAGACCGATATAGTAGCTATATGTAGCTTGTAAAACTAACTAGATAAACACAAATTAAATAACGGACTAATCAGTGGGAAAATTGGTTGTCTGGTTTGTATGTTACGTGCCAGGCTTCAGACTAGCAAGCTAACTGTACTACATACACTCACCACGTAGGCACCAGTCCACAACCTCTTACTACCCTCCAAGCTTTCTTTTTCTTCATAATGTCTGATCATGACACGCTAAAACCAAAGCAAAAATGGAAGATTTTCTTCCATTTTTGCATGTAAAACAGTAAATAGGAACTAATTGCAGGTCAGCATGTTCCACAGGATTGGTCCGAGGAATCTTCTGAGCCGATCATTTGGATTTGCCACTTTACTGCGTCATACCTCAAGTCAAATGTTGCTTGCCATTGTCACAGAAAATGGCATGCTATGTCACACGCTCGTTCGACATGAGCTCATTTTATTGTGTTCCATTACTAAAAGACCAGATTTTGTCTTATCAGCATGTTTTCCTTCCTATGTATAAATCTCTAAATATTAACACTGGGTTTTGAGTGGTTCTTTTAAATATTAAACATAAACACAATTAGACTCAAATAAATATGCTACAGTACCACAGTTACGCTAGCAGACAGTTAAAACATGCTAATGGAGAGCTTGTGTTTTAAAGCACTAGAGTCGATTAAAAAATGAAAGCTAATGTTAGCCAATTAGCAAACTTTACTCGCACTCACTAATATCACAGTCGATTTTGTTTTAAATGAAGGAATCCAAAAAAATCATGACTATAAGTTACAAATAATTGTGCAATTAAGAAAGCACTAGGCCTAGCATTTTGAAAGATGGAGAGAAAATTGCCGAAAGTGCTCAAAGAGCTGAAAGAATACAATACTCCAGCGCAGACATACAGCTTAGTTAAGTGGAGGGTCTGATGGGGACTGTTTGAGAAGAATTCAATGGGTCTGTTTGGCCATGATTTGTGATTTGGTGCTCTGCGTCTCCCCACCTCCGGCATGGGGCTGGAATGCTGATGTGTGTCCGTGTGTGAACGGCTTGTCTGTGCTCATGTGAATGCAAGAGAGCTAGCCTGCACCCGGTGGAGCTCGCTTTCAATTTAGACAGTAAAAAAAAAAAAAAAAAAAAAAAACAAGCCGGAGGAGCAATCGAACTCATCCCCTCCACACACACATACACACATCACATTCCGCTCAGGCTCATCCTCCTTCCTGATGCACAATGTACTGGGCCAGAACCCGCGCCGGAAAACAATACAACGTTCCACAATCTTCTCGGAATCGTGTGGCTCGGTTTGACAGATGCGGCGTGATAACTATATTTATCTTGTTTTCCGTGCTATGGCTGGCGATGCATTTTTACAGCTTAAGTGATTCTTGCTCTCTGCTTGTGTGTGTTTGCGGCCCTTCTATTTACACTGTTGTGCGAGAGCTTCTGGGTATAAATTGATTGTCTGAAAGGGTCTGCTCAATATAGCCCTGATTTTTCATGCCTTCCCCACACGATGTAGGCTCCCTAACCACTAAGCCCACCTGCTGCAGTTAAACAAACCACCACCCCCAGCTCTCTGTCCCTGACTTTTTAAAGCTAAAACACGTTGTTTTCTCCGGTTTACAACGGTCCTCAATTGATCCGGGCCATAACTTTTGATTTTATAGACCGTGATTGTAAAATACATTTTTTTAAATGCCAGGTTCGAACAAATTGCTTGATTGTACAGCCAGGACAAACATTTGGCACCAGACCAGACCCTGGCTACTAAATCACAGCTGTAATGCACACACTGCAAAAAAAAATGTCATCTTAGCAAGTGGAAATAGATTGAATCTAGTCAACTCTAGCTAGTATTCCTTATTATAACATCACAATAAGCCAAAGATGGTTGCCGGTGGCTCAGGTGGAAGAGCGGGTTGTCCACTAATCGTAGGGTTGGCGGTTCAATTCCCGGCCCACATGACTCCACATGCTGAAGTGTCCTTGGACAAGACGCTGAACCACAAGTTGTTCCCGATGACAAGTTAGCGCCTTGCATGGCAGCTCTGCTACCACTGGTGTGTGTGAATGGGTGAATGAGACACAGTGTAAAGCGCTTTGGATAAAAGCGCTATATAAGTGCGCCATTTACCAAATATAAGATTATTAAATCTATTTCAAGCCTTTTGTTCTCATTTCAAGCTTGAAATAGTCTTGTTCATTTTGCTAATTTATTTCTAAAAAGAAGCAAAATTTTTATCTGCCGATACAAATAGCAATCGGTTTAATGATCTTATATTTGGTTTACTTTAATCTTCAGAATCAAGGAAACTCCGCAATATTCGCAGGAGCTTGCAGTTTTTCAAAATTACCAGATTTTCTGCAGATTTGGACCAAGAAGCGTCACGTGATGTCATCACAACAGACCGTTTGACGTCATCACACCGTGCGTTCAGCCAAAGCCACCTTCGATTCACGTGCGTCAAACATGAGTACTGTTAAAAGGTCTCATTTACCAACAAACATCATTGCAAAGGACCGTGCAAAACAATTTCGTGCAATCACAATTTGTTTCAAAATAACTTTCGAAAAGTAGTTTTCTAAGAAAAAGCACCGAACTGCGTCGCAAAAGTTCGCCGCAAAATCAAGAGTTTTTCAACAAGACTTCGCAATGAGACTAAGAAACGGAAGTGTAAAAATTGACAAACTAATCAATGGCTAAACACAGTACAGGTGCACACATTTGGAAAACAAACCAATGACATGACGGGGCAGAGACAAGTCCAAAAACCAAAATAAAGGCACACTGCAAAAGATAAACAAATGCAGATGAAGAAATAACAAACACGTACAGTGCTCACATCACTGGGAACCGTGCCACGTGCTGAGAGGGGGAATGCGTGACAACAATTTAGTAACAGTACATATTTCCCTTGTCTCCCAACCTCCAACCTCACTCCAAACATCTGCTCGAAAGCCCCCAAAGAAATATTTCTCATTATAGAATGAATGTTAATTCCTCATATGCCTAACTGATTATATCGTCGCTTCTAGTATCCACTGTAGAGCTTTCTGAGGCTTTGGCCGCTTCTATTTTTTTTTCTGTAACAAGATCCAAATTTGAACAAGCAGCATTGGAACTAAAAGTCAGATAAATAAACAAAGATATTTTCTGCAGCCAGCCACTGTTCATAATGATGTCAAATGTTATATGCAAACTTGGTCAAGTATTGATTCTTGATTGACACAGACTGAATATATGAAATGAACAAACCCCTAAATATCGGGCTCGCTTTCTTCCATGTCGTTTAGTTTCTGCTGGCTTCAGTTTTGGGGTTCTTTAAATGAAGGCTATGCGTTGATTCAGAGTGTGTCAGTGTGGTAGAGTTAAGAGGACGGTTTTGTTCTGGTTTCTTCTGCGCACTCTTTTGAAAGGACAGCAAATACATACTACGTAAAGCAATACATAGTAATATACAGCCATCCTGACTGAAAGACAGTTAAGTTCTTCATTCATTCATTCATTCATTCATTCATCTTCAGTAACCACTTTATCCTGCTCAGGGTCACGGTGAATTTGGAGCCAGTCCCAACACCATTCACACACACATTCACACTCTCATTTACACCTAGGGGCAATTTAGTGTAGCCAATCCACCTGCTTGTTTTTGGGCAGTGGGAGGAAACCGGAGAACCGGAGAACATACAGTAACCCAAGTTACCACCACCGGACCACCTACAGTTAGGTTCGGTAGATAAATATTGGTTAAAATAATGCTAGCTAATATTTCTTTCCTCAATGGATTTTTTTTTGCACAGTTGCAACCTTGTGTCTAATAAACAGAGGATTCTGGTTCAGAAGCTCTTTGTATGAACATGAACTTGATAAAGGTTGCTGAACGTGGAAAAGCCCTCGTTACACCATGAGTGCAAGTAACTCTTCACACACAAATCAACATCATGTGCTTGGGGATCCTGATGGCAGATGTGAGTTCAAGCAAGTGACTGAGGGAATGCAGTAGGAACTAAAATCGTTTGTTTCATGTTTACAAAGACGAGCCATTCTAATGCGTTTTTTTTTTCTCTCAAAACAACCTGATCGTAATCTCTGTAATAAAAATGTGATTACAAGAATTATTATTCGAGCTCGTTAGAGAAACTTAGTCAAGCAGAGCAGCGAAAAATATCATTTTTTAAACATTTTTCCTTCTTTAGCAAAACCCCAGAGAGGTTATAAGGGTTAACAAACTGCTCCCTGTCCAGCTGTGGCTCAGCCTTCAGGACTTCCTCGATCTGCATCAAAACCCTGAGAAACCCACATTAAAAAAATAAGAACAAAATGTATGAGAGGAAAAGGAACAGTCAGTACGTTTACATGGACAACAATAATTTAATATTAATCCGATTAAGACGATACTCTGATTAAGAAACTAGCATGTAAACAGCGATTTTTTATTACCTTAATCCGACTAAAGTCATACTCGAAGTAAACACAAATGGACTTAAGACGTGTTGAGTATTCCTGTTTTAGTCGCATTATTGACGTGCATTACAGACATGTACACACCTTAATCACACTATTAACGTCGTGTGGGAGTTTTCACCAACAGGACACGTACACACACGGCAGTGCTCAACCGTTTAACAAGAGAGCACGGCTGCGTCCGAAACCGCGTACTTACCTACTATATAGTAGGCGAGATACATGTATTTCTATACTATATAGAAGGTACGTACGCGGCTTGGGACGCAGCTCACGGCTTCAAGCAGTCGTCTATTAGCACGTACAGCATGACAAATAATTAACTGCACTTGAAGCTTTTATAAAATTAAAAATGAAACACCGAAAACTGTATACGGTACCATAACGAAGACCAACTGTATGTTGATACGTGAAATTCTGGAGGGAACGTCGGACGACATGGCGCGGGGAACATGACGGGAACATGAAAGGAATATTCTAAAAGCGACTCATGTAAACACCTTAATCAGGTTATTGTCTTATTCAGAATAAGGTCAATAATTAGATTACTGCTGTCCATGTAAACGTACTCACTGTCAACAGAGATATCTTTTGCCTCTTCCTTGTTTCTCTCTAACTTTTACTCTATATGTGTCCTACAAGTCCATTTTGTCAATGATGCTATGCTACACATTCAGAAATCAGTGCGAAGAGATTTCATCTCTGTAGCGGAAACGGATTATATCTGATCATGGAAATAAACAAGAACGTTAACATGATTTGTTGCATATTACAACTGTAACACATGTCTGTGCTTCTGTTCTTGTCTTCAGTCCTCTTTTTTCTCCCCTCAGCTCCTTCGGCTGTGAGCGGGACGGGAACGATTCAAGGTTGAATATTTAGGTGCGGCAGCGAAAGCGCCCTCTTTGGAGAATTATAAAATTAGGAGGCAGAAAATGAAAAGGTGGTGCAATTCGTTATGAGCGAGTGAACTGGAAATCTTGTGATCTCTGCAATGCAGAGGCTTTCCCAGCTCAAAGAGTGAAGACCTCCGCAGAAATTGAGAGTTACCCAATGAGTAGACTGTTTTCACGGATGGCAAGTGTCCTGTATAAAGACACGTGGTACTAACGGTGTGATTAGAGGACTCCATGCACGACAACAAATGCTAGCGTTCTCACTCAGAGAACATATATACATAATTTAACCCGCACTACTCATCGCATCAGAATAACTGATCTCGGTGAGCACAGTTTTCACACAGGTTTGAGTGAACAGTTGAACTTGGTGCTGGCTCTGTGTGTATGTGTGTATGTGTGTGTGTGTGTGTGCTTTCATATATTCAGCACACCTGCAAAATCAGCAGCCACTTTGGCCAAACCAATTAGATGGTACAGAACATACTGGCTAGCAATCTCCGCAGCATTTACTAACACAGCAGGTATCCAAAGCAATCATATGTTTTATTTTACTTTTAACACAATTCGCCCCACGTGGTATATAACCTACAACCCCAATTCCAAAAAAGTGGGGACGCCGTGTATTTGTTCCACAAATTTTAGACGCAGTTTTTCGCAGATTGGTGAACCTGTGTCCATCTTTACTTCTGAAAGACTCTGCCCCTCTAAGATACCCTTTTAATACCCAATCATGTTACTGACCTGTTCCAAATTAACCTCCAGCTGTTTCTTTTTAGTAACACTTACATTTCCAGCCTTTTGTTGCCCCTGTTTTTGAGGCGTGTTGCGGCCATCGAATTAAAAATTACCTCATTTGTTCCTTAAAATGGTGCATTTACTCAGTTTAAACATTTGACATGTTCTTATTGTGAATAACATACAGGTTGATGACATTCGCAAATCATTGCATTCTGTTTTTATTGACATTTTACACAGCGTCCCAACTTTTTTGGAATTGGGGTTGTATTGCTATTGTTTAAAAACCTCTTCTGTTTAACCACTAGTTGCTTAAAAGCTTGTTTTGTCTGAAATGTGTTTTGACTACATTTAGTAAGCTGGAGAGTTTAAAATGGAAGCCTCTATGTATATTTGCTACAACACACACATCTAATGATCACGTTTTTGCTTTTTATTACATTTTGCAAATGGTGGCATGACCAAGAACTCAGCATGTGACCTCGATATTGAGCTTCCTCCTGATCAAATATCAAAACAACTGATAATATCTAAATGTGCCTCTAACTAAAGTCCGTGGTGTCCTGCATAAGCTCTATGTAATATTCTGAAATTATTTAATTAGCATGATGAGATTTTAGAGTTCGATTACAGGTTGAACATGATTGTCAACATCATTATAGCTTGCAGTGCATGTGGACACAGTAAGTAATATATAGAGACCATTTATGAAAAAGAACATTTTTACTTCAGAAGTAATTAATCAACTAAATCTGATTGAATTCACATATAGAGATATTGAAAATGTGTAATTAAGATAGCACAAAAATAGCATAATCACGCTATTTTTATGTGCACATGTACTTGTATTGGAATTATTACATTCTGACCTACATTTCTAATAAATGGACCTAGAAATACGCTACACGTAATTCACTGTTAACTAAGAATAAAAGTGAAAATCTCCTAAGAAATTGTTTAAGAAACTGAAATGTATCTTAAAAGAAAAGGTTAATAGGTATAGGATGTACTACCGTTAAGGACTCCGAGAAAGGTCAGACAGCACAGGAGCCGTCGTGCTGTTTTATTTCGATAATAAATGTCTGTGACAAGATTTCTTGACAGGATGCAAGAAATTATAACCAGTTTATGGAAATAAATAATGTGGTGCAAGTCAAAGTGATCGACCTTCAGCATTAAAAAAAACTAGCAAACAAATCCATGAGGTCAGTCAGTCAGAGAAAGAAGGAAATGCTCTGTAGGTCATTTGTAAGGAAGCTGCGAAGAGTAGAAGAGCTGTGGATTCTGAGATCCTGAGGCTTTACAGGCTCTACAGAGACAAGGGTCAGGGGATCTGAGCTTTTTACTCTGTTCCACTGGTCAACCTCGCTGTGGCTAACCTGCTAATGCAGAACAGGAAAAAGCCCAGATTGAACTTAATCCTGCTCCAACCTGTGGAGGAGACATGAAGCGGAACAAGACACAACCCCCTCCAAACTCTGTCTCTCTCACACACACACACTCAAATATACTCCACGCTTACACCCTGCAGGTTTTACAGACACCACAAGGCCTGTTGTGGCTTAACCCGAGTGCTGGGGTCACCAAATCTTCTGCTGGACATAACAAGATCAGACTGATCAGACTGCTGAAAGATTACATTGAATGCATTTGGCAGACGCCCTTATCCAGAGCGACTTATATATATCGCATTTATACATCTGAGCAGTTGAAGGTTTAGGGCCTTCCCCAGTTTGTGAGAAATCTGACCAGGCTGAAAAAGTCCTCTGAAGGTGTGCTGTGGCACCAAGACATTAAGTTGTGAAGTGAGGCCTCCACGGATCAGACTTTTTTGTCCAGAACATCCCACAGATGCTTGATTGGATTGAGATCTGGGGAATTTGGAGGCCAAGTCAACACCTTTGTCAACACTTTGTCCTGTTCCTCAAACCATTCCTGAACAGTTTTTGCAGTGTGGCAGGGCGCATTATCCTGCTGAAAGAGGCCACTGCCATTAGGGTATAACGTTGCTGTGAAGGAGTGTACTTGGTCTGCAACAATGTTTAAGTAGGGTCAAAGTAACATCCACATGAATGCCAGGATCCGAGGTTTCCCACCAGAATATTGCCCAGAGCATCACACTGCTCTGCCGGCTTGCCTTTTTCCCATAGTGCATCCTATTGCCATCTCTTCCCCAGGTAAGCGACGCACACAAACCCGGCCATCCACATGATTCATCAGACCAGACCACCTTCTTCCATTGCTCCATGGTCCAGTTCTGATGCTCATGTGCCTGTTGTTGGCACTTTCAGTGGTGTACAGGGGTCAGCATGGGCACTCTGACAGGTCTGTGGCCACGCAGCCCTATACGCAGCAAGCTGTGATGCACTTTGTGTTCTGACACCTTTTTATCACAGCCAGCATGAACTCTTTCAGCAATTTGTGCCACAGCAGCTCTTCTGGGAATCGGACCAGACAGGCTAGCCTTCACTCACCACATGCATCAGTAAGCCTTGGGCAGCCATGACCCTTTCGCAGGTTAACCAGTTGTCCTTCCTTGGACCACATTTGGTTGGCACTAACCACTGCATACCGGGAACACCCCACAAGACCTGCCGTTTTGGAGATGCTCTGACCCAGTCGTCTAACTATCACGATTAGGTCCTTGTCAAAGTCGCTCAGATCCTCACGCTTGCCCATTTTTCCTGCTTCCAACATATCAGTATATCCCACCCAGTATTATATACCACCCCTTCACAGGTGCCATTGTAACGAGATTATCAATGTTAGTCGCGTCATCTGTCAGTGTTTTTAATGTTATGGCTGATCGGTGTAATCCCAATATGTTATTTTTGCGCATATTTTGCAGCCTAATAACCTGCTACTGATTTTGAACGGTGTCAGATTGATAGATGATGACCATAAAATGAACCTAAGTTCATATCAACAAGCACCAAGGCGTCAGGCACCCATCTGATTTCAGTGACACCGTGACAAGGACTGAGATTTTTTTTTTTCAATTCTATGCAAAATAGCACAAAAAGAGTAAAGGAACAAGTCGAAAGGATTGACTCAGATGTATCAATTCAACAGCATGTGTAGTCTGACATTTCTTTAGTTCCCCCACTGACAACATGGGTTCATCTCATCCTCTCATATGCAACCTCTCATTTAATATGTATAGAAACATCAGGAAGAAAAACGAGGTTTGGAAGGAAGTAAACAGATCGTTGCTGCCTCTGGTGTGTACAGGTAGTAGTACAGTTAGCTTGCTTTGCTAATCTGCTAATGAGGCTAGTACGAAGCCAAGCGTGTAACACACAAATCAAGCAACCAATTTTCTCACTGATTAAAAAAAGAAAAATGCACACCCACAATCGACAAAATTAGCAGTCTCTACACGGCCCCAAGAGACACTATAAGCAGCATTTCCCAGTGTGAAAGTAGGGTAGCTTCTTCAAAATACTTTATGACTATAGATATGCTCTGGCCATGTTTTCTTGCGTTTCCTGGTTATACTATGTATTTTCTGGCTCTTAAAATTGGCCTATTATCTAACCGGTTCGGAGATCATATCAGTATTTGCATGTACATACTGCGACTCTGTAATTTCAGCCATGCAGTCATAGTCGCATACCATATGACATGAAAATATTTCATTTTTCTACTCCTTAAATATTCAGTCCATCATAATCGGGTTGTGCGAGAACCCGTAACACTTCCCAAACAAGCATAATGGCACAAGTATTATGTTTTCTCATTTTTAAGAGCGCATTAACTCTCGACTAGTTCGTGGGACTTCAGTGCTGAACGCTTTTGCCTATAAACTCATAAACACACAGCTCTTAAGACTGGCTTTAAGCCACTGAACTGTGAGGAAGTAATAAACCTACTGTTTGGATTCTCTGCCAAGCTGCATCACTTTATTACAATAACACAATCATCTCAAACCTGCAGTTTGTTGTTTTATTCTCTTTCCATGCAACTTGTTTATTAGGGGATTGTTAATGCACATTAATTTTGCTGCTTTGACTTGTTTTTTTCCCTGGTAGCTGTTACTACGGCTCGCAGAGAGCAAGACGTGTTCTCGGGTTTTTAAATAGATGATGAATCGAAACAAGACAAAATAACATTTCACACCTGACTTGTTTCAAATTTAAACTGTTTGGGGGGGGTGGGAATTAATTGCGCCTGAAACAAAAGGAGGTCTCCTAAAGCCTCATTAATGCTTTAAATTATTAAATCCAATTATTGTAAGAAAGCTCTTGACCTATTTTTTATATTGAGTGCTCCATTAGAAGTACACTCGTCATGAAGCTCACACATCACCGCCTTTGTGGAGGGAAAAGATGTATACGTTTATGATTTCTACTCTCCTCCTTCGTGCCACTCTGTTCTCATTTCTCTCCTTTCCTTATGAAAACCTGCTCAATAAATGAACTTTACCTACAAACCAAATCCCTTGACATCGCCTCATTTCATCTGAATTAACCCTCTAGTCAAATACCTCTGATTAGCTTTAAAATGCCCTAAAAATGTTCAACATTTTGTAGCCTACATCTAGTTTTGGAAAGAACATTTAACATGGGTTGCAATTAATCTATATAAAAAAAATAATAATAATAATTAAAAAATAAAGGCTTTCAGTGAATTAGGTCTTATTTAGTATTATGCTCTACTACAGAATTTCAGCTTCAAATGAACATTAACTCGACAAATACATTTATGCTGTGGGAGTAAACACAATGTGTGAATATTCAAGTAGGGTAGCCATCTGGTTTGAGTACTTTGAAAGAAAACGATATAATTCTATAGTAAAATATTTCTGTGATTAGATTCTCTGAACCTGAAATTCAGCATGTCTGGGTCATCATCGCTGTTTGACCTTCTACAATAGCTAGGATTACACAAACTCAGATATACGCAGACGTTAAAACGGCTGTATTTACGGCACTCGAAGACGCAATTTCAATTTCGACACCTCCACATGCAGAACATGATCACAAACATATACTCAATAAATTCACAAATTACTAGCGAGATTTAAATGAATTTGTAAAAAAAAAAAATCTTCCATCTGTTTTTGTGGCTAAAAGTGATACTCGCGTTTCTACCTCGCTCGTTCGGCGTTTTTTTTTCCAAATCTTCAGCATTAGCACTTCTGCAAACTCGGTTGCTAAAGTACCTGTCAGCAGCACTCCAGTGTCACATTATTCCTCCATGAGACTAACTCTCTGCCAGTCTGTTTACAGCATTACACCAGCCATCTGTCAATACCACACACACACACACACACACGCTGAGCTCTTGATCAATAATGACTCCACTGCAGAAGTGTGTGGAGATGCAGTAATACCTACATTATTAAAAATGGCTGCCTGCCTTAACCAAGGCCCAAACATTTGATCGGTCGACGTGGCGGAACTTGAAATTTCCTGACAGTTAGCCGAGTGAGACCTGCTGACCGTGCCACACAAACCTCCGGTGGGGAGCAGGGACAGGTGAGAGGGATGTGAACAGATGTGGTAGGATCTGATCTGATCTAACAAACCCCAAGGGTTGCACAGAGGATCACATGACTGCAAAGGAGTGATTATTTACAGCAGCATTACTGGAAATCTGAACTGATTTAAACGTCTGAATTGTCGCTCCTGTTCTCTTTAAAAAAAAAAAAAAAACAATAAAGTAATTTCCTTGTATCAATGAGACATGGAGCAAGGTTAAACTTTTTGTAATCCTTTTTGTGGGGATTTATTGGTCACACACAGGGTAAACCATCCGATTAATATACCTTGTACTTCCCATAATTGTAATATTCTGGCTTGTGTTCTAATTAGGCCTGAAATTTTATTTGATACAACCCAAGCCCACTGTGACTCGGAGCACGAACCCGACTTTAGCCTGACGAACTCAAGAGCCCAAACCTGACCGCCAGCAAGACATAGATTAACCTCTTACATGCCTTACAATACGCAACCTAATCGCCAAACATCAAACTTTCTTCCAAATGTCTTCACCATGGTGCCACAACACAAGTGACTTTAGCATGCTGGGTTTCCATAATATACAGTATAAGGTAATAATAATAATCCATCCATCCATTTCCCTGTATCACTTATCCTACACAGGGTTGCAGGGGGAGCCTGGAGCCTATCCCAGGGAACTCTGGGCACAGGGCGGGGAACACTCTGGACGACGGGGTGCCAACCGACCACAGAGTACAATCGCATACACATTCACACACTACGGACAATTTGGAAATGCCACTTAGCATACAATGCATGTTTTCGGACTGGGGGAGAAAACTGGAGTACCTGGAGGAAACCCCCGAAGCACAGGGATAGCATGCAATATCCGCATACACACAGCAGAGGCAGGATTCAACCCCTCAACCCCCAAAGGTGCGAGGGAAACTTGCTAACCACTAAGCCAGTGTGCCCCCACCCCCCACACTAACAATAATATTATTATTATTATTATTATTATTATTATTATTATTATTATAGTAATAATAGGGAGGAAAATTAAAGTAGGAGAAATTCCAGGCCAAAATCCAGGGCAAAGTTTGGAGAAAGGGGAACATCTAGGCCATAAGAAACCTAAATGTGAAATACAGTCCTGAGCTGAAGCTCTAGCTCTTGTATGCCATATGTCTTAATGTCTTTGACATTAGTAATCGAATATAACGGTACACATTCATCTGTGTATAAATGATGGTTTGTGATTACATTATTAACTAACTAACTAAAGTACATGTATCTTTCACACCGTTCCTGGTCAGGCTTTCCTGAGATTACACCTAGAGCTCAATGAATGAGAAAAGTGATATAATAGGTAATATTTGTAATTGATTTCTCTAGTCAGGATAGAATTAGAGCCTTTTATGTGAGCCTCTTCGACTGGTTGCAAACGTCAGACACTCGATTGTTAAGTATGCTTGATCCTTGACCCTCCCAGACTCTACTCAGCACTAGCGCTGAGAGCTCCGCATGAGACCAAGGCTATGACTAGAAAGAAATTTAGCAAAATAATATCTTCTTTTTTTTTTTAATGATTAAATTAAATCAGCGAACCTGTTGGAAAGTTGTCAGTTGGGTCACGAGCTTAATCTCACTCTGAAAATGAGTCTATTTAACACTCAGACTTTATTCAGACGGTATTCTGAGGAATGAACGAACAAGCCAAATGAGCCCGGACCGAATGGGCATTGCAGCTGTGATAAGAGCTTGTGAAAAAAAATGCTTTGTGAATCGCAGCGCTGCCATTCAAAGCTCTTTCTTCATTCCCTTGGGAGCACCTCCAAACATCTTATCATTTAATTGGCCTGAGAATTGGACAGGTCCATCTTTCTCGCTGGCTGACGTCAGGGCATTCAGCACTGTTTACCCGCCATCACTCTGAGGAGACTGAGAGACGGGAGGTACGGACGAAACAGGTGAAAGAGTCAAACAAGTGAGAGAGAGACAGATAGTGAGAGAGACAGAGAGAGAGAGAGAGAGAGAGAGGAAGACAATCCCCTCATGCGCCTGTAAGGATTAAACTCAGTTCAATGCCACCAACACCTTCTATTCTTCCCGCTTCGTTCATCGCCACGCCAGCCAGGCGACCCCCTACCCCCACACACCCCCACCCCACCCCACACATACATACAGTATGCACACTGCCTGACTGACACTCCCATGAATGCTACACGGAAAAGCTAAATCCAGAACAGGCACCGAAAGGAAGAATGAACGTTACTGAGCGAGGGAAGCGAGAGAGGGAGAGACAGTGAGAGATGTTCTATCACTTATCAGGTTGGCCAGCACAAAGGGAGGCTGGAAAGCACAAGTCAGACATTCTGTGGCAAGACGCACGCACACAAAAGCCTGCCTGGGCTGAAGTGCTTACACAATGCTTGGTGTCGGTTTCAGCTTCAGCGGAAGAGAGCAAGCGTGAAGAAGAAATGCACCGTCATCCATAACCGTACAAGTAAACTTGTGAGTGTGTGAACGGGCACTATGTCCTTCTTCAGAGCTGATGAGAGTGTAACACCAGCTCATGAACACCTTAACAACCGACTTATAGACTGAATCAGGTGTCTTAAAGGAATGTGGGTTATAGATTAACGGGGGGAATAAACACGCAGTGTTAGCAGAGCGTTGGGGTTCTACACATCTCTGGAGCGACGGTATACTGGAGGGATGAACACCGTTCGTCCTCGATTAGTATTTGGATGATGATGGTGTATGTGTTTTGCATGATTGCTTAATGATGTCTCAACCTCAGGGAGGTTCCTTAGGCGTCTGTAATAAGTGATTCCATGCTTGTGTGATGTACTAGTAATTGTTCAAACTCTTCAGATGTGCTGGATTGTGATTAGGTTGGGAAACACTTGAGTGATCCGTTAATACAAGGGAAAACACCCTGCAGGATCATTAAAGCCAGCGGTTTATAGACCTTCTAATGGAGATGAAGGAACACCTGCAAAATCCACACACACACACACACACACACCTTGTCACCAGGCTTCAAGCCTGCAGTCTGAGACTGATGTCTGATCTCTAGATCCGCGGGTAACAATATCTAATCTCTTTTGATATCCTTTATCCGCTTCATCCCTGCGTGAGTGTGTTCCGTCGCTGGCACTAGAGCTGCAGAAGCATGGCAGGGAACTGTGGCTCTCAAAACACATAAAACCCAGAGTTAATCAGACACACAGCTCCAGTGACACACGGACAGACAAACACGCACACACACCCACACACACGCACACACACACAGACACACACACACGGAGGTTGTAAATGGTGCCTGCTGCAAGGCCTCACCCTGAGGAAGTTCGGGAGAAAGGACGAAAGCGGAAAGCTGAGATGGGTTTACAGTGGAATCTAGAGAATGAAATACTTTTTGATCGACAAAGGTGTTGCGCAATTACTCCTTCAATGTGAGAATGGACACACACACACACACACACACACACACACATAAACCCTGTTCTGATCTCACTGGAAAATGGCAGAAAAAAATGCTATGGATCTGATTCTAGCAGCCTTCCACTCTCTCTCTCTCGCTCTCTCTTTCCCTCTCCCTCTCTCTCTCTCCCTCCCTCTCCCTCTTTCTATCTCTCCTTCTCTCTTTCTCTTTCTCTCTCTCTCTCTTTCTCTCTCTCTCTCCCTCTCCCTCTCTCTCTTCTCCATTTCAAGGTTAACATCTAGGAAGTTTTTTTTTGCTTTGTTGATGTCTCTGCTGGCACAAGTCAAGCAGCCTGAAATGTAAAAAAGAAGAGAAAAAAAAATATGTGGAGGGGAAACTTTCTCCAGCTATCACCGTAAATAAACACTAATTGGTAGCTAATTTTCTTAGCTGTTGCCTGGCTGATTTGCTGCCTTGAGGCACGAATGAATAATTCATTGGCGAGGCACACACAGCTTTATGTTTGAGGCCTACAAGGCGCAGCATTCATTACACGATCATGCCAGCGGATTCTGGGCTCCGGCTCAGGGTATTAGAATAATATGCATATTGGGTATTCTCTCTCTGTCCTGGGGCATTGGCATGTGCCAATAGGGCTTTCTCTGGCATGGACGGGCAGAAAGAGAGAAAGAGAGAGAGAGAGACACAGAGACAGAGAGAGGAAGAGAGAGTGATGATAGCTTCATCCTCATGGTTAACAAAACAAGGCTTGTTTTTATAACCTAGTGAGACAGCGAGGGAGATAGAGATCAAAGGTAACTATGGAATACTGGACGAGTGTTTCCAAAGTGATACAAGTGTATATGTGTGAGAATAACAAATCAGTGCTAAAGGTTAAGAGTGTAAGAGTTGCAGCAGCCTGCTAGGTTAAAGAGAAAAGGAAGACGCGCAGAGGAACAGCCTGAGCCAAGGCTTAAGCTAATGTAACCCAAAGCACAAAGGATGACACAACAAAAACTCAGAGGCCAAAACTGTTGAACTAAACACGAAGAGGATTTCACACAACCTACAACATAATCCTGTTCTTCCTAGTCCTACAGAACACTTGCTTTAAAAGCTACAGTCAGCCATTTTGTAAGAAATGCTAAAGCTAGCTGTTTTGAAACAGCTCTGGAAGCGCACACCCACAACAGGAACCAGAGCCATGATGCTAGAACCATGGTTCTCATACCCCCAGATGTCTGTGTGAAGAACAGCCAGAGGTCAGATATTGTCTAGTTTGGTTACAGTGGAGGAAACCACAACCGTTCATTATCAATGTTGTTATGCCTAAAAATAATGTTCATTGGTTTAATAACTTTAATAACCATTTGAATTAAAATGGTGGAAAGAAACAGACAGACAATGAAATAAAACAATAAATAAAAACCCAATCAATGGCCAAAATAATAGAAAGAAGGAGAATGAGCTTTCTGTCCTGACTTGTTGGATTCTGGTGGTTCATAACATTAGTTTTGTTTATTTCTCCTTTGAACAGATATTTTATTGACAGATGGCATAACATGAGTTCACCGACCAAATATTACAAAAACTGCCACATCTTTAACCCGCCCCTTCCAGCTATTCCCTGTGTCCTAACTGGCATACTACCCATACTAAATAGTATCCGAGATCAGAATTAGAGTGTCCCAAATCACAGTATGATGAAATGAGTATCCCAAAAGGTTCCCGGATGGTTCACTATGTCCAATTTTCCAATTTTGTAAAGTAATGTGTTTCTCCGTGGACACGTTTTCAGCTAACATTGCCCACAACTCCTTGCATGAGGGAGGAGGAGTTTTGTGACCGTTTGCGTTGCCAAATTCAAGGATGCACTTTAGGGAGGTGTAAAAATGTGGAAAAATAAATCAAGGGAATGATCAATTAAATGATATATAGTATAAATTTTATGAGGAATAATGAATGAAGAAAAGCTGAAATGCAACGAGGAGTGTGTTTACTGTCACGGTGTTCTCCTCCGGGCAACAACGTTCTCTTCCCTTACACGGCGTGTGAGTACGTCCCAGTACCTGCATACCCTTTTACTACACACTCCAAAATATGTTTTTCTTTTCTTCACAAAAAGAGTACATACTTTTAGTACATAGTATAAGTAAGCCAACTGGGACGCAAGGTTAGACTTAGCAACCCTAAATGTGACATATATATACATATATATATATATATATATATATATATATATATATAGATAGATAGATAGATAGATAGATAGATAGAGATATAGATAGATATATTGATAGATAGATAGACAGGCAGATAGCTAGATAGATAGATAGATAGACAGACAGGCACATAGCCAGACAGAGATAGACAGACAGATAGATAGATAGATAGATAGATAGATAGATAGATAGATAGATAGATAGATATATTGACACTACTATCTAACAAGAACAATACGATTTAGAGCTAATCATCTTTTCAAAATCATAATTTTATATTGAATAAATACAGTTTAGTGCTGATCTCTTGGGGGTGTTATTATCAGCACACTGTCACTAATGATTGACATGGCAAGAAATCTGAATGTAACATAAATGTACTGCATTTCTCCTACATACAACTTTGTAATATAACTTTTTTGTGTGTGAGAAAGTCATATTAACACCTAAAAAACCCCCACAATATTCTGCCAAACAGGAAGGAGTTAAACAGTTTGTGTTTCTCCTGCTCCAGCACCTGACAGTACTTGTTTACCAGTTCTATCATTTTCACCTTGCTCAAGTGTAGAGCGATGGAGCTCTTAACGTCCAGACTGACTAATTATGCAAACGAGTCTCATTAGGCTGAGGCCTAGTCCACACATAAACACATTTAAATGTGAAATCTTTTCTTATCTGGTTTGCATTTACATCCGCACCAGAATGAGTTTCTTTCTTTCACACCAAAGTCCTTTCTGATCCAGTTATAGCTGAAAACCCTGTAGTGTGGAGAAGAGAAAATGCTGAAATTTATGTGTGGGAATCACATGGAAAATATTTTTCATGTGATCACCACAACTCCAAGATGGCAGAACCGAGTGAGATGATGAACTTTTCGCTGACTTGACTTATAGTACACGAGAGACGCTGGGGCATTGTTATATGCTTGTGTTGTTAAAAGAAACAAAAATGGTGGATGACATAAAAGTTGCGTTAGTGTAAATGATATTAAGGGTACAATTTTATATATACAGTATCTCACAAAAGTGAGTACACCCCTCACATTTCTGTAAATATTTGATTATTTCTTTTCATGTGACAACACTGAAGAAATGACACTTTGCTACAATGTAAAGTAGTGAGTGTACAGCTTGTGTAACAGT
>JANDJT010000103.1:17314292-17327789 GCA_024331685.1 Stegophilus panzeri
TGTGTGTGTGTGTGTGTGTGTGTGTGTGTGTGTGTGTGTGTGTGTGTGTGTGTGTGTGTGTGTGTGTGTGTGAATGTCAGAAAGCTGTCTGTCATTGTGGTGAAATGTCTGTGTGTGTGAGGTGTGTACAGCACCCATGTGCTTGGTGTCTCCTCCCATCAACCTTATAAGCAAAGGCACAAAGACGAAACACCTTCGAGGCCACGGCTGAGACAGAAGCTGTGTTTCCATTAACATGCTTAATTTGCAATTCGAATTTGTGAAGTAAAGAACGGGTAATGGAAAAGTGTGAATTTCTAAAAAACAAAACAAACAAAAAAAAAACCCAAACAAACAAAAAACACTCAAATATTGCAAAAAAGTTTATACGCTCGCATGAGGTGGTTTTTCAAACAATTTGACTAAGCAATATTTAGGAAATAAAAATGAAATGGAAACCCATTTCTCACATTTGGGTCACATGGCATGACGGTGGTCTCAGCTACTCCCCTGTACTCTGCACAGGAAGCCAGTCTATAAAGAGCGATGGCTATGCACTTCTCGGTCGGAGCTGGCTCCCTCGGCGTGATACGGCAGGCGCCACGAGCGGTCCTGTTCTGTTGCATAGCTCGTCGAATGTTAAGCGGGTCATTCTGAAGTTTTGGATCCCCAGGACCTCTGTAAAATCATTGCGGACTATGATCTCCCAGAAATCCCGGATACGTGGCCGCTGCCAGGTATAAGGGGCTTGCCTTTCTGTGATTGCGTGCATTACATGCCCTCGTCGTCTTCTATTAAACACCACCTCGGCTATTGAGGCGGATGCGAGTGAAATCACCGTGTCGACACTCATCGGTTCTTGGAGCTTCGTCGCCATGTTTAATAGTGATAACTATCACGAGAGGATAAAACCCATTTAATTCAATCGCATAACATCATTTAATGGAAACGCAGAATATTCGCATTTAGGTTTTGTCGACATTCTTAAAATATCGCTTCTATTTTGCGCAATAGTGCAATGGAAAACCCGGCTAGAGAGGAAAAAATTTAAAGGTACGGGGGTTAAATCTCTAGCACCGCCAAGCTGCCACTGTTGGGCCCTTGAGCAAGGCTCTTAACCCTCTCCTCTCCAGGGGTGCTGTATCATGACTGACCCTGCGCTCTGACCCCAACTTCCTAACAAGATGGGATATGCGAAGAAAAGAATTTCACTGTACCGTAATGTACAGTATATGTGACAAATAAAGGCTTCTTCTTCTAACTGTGACTGCTAAAGCGTTGTGTTTATTAACACGAAACAGTACTTGTTTACAGTGTCAGAAAAATGTATAACACCGGCTTCAGTTTTGAGAGGTGGCGCGCCGAATGATCGTTAACTTGACCCTTATAGAGAGCACTCTGAAGGGTGTAGCCTTTAGAGGGAGTATATTCATGACTACTTCACTAGGAATGGACCACAGCCAGAGAGAGAGAGAGAGAGATTCAGTGATGTCGTGTACACTCAGTAGGAGTAAGCTGAACAATGGTTATTGGAATGTGTAGGAGGTGAAAACACCATTTCTATCCTTACCTCCATCCCTTTTTCTGACTCGAACAACTTAAAGCACAGCCATAAGACAGTAGCAATTCCACAGCCACCATATTATTCAGTGCAGACTCTCTGAAAAGACACTTGTTCATTTGGATGATGTGTATTTCTGTTGGGGTGAGCATCCCCCCCTCCTCTACAAGGTGAGAAAAGCGGGCACAGCGTTGCTGATTAGAGCCCATTAATCATCTGCTCTGGCAGCATACATGCGCGCGTGCGTGCGTGCGTGCGTGTGTGTGTTCGTTTTCACACCGGGCCGAGATGAGCGGCATGCCCTAGCCACCCTGACCGCTGTGGCGAGCATGCTGACATCTCAGTGATGATAAAGGGTGTCAAGTTTTCCTGAATGTGTGAAAGTGTGTGCACATGTGTATGAGTGTGTGTGTGTGTGTGTGTGTGTGTGTGTGTGTGTATATGGCAGCAGATATTAAAGACTATTACATCAACATGATCACTGGTTTGGAACGTAAGCTTATGAAGGAGGCTCTCAATCTCAAGCACGCAGCGTCTCCTGTCCTTAACTCAAGACTTTCAGACGTTCGTCACTCCTCACGCTCCCTCATGATAAAACGCTCCCTTGATCTTTCTTATTCCTTTCTTTCTTTTCCTATTTAATACACTGTGTACGTTTCTTTTTCTTTTTTTAAAGATCTGGACGATCTATGAGAGGAATGTTTGCCGATTCAGACAGCTTCAGGTCAGCGTGTCTCTTGCCCTCTTACACTCACTCGCTCATAGCTCTCTCTAATTGGCACTCGCAGACTTACAAACTCTCCGCCTCCTCAGTAGAACACTGTTATCCATCTCTTTCACGTTAAAAGGCTTTAGAGGCGAAAAATAAATGAATATATATTTTTTTAAAATCAAGGCTATATAACCAGAGTTCAGTCTCTCAAAGCAAAAAGTCTCGATTCTTTTACAGAAACCGCTTTCACGTTAAATGAACGTCTGTGTGATTGCCTAAGTATAGGAGCTGGAAAATTAGAAACATGCGACAAACTTATTAACCGAGGCTGGATCAAATTCCTCAAGGAACCCTGGATTGACAGAACTGGAGCAGCTTAGGCGAAACATTAATTAAGCTTAAAATATCAACGATCAACCGTTTTCCACTCGCATCCTGATATATAAAGCATGTTAAGTGGAATAGCAGCCGTGGAGTTATTGTGCTATATGTACTTACATACCTTGGGAATATTCTCACCACAATTATTCCATAAATCAAGCCCATTTGGCCCAGTTAAGCTGCTAAAGAGTCACTCTTGTCAGCCACCTCTACCATCTGAATGATACTAAGATTTCTTTCGACCTGATGTAGGGCAAATTTCACGATATATATAATGTATCTTGAACGCATAAACAGCAGTCCAAACCCCATCTCAGTTCCTTTCTGAGATTTCATTTGCACACAATCTTTCAGGAAATGAAATGTTGATATAAAGCATATTATAGGTATTATTATAGATCTGTACCGTATAATGATTTCTGGGAAGTAGAAAAGCCGTAGATGTGTTTTCTGTATTTTCTATTAACTATTTTTGCAGTGAAGCCCAGTTCCAGAGCGCTGCCTTGTACCCGCTGTAAGAGGATAATCCATGATACTGTGCTTTTGTGAGTGCTCAGTAATGTGTGAGGGTTTTTTTTTTTTTTTTTTTTTTAGATAAGGTGAAGGTGTGTGTGTGTGTGTGTGTGTGTGTGTGTGTGTGTGTCCGTGCATTTGATCGTCAAAAAAAAAAAAAAAGACTGTTCCATCTTGAACTTGCACCTTGCGAAAGCTCCGTAAGATGATTAGACCCGACTTTATGAAACGGCTTTCCGCGATTCCGGATAATTCTGCAAGAATAGTGTGATGAAACGGCGCGACCCCAATACTGACCTTCTTTGTACTGGGAAAAAATTGCTTTTCATAAGTTATACTGAGTTCAGGGGAAAAGAGTAGTTCGACTTTAAAACGCTTCGGTCCTGACCAGCTCCGGTGCTTTCTGAAAGCAGTGTAGAGAGAATAGTCGTTGTCTGAGAGAAAAGCATTATGAGCCTGAAAGAAGTACAAAGAGCAACAAACATTTGCTTCATAAAAGCACACTTAGGAGCTAAAAGATTCACGGGCGAGTTTACTAAAAGCATCACAGCGCTGACATCATTTGAACTCGTATAGAGTGTTGCAATGATATTAGTGCTACAGTGCCTTTCAGCCAAAAGGAGTCTTGTGCGTCTAAATCAGCATCTACATTAAAAATGAATGTGCATTATCGCCTCTATTTCTCAAACTCTGTAGCCCAGCGTTTTTCCTCCTCATGCACAGTTCTGCCCTGTACGATCCATTAAAGTTTACTTTTCAGCAGTATTTACCCGAGTTGTTCCACGTGGCACTAAGATTTATGTGATTACAGTGGAGATTCTGTATTTTGGGGTGACCCGGCACTTCCCGAGTGATCTAGTTCACACTATTATTACCAAGACGTGCAGGTGGGGGGGTGGATTCAGGGAAAAAGGAGGTCAGAAGAAGGATAGAGCAGCTTTTAATAGGTTGGCCATGGACAGGAGTGAGCTCAGGAGCTCTGCAATAACACCAGCATGTATACAGAATATACATTAAATAAATAACTCCTCCATATGACACCAAAAAAAAAAAAAGGTGAAAGCATGCAAGTTTTACCAGCCTGGAGTTCCGGTACGCATTCTGATTAGACTTTGTCAAAGTTCTCTTCATGACTCGTCTACTAAGAGTAAATGATTGTACCGTAGTGATGTAACTGAATATGAACACACTGTTTAATAAATAAATAAACAAACAGTGTTCTAAACAAATGCAAATACAGATATGAAGGAGGAGTAAGATACTAAAAGTCCCGTAAGCAGGAGGTTTTTAACTTTCATAAGTGCTCAGATATGAACCTTGTGGGACAAACAAAAGTGTTGCGTTCGCAACATCCTTAGTAACTGCCTGGTCAGGGACGCACCGGTTTAAATTATGCTACTTCCATGTTTATATTTTGGGAAATAGGCCTGACTAAATTTGTTAGAAAATATCGTACAAACAAAAATAATAAACAAACAAACAAACAAACATTCCAGCACATATTGCCAGTTAAGACCAGTTATGAACCCGAGCGATGTAGCTGAGGTCGAGGAACTGTCAGTGCCAAAATTCACACATCACGCTGACAGTGCTGGCTTTTCTACATCTGATGTATTCTGGTGTTTTTCAAGGACATAAAAACTCTTCAGGTTTAGTCCATGCCCACGTTAGATTTGAATCCGAATACAGATACAGATAGTCGCACTGTGTTACACCCCTAATCATACTGCTATCATTTCGAGGTCTATAGAAATGTTCAAATTTCTTTTGTATCTGAGCAAAATACTCCTCAAAGATAAATGATTGGATGGTTAGTCTTAAAACGTTTCATGTTGCAAAACCGCTGCACATGCAGCCATGAGGTTGAAAAGAGCAACGTTCCGGTTACTTTAAAACTGGTGTATACCTTGTCTATTGAGTGTCACCTGTATAACAATACACGTTTATGTTTTTATACGTTTGCATGTTTATGAACCTTGGGCTCCCTTAGGCTATAGATTTTTATTCATAGATAGACAAAGAGGATCAACAGGCTGCTGTTATAGCTGTCATCAGGGTTTGTTTTCTTCCATCCACCAACCAGAGAAAGAAAAGAAACATCTAAACAACATGCTCCAGTTGGTTTACACATTTCGTGGTAGTCCGACATACTACTAGACCATGCTCCGCATTTACAATTCACACCGTCCCAATATTCGCACCTTGGCCGAGAACGATGTCTGGCCGTCCGCAGTCAAACAAATTAGCCTGTATGGATGACAGAAGCAGACAAAGATTTTTATGAATTAGCAGCATGGAAGGATGTGGAAAGAGGCACAAAACTGTGCAAAATACAGAACAATGCAGCGCAAAAATTGTCATACAACCAAATACAAGCAACATGAGGGAAAATAACGATGCTAACCTGACAGTTCCGAATCAGAACGTAAGCCCAAGACCTGCTGGTGTATTTTTCAAGGGTGCAAAGACTACAAGGAGGTTCTCAGAAGAGAATAAGCACTATATCTACGCAGAGTCATGTCTTCAACAAGAACTCAAGCATTCATTCATTTTCCTTAGTCTGTATTAATACACTATACTAGCTAACTAGACCATCATACTTTTGGGCTTAAATTATGTTAGCTAACACTTTTTAGCTTTACTTTGTACTTGGGTGGGTTGCTTTTGGTGTTGGTCACTGATTGTAAATGGTATGTACTTATATAGCGCTTTTTTCCACAGCGCTTTACACTCATTCACCCATTCACACACACACTCACACCAGTGGTAGCAGAGCTGCCATGCAAGGCGTTAACTTCCCATCAGGAGCAACTTGTGGTTCAGTGTCTTGTCCAAGGACACTTCGGCATGTGGAGTCATGTGGGCCAGGAATCGAACCGCCAACCCTACGATTAGTGGACAACCCACTCTACCACCTGAGCCACAGCCGCCCATTGTGAAACCGTATCTGTACTTATACATCTTTATCCTCATATCTTTTTTTTTTGCTGTTTTAAAAAGGAAATTGCATCACATGTTGTGCTATAACTCACTGTAACACACATTCCAACTAAACCTGAGAAAAACTGTCACCTTATGGCAGGTAATGTCAAGATAAGTTGAAACTTTTGGGAGCTGCCAGTTAGAAACAGTTTGTCCACAGAGAGTGGGCAGCGGTGTTGCTTTCTGCTGTCCATTAAGCTCCTAATGATTCACACTGCCTGCAGCACAACGCTCAGCTCAGCTCTCATGTGGGCTTCACGGAAATATCTGTGTTAAAGTTGCGATAAGCGAAAAACATGATAATATTCTGGAGAGATATCAATGGTGCTGTGATTATATATTAAATTCCTCAAGCTAAGAAAATGACCCTTTTTTTTCCAAAAGAAAAACATGTAGTGTTTGAAGAAAGCACATTATCCATAGCAACCTCTGAGATCTGCAGTGTGAAATTGCTATAAATATCCAGTAGTCTCTTTCTGCATCTTAGCTTAATTCAATTCTTTTATATTTGTCATTTGAAAATAAGGTTGTTGGGTTTTTTTTTTTTGAATATCGCAGAGTTTCTTTAAAACTCCACAACAGCTGTCACTCCGAACAGCAGGGGACGGAGTTTTAAAGGGAGCTTTAAAGGAAAACATCCATATTCATTTTGCGAATAGTGCTGTTAATGAAGTTTGAGATGTCTAGCACCTGAGAGTGGGTTGATTTTTCCGCGGAGAGTCGGGAACAACCTGAGCGAGGCACTCGAACAGTGAAAAACACGTTAAAGCTAAGCTAATTTGCTTTGCATTTCATCCTTGGGTGCAGATTGTCACTTGGCGAAACCAGTCCCGTGTTTTCATCAGAGGTATAATTAATTCTTGTGCATAATCTGTGCAGTTATTTGGCCTTATTATGTTTGAGGGTGCTGAAGATGGACGAGTGGGGAGAATTTTCTTACACCAGCTCTCTCTCTCTTTCTCCATCCATTACTGCGTTACTCTTTCCCCCAACACTTCTCTCCAACTCGCTCGCACTCTCTCAAACTCTTTAAGTGTAGCTGAAAATCTTCACCTGACCAATAATCACTCAAAACACAGTGGCAGAAGTTCATGCTGAAAACATCTTCTCAGCTAGTTAGCTTTCTGAATTCTCATACATCTCTCTATAGCCACCGAATCTGTTCCTCTCTCCCTCAGAGGTTACGAGAACCCGCCAGCAGGTCACGGTATGCTTGGAAAAAACAATGTAAAAAAAAAACAAAAAAAAAACACCCTGATTTTTGAGTCGTGCTGGATCCCCAGCAATACTTAGCCCTCACTGGAGACTTTGAGCTAACCATGCTAACCTGAAGGCCATATAAAGACAGGAAGAGAAAAGACTTTAACCAGATGGGCAGAGGCAGAAGGAAAATGGCTTTCGAGGTTTGTGTGAGTGACACAAAAGTATATTTTTCCTCCATGCAGGCCCACTGGGTGTGCTTCCTGCTTCTGAGCGAGAATGAGAGTGTGTAAAAAGGATAGTAGAAATAGGCCAAAGCAGAAGATAAAGCGCTTTATCTTCAGGAGAAATAAACGTCCCATCCCTGCCTTCCTTTGGAGCCCCAGAACACCATTATGTATGGTCTGTAAATAGGCCGATACTCACAGCCATATGCAGGGGAGATTATTTATTTTCTGCCTCCCTCAGTGGGGGGTGGGGGGTGGGGTGAACCATCCTGCTTCTTCACACTCAGAGAGTGTAGATCAGGTACATAATTCTATAACAGCCCACAAAAAAGGCACCAGGCCTTCACGGCACATATACAGTGCACAAAATAAATACATAAATAAAACTCCTGAGCAACAAAAGCACATTGCTTTGCACTTCCCTATCATTCAATATTTATGCAATCACCCTAACCAGGTCGGGCCTAGTGCTCATGGTAGTAATAGAAGGGCGGAAAGCAATACAGTGGGCCCATACCTGAGTGGTGTGCGCTGAAGAAAAATGCCATGTTACAGGTCTGCGTAACGAAGGTGCTGGCCAGATGAGTGGGACAGAACACAAAGAGCATAAAGGAGGACGAGAGAGTGCTGCTGTCACCAGCGGAGGCTGGAACGATGAACCTTTATGTAGGAGGGGTGAGAAAGTGAGAGAAAAATAGAAATGTCTCGGCAGTACTGAGTCAGTGGTAGATGATTTTGATGGTCCACATGTTACTGTTTTGCTTTTAGCGTTTTTATTAGCTATAATAATATGCTATTCTAAACAGAGCTGTCACGGTAACCGTAATGCTGTGATACACTCGGTTAATACTATTTCCATCAGAGTAGATTTGTTTTAATTGATCGTTTGTTTCCTGTCTGAGCACGGAGATTCATATTCATGTTTCATCGCTCTAGGCCAGATATAGTTCTGCCACCATTTTGGATTTGAGCGATTTGTCAAATTATCGAATCAGCGTCAATGACCACAGGATAATTTGTTGAACAACAAAACTACAATAACTAGAGATGCACCGATGTATCGGCCGATAAAGGCAATGTTAAAAACATCGATGATCAGGGCCGATTATATCCTGCCAACTGTCAATCAAAAGAGGGCGGGAAAACACATGGAATTCATGCTGTGTGTAAAGAAGAGTCTCTTGTGTGGAATTACTATGAATTGGGTGACAGTGACGACAAAACTGCAGTTTGTAAGCTCTGTACTGCTAACATTTCACTCCGTATGCTGAAGCAGAGAAGAAGCAGTGCGTTGTTTTTTTTTTTTGCCGTGCACGTTAACGAATGAGTGCTTTTACACCGGGAGTGGGAGTTTCGGCGTTGGGTCGAATTTTTTTTTTTTGCCGAGCAGCTCGAGCTGAATTAAAGCGCCAGTACACCATTGAAAGATTTAAATGAAGATGAGTTATAGGTATATATTGCACAGAAAAATATATTTGTAGAGTAGTATATTTCATATCCAGTTAATGTTAATATATAAAAACGTTGATATTATATATTACCAGTTTGATGTCAGTGATGAAGTAGAAATGCTTGTGTTTGTGGTGAGTGAGTGTGAGACTAACAGGAGGTTTTTATTTTATTCAGAATTGTGGAATTAATTATTATTCATTTAACAGAAGGTATAAAAGGCAGAACTATCGGTTATCGGTATCGGCCGATATCACTGAATAATAAGTTATCGTATCGGCTGAGAAATTTAGTATCGGTGCATCTCTAACAATAACCCTTATATAATAACTGCCAATAATATTATTTCTTTTTATTATTGTTACTGTTGTTGTTCTTATGGCATTTTACCCAAAAATGTTTATTTATGTATTCTCGATATTTTCTGCAGCATGGTTGTGCTGGAATTACTACAACTCAAGTAAATGAAGCTGAATTTAATGAAACTGAACTGTTGACGGTTTCAAAATATCTCTCAGAGTTGCTAGCACTCGTGTCACCAATTAACAACAGATTCCACACACACACACACACACACACACACACACACACACACACATACACACCCTAACCGAATGCACACAAACATCCTAACTGGTATTATTTCTCAAAAGTAACTATGGTTACAGAAAAAAAGAGAATGTGTAGTCATGCGTTCCACATGTATGCATATGTGTATGTGTGTGTGTGTGTGTGTGTGTGTGTGTGTGTGTACGCGCCTTATCTATGCATTATGGCAGGGTTGAGCTGTGTACGCTGTGCCGTCTGTGCTGATAGGAAGTTGCTGTCCATCTGATTTAAATGGCTGATCTCAGTGCTCAGGTGACTTCACCTGTCTGTCTGTCTGTCTGTCTGTCTGTCTGACACTAATGACTAAAATGTTTCTTCACTTCAGAGAACACGGTCACATTCCAACCCAAAGCACCTTTCATGTCACAGATGAACATGCGAAAGAGTTTCAACACGAATACCTGATATTATTGAAAGTATTATGCTCACAGTAGTAGAAAACCATGCATGCGTTTTCAGTGCTGAACCAATATGGTCTGTTCAAACAGAGACTGACCAGCTGTGTATTTCTTCCTCTAATAACACTGTGACTATATTGTGTCATTACGTTAAATATATTGCCCTCCGATCTCAGTTTGCGGTAACGCAAATTACTGTTTGTTGTATCACATCAAATATGTGAGCTCTGAATCGGCACAAGCTGTTATCGCCGTCGTTATTACCGTGTCGGATTTTGAGGCGGTCGTTTTTATCATCGAGTGCATCGCAACCAAAGCCTGAGCTTTCAGTGTGTTTCCGATGCAGGCGGTGAGGATCCTGCGCTTTGGGCCTCGATGCTGCGATACTTCAGCCCTGTAATTTCTAAAGCAACAGGCACACTGTTATTACAAATTCAAGGGGGCCTTCAATCTCGGTGTGTGTGTGTGTGTGTGTGTGTGTGTGTGTTTTTCTCGGTGCTTTTTGTTTTGCTCAGCTTGTCTTTGATAGCCATCCAGGCAGCTGTGGAGGTCTTAAGCTCCTAATGGGGCAGCAGGGATCTGTGGTTAGTGTTTTAAACATGCAGGAGCAGGGAGCTCGCCTAAGCATTAATCCATATGAAGGCAGTGTGTGTACGGTAAGAGCAGCCCTTCATTCAAGGTGAGACACTCTTACTGTGTGAAGGAGAGCACGGTGACTGAGTGTGGCAGAAAAAGGAAATGGACAGAATGGGAATAGAATAGAACAGAAGAACAGAAAATAAAAAACAGAATAAAAGTAAGCAGAACAGAACAGACGAGAATAGAATAGAATACAACACAAATAGAACAGAAGAAAACAGATTGGGATAGAATCAGATCAAGAGTACAATAGAACACAGCAGGATATAATAGAATAGAACAATATAGAATAGAGCAGAACAGAATAGAACAGAATTTAATCAAACTAAGCAGAATGGATTGGGGGGGTGGAAAAGAGCAGAATAGAATAGAGCACAATATATTAGAACAGAAGAGAATAGAATTCAAAATCGAATAGAATAGAACAGGGCATGAAAGAAAAGAATAGGATAGAATAGAATAGAATGGAATAGAGTCGAATAGAATAGAACATGGCATGAAAGAATAGAATAGAATTGAATAGAATCAAATAGAGTAGATCAGAGCCAATTTGGCTAGAAGAGTAGAATAGACCACAGCAAAATAGAATAGAACAGAGTAGAAGAGTATAATAGAACAGCATAGAATATACTTTGATAGCAGATTAGAACTATGGAAAAGGACAGAATAGAATAGAATAACATAGAATAGGACATGAAAGAATAGAACAGAATATAATTGATTAGAACAGAACAGAATAGAACCGAACTGAAAAGAGCAGAATATAAAAGGGAAGAATAGAGTAGAATAGAATAGAATAGTTCAGTTTCAAATCAATTCAATTCAGTTTTATTTGTATAGCGCTTTTCACGATGGGCATTGTCACAAAGCAGCTTTAGAGAAATATAGACATTTCAGATCTAAATTTTTAATTGATAAATTTATCCCTAATGAGCGACCCATAGGCGACCCATAGGCGACGGTGGTGAGGAAAAACTCCCTGAGATGATATGAGGAAGAAACCTTTAGAGGAACCAGACTCAGAACGGAACCCGTTCTCATCTGGGTAACAACGGCTAGTGCGATTATAAATAAATACCTTCTATAACGGTGCACTATACGATAAAACAAAGAGTGCAACTGTGGAATCAGGAAATTCACCACAGTCTCAACATGAAGTCTATTCCGCTGAAATCATGAACTGTCCACCGATAGTTAATGCAGGATGTAAGACATGGTGAACTGTAAGGAGGTGAAATGTAAGGAGAGAGAGAGAGAGACAGAGAGAGAGAGAGAGGGAGATGGGTAACAGCATGCCATAGCCTGAGGCAGTGTATATGACAGCACTGACACTCTTACACATGCACACACGCATGCACACACACACACACACACACACATCAGCAGCAGCACTGATTGGATAACAGATGATCAGCATTTGTCATATCATTACTGTGGTGTTACAGTAAATGTTGTTATGAACAGGATGATTGTGAGATGTGATGCAGCGGTTCTGTTCATTCAGCTCACTGTCTGTTTCTCTATCCGCTCAATAGCTTTGGTCAGATCGCGTTTTCAGACTGCTCTGCCAATGAACCTTCCTGATTTCATTTCTCTTGTTTAGAGAGAGAGCGAGACAGAGAGAGAGGCAGAGAGAGAGAGAGAGAGACAGAGAGAGAGAGTCTGATTGAGATGCAGTGCAGCAGGTTTTCATGGTTAATACATTCCAAGCAGGTTTGCCTGATAAAGAGGTCATTCATTCTCCTTTCACCAACATTTGTGCAGAGAAGAGCATTGTGACTCTTCACACACACACACAAACACACACACACACACACACACACACACACACTGATTCACATCCAACGTAACTATCACTCTTTCTCTCTTATCACATTCTCTCACACAAACAAGACACCCCACTGAACAACACTACAATTAACAAAGCTCTGTCTCAAACCGCACACACACACACACACACACACGTCTCATATTCCACATAACAGACCCATGCTGCTTCTGTTCTGAGGATGAAACAAAGCAGAGCATCAGACTGAGAAATGGAGGAAACAAACACATTATTATATTGCATTATTATAAGTTGTTGTGTATATTAAGTCTAACGGTCTTGTGCGGTTTGGTTTTGTCAAAATGCGGTCCCTGAAGCATAGCCACTGGGACTGTGATTTTATTTATTTATTTGTTTGTTTGTTTTTTCGATTATTTTGTTGGAGTGGTAGAACTCACAACCCACAGTAATAAAGTTATTATATTTGGGGGACGAAGCAGCGAAGTAAACTCAGCCATAATGTGTACTATTGGTGGAAAGTTCAGGAAATAGACAGCTCTAAAATATCATTTGCCAAATTTAAATAATGTTCATGAAATAAATCTATACTGAGAGGGTCTGTGGAATTTATTTTAAAGTTAAAGAGATCCCTGGCTACAAAAAGCTATTGGCTCTGGCTATTGCAATTTAATGGAAACATGCATAATTCTGGATACAATAGTTATAAAATCAATTTAAATATCTGATTTCATTTTGAAGCCTTCTGCTGCATATACAGCAAGCTAACCAATAGGTTGCATAACTAGATTAATTACATTTGATCAAGAATTTGTTTACATTGTAGAGCATTTGTTTCGTTCTCAATTGTTTCTTGTCTCTCCTGCAAGATGTACAAGATCTGTACATCGAGGAAACCAAGAGAAGACTCACTGAGCTGTTTTCTTGATCAACTTCATACTATAAGAATGAAGGATTTCAACCTTCAAAGGACATAACTTTCATGACAGTCAGTACGTTTACATGGACAACAATAATCCGATATTAACCCGATTAAGACGATACTCTGATTAAGAAACTAG
>JANDJT010000103.1:17346725-17364207 GCA_024331685.1 Stegophilus panzeri
GTGTGTGTGTGTGTGTGTGTGTGTGTGAGAGAGAGAGAGAGAGAGAGAGAGAGAGAGAGAGAGAGAGAGAGAGAGACGGGGCTAATATAAGCATGGTTAATGATTTAACGTTAAATATTTTCAGCTCATCTCCTTTCAAGTTTCTGAGAGACATTTCTCAGATAACGGTCCCGGCACTGAGGCGAGTGAATAAAGCTAAAACGGACACCACACACTTTCTCACACTAACCCTTTCAAAATCCGGTCAGAACTAGTCTTACCTTTGTACACCTGTCCGCGTGCCGACATCAGGAGCCCGACCGCGGTGACGAGCCAAGTTAAAACTTTATCCATGTCCTCAGTTTTCGGCGTGTGTCGACCCCCGCGGCCGTGAGGTAACAACGCCAAACTGTGGGCAAACGTCCGTTTTCTTCTGGAGTCGCCTCAGTCGTTGAAGTCCTCGGACCGTTTTCCCCGCTCTCTCAGTCTCCTTCTCCCGGACTCGCTCTGACTTCTCTCAGGTCTCTTCTCTTCCAGGAGGAGCGTGAAGAGTCTCTCTCTCTCTCTCTCTCTCTCTCTCTCTCTCTCTCTCTCTCTCTCTCTCTCTCTCTCCGGTAGAGGGTGGTGTTGGAGCTCTCGCGCTCCGACCGTTATGTGTCTGAGTAGTGGATGAGGAGCGCGCGGAACAGAGAGGAGAGAGAGGCACGCGCGGCACTGCGCGAGCAGCCAAACGGTTAGTAAAAGAGCGCGCGCGCGGGGCCTGTCTCCTCCCACTGTGGAGTTGGGACCCACAAAACACGACTAACCATCAGTAATTGATTAAAACACAGCAAAATCCCAAGGGTTCCATTAATATCTACAATATAAATGAATTCAAGCTTCCCATTCACTAAGCAACAATGTTCAATTAACCACACACACACACACACACACTGGGTTGCCAACTTAGCTTGTGCATGCTCAAAAAGTCACAAAATAATGTCATACATTTATTTGCATATACACTGGATTGCATATCAAAACATGAAGAAGGAAGATTTTCTAAAGATACTCACTTTTAGTAACTGCTTCATCAAAAAAATTATAATAAATCAGGGTCATGGTGGATCTAGAGCCTATCCCAGGATCCCAGGGTGTGAGAAGGATATACAGGCTGGATGGGATGCCAGTTCATCATGAGTATCATGCACAGATGCATACACACACACACACACACACACACACGTTCACATCTAGGGGGAATTTACCAAATCCACCTACCAGCAGGTTTTTGGCAGGTGGGAGGAAATCAGAGAACCCCGAGGAACGCAGGAAGAACAGGTACAGGAATTACACACAGACATTAACCCTCTTTCAAGTTCACCTTCGATCCAGGAACCCTGGGGCTGTGAGGCAACATCTACGCACTGCACCACCATGCCACCTCCTGGATTATTGCATGACATCCTTGCTTGGTGTAGGCCATGCCTGTAGCTTAGGATGCACATTAAAGGAATACTTCAGAAAAAATTCGCCCCCTTACACCAAGTGTAGTCAACCAGCACAGACATGTCTCCTGTGTGAAAAGTTTGCTTCTTCAGTTTTAAGGAACAAATAATGGAAGTATACTGTATGTCATGGATATGTTGACTGATCAACTAAAGGGGGAAATTGTGTTTGTTTCTTTTGTTTGCATCAAACTATTCTTTTCGTCCACACTATGGACAATTTGGAGGGAGAACATGCAAACTCTGTGCACACAGAGCGGCGGCGGGATTCAAACGTGCAAACGTGGGAGGCAAATGGACAAACGTGCTAACCACTATTTGTTTAACAGATAGTGAAAAATATATATGATCTGTCCTACAAAAAAGAATATCAATTTTACTGTATGTCACATGCTTGAAAATGGTGAATAATGAATAGTTGTGTTTACAGAGAAAACACCGCATTCCCAAGTCATCCAGCTTTTCCTTGCACTATATGTATTATGTGTATTATATATGCTAAGTATATTACACAATTCCTTGCAATATACTTATTATATATTTTTTGTTAATTGTCTTATACCCTGATACTAACTTTACAGAGTCGAGTTTCAATTTGTGCTAGAGCAGCATGTGTTTGTTTATAATTTTCATTGACAAATTCTTTGTCTGTCAATTCATGCAATGGCCTTTACACTCTCAGAAAAGGGTACTAACTATATCCTCAAAGATACAACGGTAGCCCTCCATTATATATGTTAAACTACGGTAGTCCTTAAGGTTCATTATACACGTTAAACAACGGTAGCCCTTAAGGTTCATTATATACGTCGTTAAGCAACGGTAGCCCTTAAGGTTCATTATATACGTTAAACAACGGTAGCCCTTAAGGTCCATTATATAAGTTAAACAAGCTTTAAAGGTATATTACATTTACAATACTCTCCCAGGCAAAAGATGCGTACAGTACTAAAGGTACAAATGACCGCCACGGTGGTAAGCATTTGAGCCTTGAAGAGTACACATCAGTACTTATGAGAGTGTACAATGACAAATAAACTTTTACAGTGTTAACTGAAAGTTACAACTGCACATGTATGAGTGCTATAGGAGAATACAGCGATTTATGGGGATGTCACTGTGCAAACATTAGGGACAAAGGTTACGTCTAGAACCCTAACAACTGATCGGTTGTCCCTTTAAAAGTTCTATTTGGAAACCTATGAGCTGAGTGTTTCCTTAGCAGACAGGGTTCCAAGTAGGGGCTTTTATGGAAGCTAAACTAAGCCCTTAACTATCTTAAAACCCCAACCCTTGAGGTGCGAAGTAAACATGAAGAGTGTACCTAATGTAATTTTGTTCTTTAAGGTTTGATATTTGCTAAGCTGCTGCTTGATTTTCTAAATCCAACAGTAGTACTTAAGATGTACATTATTGACCATTTAGACAACAGTTAGTACCAGTCTGCTAATTTGATTGGTCGAATGGCATTCCAAGAGTGCCACACTGGGACATTTCACTGTGTGTGTGTCACTCCACTCATCTGTGTTTGGCATGTAAAATTCATTTCCTAGTTCAAAACTGTTACGACACTAGTGTTAGCAACATCATCAGTGGACATGGCAAACGTTAATCTTCAGGAATATAACTTTTGACTTGCAGTATGAAAGCTCACAAAATGAAGATGAAAAGGAAAAAGGGACGCCAATTTCACTGAAAGCACCTTTAACTGTAATGTACAAATCAGTGTGAGCTAGCTAGCCAGTTAACCGACGTGATATAAAGTGAGAGTGGCTTCTTCGAGATCTATTTTCGCTAGAGGAGCAAAAATGGACAGAACATTTGGCGATATTAATTTCTTGTTTATAGAACTGTTGTATAAGAGAAATATCGCACAATCAAGAGTGTAGTAATACAGAAAATCGGCACGGCTGTGATTCGACGTAGGCACAAGCCCGCCTAAATAACAAGTCATAAGCAGCAAGCTTGAAACGCAAATAAATTACACCGAGGCTTTTTCCATGCAAGACTGCTTGATTTGGATAAGGTTAGAAAGTGGAGACAAGATGGTTTATGAGGACTGTTGTTCCTAATGTGTATTCGGAACAAAACTATTATTGGATTAGCTTGCAATTACCTACTCCATACGTCACAGGCATTATTGTGTTTTTCCTAAACTGTCATTTAACAGACAATGAGGGCAACTTCCATTTTACAATACAGAAAATAGGTCTACACATGAGCACTGAACTAGAACTAGTTTTCTGGCAGAAAGTTGGCTGATTAAAACCACACTCAAGACCTTGAACTCATTTGCAATCTTGCAACAATATAGCATGAAGTTGCATTTAAAGAAAAAAATAAAATAAAATAAATAAATAACACCCACTGACAACTCGGCAAAACAGATATGTGGGTCACACAGGAATTAATTTGTGGTTTGGATTGAAATAAATTGGTTGTTTTGTGCCCCGAAAGTCTTGGGCAATGCACTCTCTGTGTCTGTGGTTTTATATTTTGGCATGATAAGACCTGACCACTGAAAAATGACCTTGGAATGAAACATCAACGCAGAGAATAACACACTCCGCACACACAAACACACACACACACACACACACACACACACACACACACACACACACACACACACACACACAAGAATCCAGACTCAGAGTACAAACACTATACATTAGTTTGATTGCATGCTTAAGATATCTTCTGCTAATTAGCCTTCTCTGGGCTAGCACACGCTCCCCCTCTCTGACCTCGCCAAAGGGTCTAAGCATCATTACTTGATTAGCTGATTGGTGGCCATGTTTGATATTTGTTATCATGCAGTGCTGATTACTGCAAATAACAGGCCTGACCTTTGCAAGGATGTGTTTTCAGAGTACAGCGTTAGCAAACCGTACGCAAGACAGACAAAGGCATATGGGAGTAAACAGCATCTCCATGACAATGCAGCCAGAAGAGTTTGACGTCCTTTATGCTTTTTTTTTTTTTTTTTTTTTTTTTTAATTCAGGGTGAAAAGGGTCATTTTTAAGTGCATAAACATACCTAAAATATCTTACACCAAATACATCTGGGTTTTGCAAGTATAGGCAATTTGAATAATACATTTAATGAATGCTGAATTTAAATTCTATCAGTATCAGCATATAGGGGTTATTTGAGGTCATTTGGGCATGCTGATTATAGGTGTGTTTATTACAGTGAAGGACGTGGTATATCATGATGTGGTGTAGTAACAGCATCTTTCCCATAGAGGGAATTATTGTGCTCTAACCACAGAAGGTATGAAATCACATAAAAAAATAAAATCACACTTGCAGCACTCTTTTATGCTATAACATATTGCTTTCCGAAGTTGGGTGACATGGTGGTGTACTATCCTGCAAATCCAGGATCACTGGTTTGATCCTGAGCTCTGAGCATGTTCTCCAGTTTCCTCCTACCTTCCCAATGCATGTGTGTCCCATCTAGATTGTATTCCCACCTCACTCCCAGTGCTCCCAGGATAGACTCCAGATCCACCAGGACCCCCACAGGAAGACGAATAAACAAATAGTCAATAATCATTTCAAATGAAGGCTAGTCTATGACATTGCAAAAATGTGGTGCTCACTCAATATTATTATATTATAGTATATTATACTACAAATGTTGCATTTCTACAACTAAAAATGTAGAATGTTGCAGCAAGCTTGAAGAAACATGTATAGATGTATAGAAGACATGGAAAATCTTATCAGGTTGCGTATTCTAGGGAACAAAACTTCCTACAACCGCATTGTTTTGCTTGTATCAATTTCTTTTAGCTGTTATAGGCACGTAATACACAACAATAGATGAGCAACATAATATCCAGCCTTAAAAAGCCTGCAGTAGCGTAGTAATGAAGAGTCTCCCCATACTGTGATTACCTCTGTGATTAACAAATAATTGAATATTTAAATTGCATGAAGAAACAGATTAAAAAACTAAAAAAAAATGTGTTTAATCATGCAAGGTCATAAAATGACCTCTATGATATAAGTATTTTTTTTTTCTTTTCTGCTGTACATAAATAGAGATGAGTATTATCTATTGTTCCTCTTGAAATAATTTAATTAGCCTTTGGATTCAAAGAGAGGCGTGACAGCACTGACTTAGGTAATGGAGTGGAACTTTAATCAAATTTTAATCCCACTAAAACTTCCCAACGCCCCCAAACTATCTTTCTCCCACCAGCCCTATAGTTTCCATTTGCCTTGAATGATCACAGTGAGCCGTGTGTGTGTGTGTGTGTTGGGGGTGACTGTATGACTGCTTGTGAGAGTTTACATATTTATATATGAATATTTGTTGTGGTGACCGCATGTTTGCATCTTCCCCAAGAATACATTTTTCATACAAGTGTAGATTTCTCTCAGCATTTTGAAAGAGCCAAAATATTTCTCTACGGTGATGCAGATTAAAGAAATATTCAACCATCTACTGTATATAGTGCATCTGTAACCATTTCCATGGACAAGAAGCTTGAAGGGTTCCCCAGTACTGAGAAAAGTACATAAAACCTTTTATGTGAAACTCACTTAATAACGGAGGTCTCAAAAAGGTTAATGTGGGTTTTCTGTTCTTTTATAATTCTTGATATTCTTGCCCATGATATCTGCATGGGGGGTATCTGCATGTATGGTCAAGTGGTCTAGAACTGTAATAAAAGCTGTGTGGTGTTAAGCTCACAGTCTTAACAGTAACATTTCAAGACTGGAATAGAGATGCTACTCTTGTGACCCAGGTTGACAACAGGACAACACACACTATGGTTATACATCATTCATTAACATCGTTGAGTGCTTCTATCTCAACGTAACCATCACAGCTTACCACAGGCATTTAGAAAGAAAGACATTGTTTTCAGAAAGACATCTTTGGTACACAAGAAATAAGAAGTAAAAATGGATGATAGATAATTCAAACATGGCACAGTGGTTTTGCAGAATGTTTATATGTGGATAGAGTCGGATAAGTAAAATGGCAAACTGACTCCCAGCTGTTTAAAGCTTATTTTCATTTCCATAATTACTAGCTTATTAAATGGTTGTCCTTGAAAAGGACACACAAACAATAAATGTGCCTAATGTTGAACAGCGGATTTCTTTGGAGTTCATACTTCATGGTTCTTAGTGCAATGCAGGGTTATTGAGCATTGGACTGGGTGGTCCATGTACTGGGTGGACCTTGGATTTTCGGCTTGGTAGTCCTTGCACATTGAGCAAGTGAATAAAATCGATTTAATGCACCTGTAACACTGGTGTGGATTGAAATATTTTTTAAAATGTAAGTCCTCCATGAGCCTCAGTAAATAATTCAGGGACATGTCCAAGGTGAACTGGCCTCAATGGAGCCAGAGGACAACATAACACCTCAGAATTAGTGAATTAAATACTCAAACAGTATACACTGATAAACCATATGAGTAAAGCTAATATAAATATACAAATCAGGGGTGACCAAATCTTATCCAAAAAGGGCAGGTGTGAGTGCAGGTTTTCATTCCAACCAAGCAGAAACCACACCTGAGTCTATTGAAAGCTAAGCTCATCTGACTAAACAGGTGGCATCAGGTGTGTCTAGGGCTTGATTGGAGTGAAAACCTGCACCCACACTGGTCCTTTGTAGATAAGTTTGGACACCCCTGAACCCCTGATATAAATCATTAAGTACTTTTAAAGCTCTGCAGTAAAGAAGACAATAAACAACAATATTTTTTTGCTGTATGAGAGAATACTGTATTATAACTTCAAACATACTTAATGGTTTTCTAAAACCAGTTACAACTACTGGCACTAGAGGAGTACTGGCACTCTGTTTTTTAGTTCAAGCACTGGTTCAGCCAAATGATGTGCATCACCAGGAAATAATATTTTACATTAGTGTTACACTTTAAGCCACAGATTCACAACCCTGGTTCTGGAGTAACTACTGCGATGCACATTTTAGTGTTTTCTGAGCTCCGAAAAAACCTGCTTCAAATAGATGATTAACCATTCTTCCACAATTGAAATGGGTGTGTTAGAGCAGGGGGGAAAAATAAAATGTGTTAGACAGTGGATACTCAAGGACCAATGTTGGCAACCTGTGCTTTAAGGTAAAAGTTTTGGCAGTTGGAGCTGTATGTCGCCAATTCTCAGGCAGGTTTGAGGTAGCTATACAAAGCTCCCTGTAGCACTTCTTGTAGCGGTTTCAGGTGTGGGTTATGAACTATATGTAATCCCTTATCGAGTGGATGACACGCGAACCTTTTGAGGTTCTTGAGCATGTGCATTTCTACTGCAGATCGTTGAAATCCACGTTGAGGAGCTCCAGGTCAGTCTGGGGTAGTGTGTGGATGTGGTTGCCTTCCACTGTCAGAATCTTGAGGTTTGCTAGTTCCTGGATCTGGTTGGCAATGTTCTCCAGGATGTTCATGGCTTCATGACATAGATGCAAGTGGGGACATGTGATATATGGTTGTGGCTCAGGTTTAGCTTGGCCAGCTTGTGCATGGAGACCAGGCTGCCTGAGAGACCTGTCAGCTGGTTGTTGGCAAGGCTGAGCACCTTGAGTTTGCATAATAACCCAGCTCCTCAGGGACCTCACTGAGGCGATTGCAGTTGGAAAACAGTACCTTTAAGTTCGGGAGGAGCCCAATCTCAGGAGGAAGTCTCTCCAACTCATTCCCCCATATGTTGAGCACCACAAGGTTCTTCAGATTTCCTAGGCTAGAAGGTAGCAAGTATAGATAATTAAGAGACAAGTTGAGCTTGACCAACTCATGGGAATGCGCTCTGCAGAAGACAGGTTCTCTTCACAGCTGCCTTTGCAACTCTTCAGGCATTTCTCATCATCAGATGTGTTGTTTTTAGAGGGCCATGGTCCCTAGACCCTTGGAGCAACATCGCAATAAGATTGCTGCTGAGTTATCTTTTGCCTTAGAAGAAACATTGAAGATACGATTTCCCTAAACAATGTACAGATTTGTTCACAGGTTTTTCAGTAGTAGGCTGAAGTTTCTTCAATTTGAGACACTTTTCCAGACATAGTCTGTGATGCCTCTGTTGTGTAAAAAAAATTTAACAGTGAAACATTTATGAGGAATTCAGCTAAACATTTCTATGAAAAGCTGAAGACATGTAGCTTACCTGAGAGAGCTGAGCAGCTTTCATTTTTCAGCCTAAGGGCTTTTCGGGCTTCACGGAAGTTGAGAATATGGTTCGTTTTCAATATCAACTGTGCCAATGTGAACTCAGGAAACTTTTTTCCCCCTCAGGCCAAGCATAGCTGTGCAGATGTGAATGAGTTGGAGCGCTTCATTGTCCTGATGAAGCTTTCTTGTGTCTCTGTCGAGGCAGATGAGGCAGAATAACTCTCTCACTTGCTCTTTCTCTCTTAGCAGCTGTCATTGTCACTATAGCTTAGAGCTAACCAGTCCCTCAGCCAAGGCTGCTTAGTATCATAAGACACCCAGACACTAAATCACTTGCCATGCACTCCCAGCACACACACACACACACACACACACACACACACATATATATATATATATATATATATACACACTCTTATAATTATAATTTTGTTAGGTATTTTGCAACAGATCATACCTAAATAATACTATGCCTGCATCTAACCCAAAACTTATCATTCACCAAATTACTTCTTATGGTAATTCAAATAAAATATGCATTTTTTTCTTAGTTAAAAAGTACAATTCCGTATGGAAACCAACTAAATGTCCCCAGAAGGTCAAAAATATCATGTATTCCTATAATTTATGGGGATATGTGGTCCCAACAAAGAGATAAACACATAACCCCGTTCCTGTGAATAAGTTTATATAGTTATATAGTGTAATGATAAGAGACTTGCCTGCAAAATATGAATTTGATCCCTATTTTACAACATGCTCTTTTGAACTGAAATGAGGTTAAGCTTGTATATGTGTGTGAGCTGCTTATGGAAACAGGCACTTCACTGTAAAAACACTTGATCGCTATCTGAAAAAGCAACAGATCTTAGCAGCATTAGTCCTGCAGCTACACTGGATAAACCTTCTGGCAGGCAGAGACTCAGAAAACCCGGACTGGATGGCAGCAGATACGGGCACTGATGAACAGAAACGCTGAGACAATTTGCCACTTTAATCTTATTAGCTCTAGAGTAACGTTACTATCGGTTTGATAAAACATGATGGGGCATATAGGAAAATAATCATATGACCATGAAATTGATTATTTTCCAATAACAGCACCTCCTGAAGTGTTCACAGCAATTTGACAACGCTAACAATTCTTCGATTTATTAAAGAATGACATCTTATATTTTATCCATTTATAGTTACATTTAATCTTGTGTAATGTCCATGACATAAGTTAGCTGCCGAGGCATGGTGACGTGTTGATTGGTGTTAAACACACAGTGGCGTGTAACATCAATAACGATATTGGACTCTACTGTCATTTTTGCTATTTGACTTACATTACTGGCATTGTCACTTTATTGTCTGGTGAACATTATTTGAGTTATTATTGTCATGTCTGTATATTTGATTATTTTGTATTTCTGTCTATTGTAATCTTTTGCCTTGCCTACAGTGTGTGGTAGAAGCATTCAAGCAAGTATTTCATTGTACTTTCCCCATGATACTTGTAAATATGACAATAGACGTTGTAACCTTAACTGTAACTTTAGTTCCTGTTATCACGTACATTATAGCAGATGTAAACAGAGACTCTATTACCACCTCTCTTTGTTTCTCACTCTTGAAGTTAATATGACAAAAAAAATGTAGCTTGTCATGTTACTTAGAAAACCCAAAGCCTTCTGTTCTGAAAACATGATGACACTGGAGATTCCTTCCAAAAATGCTAAATAAGTATCTTCTTGCAGAAAATGTCACCATGCTGTATATACACACAGAATTACACCAATTTTTTCTCTTTTTTTTTTCATCAGAATGGAGACTTCAACGATGCTGATTTATAAACCTTGTGATTGGGCACAGGAGAAACACTAAACTGCACCAGTTAGGTTTACAAACCAAGTTAAATAATTTTTAATTTCTTATGTTGTGTAGTACAGGTTCAGTAAATGTGTATTTGTCAGTGTAGAGTGGAATATTACAGCCACTTCTCACTGCTCTGCATCCTGACGGGTTTGTCCTGCTGTTTTCCTTTACGCTGTCTTACTCTGTTTATCTACATCTGTGCCAAATGAGACTCTACCTGCTGCCATCCCAGCACTCTCACTCCGGGTGTGTGTCTGTATCTATGTGTCTGTTTGTGTACGCGTTTGCATTTACAAATCACATAGACCTAGAGTTCAGGGGATAACAGGTCTATTATGAACAACAGTTCTGTGTTCCAGGCAATCTAAAAACCCTGATATTACATCGTTAAACCCAAATCAACAGTGAGCTAGTTTAGGGGGTTCATCCATCCATCTTCCATACCGCTTAATCCTTTTCAGGGTCACGGGGAAACCTGGAGCCTATCCCCCGAAGCATCAGGCACAAGGCGGGGTACACCCTGGAGAGAGTGCCAATCCATCGCAGGGCACACAATCACACACACACTCACACACCCACTCACACACACTCACACACACTATGGACACACTACGGACACACTACGGACACGCCAATCAGCCTACCATCTTTGGACTGGAGGAGGAAACCGGAGTACCCGGAGGAAACCCCCGCGGTATGGGGAGAACATGCAAACTCCGTACACACAGGGCCATTTTGGGAATTGAACCCCCGACCCTGGAGGTGTGAGGCGAACGAGCTAACCATGCGCCCTACCTTTAGGGAGTTCACCATTTTTTAAATCTTTATTTTCAAATAAGTTTATTTGCTCTTTTACCAGTTACTAAGTTGACAGGTAGTTTTTAAGGACTTTTTTAAGTTGAAGTTTAGAAAGTTGAAGTTTCTAGACATTTTTAATCATAGAATTTCAAAGATTTCCTAGAAAAAAATGTGCAGTAATGCATTGCAATAAATATAGGTAGTTTCTTCATTTCAGGTTTCTGTTGACATTTCTCTGATTCAGAAATGAGCTCAGCTACAAGCCGATGTATCATTGCTCCTTTTCCCAAAAAGACTATTCACAAGACAGGCCTAGTTTTAACCAACAGGGTGAAAGAGAAAAGCTAAACCTTGTGTCAGTGTTTTCACTGCAAATTAAAATGTGCTTAACAGACATCAGGCGGCACTAAAAAACAACAACAACACACTGCTTCTTTAAGACTATTGCTTGAACTATATTTCAGTGTGTTTACATAATATAAAGTATATAGGGCTCAATTGTATCATCTTAAACCAATAGCAAACTAGTAAATGTGATCAATTATTTCCAAACTGTGCTGGGCAATTCATTCATTCATTCCATCTCAGGAGACTATGCACACACACATTTACACCAGTCCACCTAGGAACATGGGAAACTACACTCAGAAACAAACCAGGGATCCTGTGTTGTGAGAGGGCAACACTAAAATTATGTGGACAGTGGCCAGTTCCAGCCCTGGCATGAGCCATCATTGCTGCATGTGTCTAATTGAAACTTACTATGTGTTTAGTTTGTATTTGTGCAAGTTTGGAGACAATGAGAACAAGAAAGAGTATCAAGGTGCATTACGCAAACATTTAAAAAAACCTTTTTGTATTTCATTATTTCTTTACTAGAAAGATTACTTCAAATAATTTACTGAACGTATTTATAAATGGCATTCGCACAGCCTTGTGATTCTGGAGTGTTTGGCATCTATTCCTGAGATCCTCATTATAGCAGCCAGTAATGAGAAATACCAGTAACAGGGCTCATCAAAACACTTTATGTGTCTGATTGAACTGGGCCTCTCTGCAATTTGTAGCAGATTATGACAACAGATCATAATCTTAAATTGGATAATAAACTGCTTGATACACTATGTTGCTTCATCAGAAATATTTTAGACAACAGAAAGAAAAAAATCCAGAATATGTGAATATGCTAAAACCTATCTGTACACTTTCCATCATAAAATGAAGTTTTTTGCACTTTTTTGGAGTTGCACATGCATATTAAAAAATTTAATCTCTTAATGCAGATTTTTCAGGGAGATTTGCAGCTTCCCCTATATTGAAAGTTTTCAACTATATTTGTGCACTTTTTCTATCGTTGAGTCTATTTATGTGCTAATATTATCACTTCACTTATTTTAAACCTTCTTCTTCAAAAACAAAACAAAACTGCATGCTCAAATGAATTCCTCTGAAAGAACGCAAAAAAAAAATCCATCATTCAAAGTTGGCAGATATTAACTTATGTTAATAGATGCAAATATTAGAATTATCATGAATTATTTTCAGTCTTAATATATTATATTAGTTTGTGTATGTGTGATGGAGGTGGTTATCTGTATGGTTTGGTTGATATCTGTCTGGTCAAAAAATATTCCCATGATGTAAATGAGCTCTGAGAAATAGAGGATAAAGTTCCACGCTCTCAGTGATGCACGGGCACAGAATTCATTAGGGGAATAATTAGCACACATTTTCATACTGTGCAGCCCACCTGTGTATTCAAAAGGCAAGAGAGTGGATCCAGAAATTAACATTTTCAACCCAAACTCAAATACAACACTGGATTCGTGTTGGTCCAGGACACAAGGATAGGACTAGAGAAAGAACAAGAAAGGTGGCAAGTGTAACAGAGTCAACAGGAGCCCTGAGAGAAAAGCCAAATGTAGAATAAAGACAGAGCGAGTGAGGTAAAGCTACAGCAAAGAGAAGGATAAATTTCACATTTAAACTGGAGCATCATGATAAATGGAGCCTGCGGCAACCCTGGAGGGAGCGCAATCCAGGTTAACTCTCAGAGTAAAGACAGAATCTCTAGTGATCAGGAGAGAGAGAGAGAGAGAGATAGACTACAAAAGAGAGCACAATCGGAATAGATAGTAAGAGAAAAGAGCAGAGAGAGAGAGAGAGAGAGAGAGAGAGAGAGAGAGAGTGGGAACGAATGAAAGGAGGTGTATGCAGAAAAAAGCAGCGTGTCAGGTCAGCGTGGTGCTGATGCAGTACAACACAATACAAACCAATTGTGCTGCTGACACCTTCAGGCTGCATGATGGAGCACCAGCACTGGGACTATCTGGGTCTCCCTGAGGGATCACACGATGTGGAACACATGCAGACACACGCATGTTACATCGAAGTGCACGGTCCAGGTCGTCTATCTTCAGTACTCTGTCTCGCACTAAACATCGGTACATCTAACATGTAAGTAGAGGTATCAGATCAAATCTTTCTGAACAATATGAGAGTATATTCTTCAAACATACCCCACATCTGGAAACAAGGAGCAGAATTACGCAGCGGTTTATCACTACCCATCAATCAGCAGGAGTCCTACGGGAGTAGAAAACATGTTGTAAGCATCAAATACACAGCTTCACTAATACAGCTGTGATGTATTCTGAGTAACAGTCAAAGTTTTTGAGATCTTACAATTTGCCTGTTCAAAAAAAACAAAAAAAACAAAAACTATGGGGGTATTTTCCTGTTAAATTTATTCATACAGTAAATGCAAGATTCATTTTTCCATAATCAACTGTTTTGTTGCATTGTTGATTCATTAAAAAATATGCACTTACCAGCCACTTTATGACTGTTTACATGGGGCAGTGGTGGCTTGGCGGTTAAGGCTCTGGGTTACTGATTGGAAGTTCAGGGGTTCAAGCCCCAGCACTGCCACTGTTGGGCCTTTGAGCAAGGCCCTTAACCCTCTCTGCTCAAGGGGTGCTGTGTCATGGCTGACCCCAGCTTCCTAACATGCTGGGGTATGTGAAGAAAAGAATTTCACTGTGTATATGTGATCAATAAAGACTCATTATCTTCTTTGGACTTATTTCTTTTTGGCATTGATTCCAAGCTTTTAGATATGTTTTACATGATTGCATCACATAATCGCTGCAGATTTGTCAGCTGCACATTTATGGTGTGAATCTCCTGTTCTACCAAAGGTGCTCAGTTGGATTCAGATCTGGCAAATGAGATGGCCAATAAAGTACACTGAATTTATTGTCATGTTCATGGAACCAGTTTGAGATGACTTGTGCTCTGTGACATGGCCCATCAGCAACAATGCACAGATATCCTTGGCAATCAAAGGATGCTTAATTGGTATTAAGGTACCATTGGTACCATTACACCACCACCACCAGACTGAACTGTCTATGGATTCATGCTGTTGATGCCAAGTTCTGACCCTACCACCATAATTCTTCAGACGAGGAGCTGTGTTTCCAGTCTTAAACTGTCCAGTTTTGGTGAGCCTGTACTTGCTGTAGCCACAGATTCCTGTTCTAGGCTGACAGGAGTGGAACCCGACATGGTCATCTGCTGCTATAGCCCATCCGCCTCATGGTTAGACATGTTGTGTGTTCTCACATGCTTTTCTGTTCACCTAATAAAGTTCCTAATTAAGTGTTGGGTGAGTGTATATATAATTGAATAAAGAAAATGGTAGCATTGACACCTCACAGCTCCAAGGCCCCTGGTTTGATGCTGAGCTTGGGTTACTGTCTGTGTGCAGTTTCTGTGCATGTTCTTCCTCTGTCCATATGGGTTCTCAGGTTTCCTCCCACTTACCAAAACCAGTGCCATGCAGGTAAGTGAATTCTTTAATCTAAATTGCCCCTAGGTGTGAATGAGTGTGTGAATATGTGTGCACGGTGCTCTGCAATGGACTGATGTCCACTACAGGGTGTATTCCCACCTCATGCCCATTGTTCCTGGGGTTCACTGTGACCCTGAGCAGGATTAAGCTTGTTCTGAAGCAATAAAGGTTGCTTGAAAGCTCAGGATTCCACTGTAAAGTGTCCTGAAAGCTGCTGTTCTGTTATTCATCACTTAAGCATGAAGCTTGCAGCTGTGGATATGTGTGTGTGTGTGTGTGTGTGTGTGTGTGTGTGTGTGTGTGTGTATGAGAAACAGACAGAGAGAGAGAGAGAGAGAGAGAGATACCAGGGGTTCTGGCATTAGAATCAAACAAGCACTGAAAGCAGAGAGGAGGAAATTATGCCAGGGTGAGGAGGTGGATGTCGATGTGCATGATGATGATGATGATGATGCTGATGATGATGATGGCTGGCTGAGGATCTGAGGATCTGAAAGGCTTGTTAGTGACACTCGTTCCAGCACATCCCCACAGAGACCAGTGTCCAGGTGGCAGCACTCCTGGTACAGCAAAGGAGAAAGAGAATGACAGAGTGAAGGAAGGGGTTGAAAGAGAGAAGAGAGGGGTGGACAAGAGAAGGGTATTCATGCCCAGGGATGCCAACAGTGCTTCAGGGCCAAGAGGACTGATGCCAGCTGCAGGGATGGGCACACAGTTAATGGCAACATGGAAGATGTGGCAGAGATCAGCAGCCAGAACAGCAAGAACAGAGAGGGGGTGTTAGGCATGAGCATTTCTGTTTCTGCAATTACACAGTAGTAGAACGTCAGGGCAGAACGTATCATTACAACACAGAGATAATTTGCAGTTCTTAGTGAAAGTAGGCCTGTATTTTTGCAGAGGATATAGAGATTGAGCCAACCATGTACTTTTTGCATGCACTTTTAGATTTGTAGGGTATTAGTACAGTATGTATATTTCTGTGACTACAAATGTATCATGTGGAGCGTTAACATTGTGTTGAAAGTAAAGAAATTGTGTAGTCAATTTTGTAACAAGACTCACGTACGGTCCTGTGACGTTTGCGAATCATCGTTCACTCATTCAGTTTGTAATTTATATTGTACTTTATGAATTAAATAAACTTTTGCTTTTAGCCCCGCCCCCTCAGCGCTCATGCTGCATTTGGGTCGTGTTTTAAAGATTGTACATACCAGATAGTGAGCTAGTAATTATGATTACACTCTGTTTCGATGCTGATCGGACGATATGCCCAGAACAGAGAAAACGGATGGAGATTGTTCTTTGTTATATTAAAAGCAAACCGAAATAATGGTAAATGGTCTGCACTTATATAACGATTTTTTTTATCCAAAGCGCTTTACGCTGTGTCTCATTCACCCATTCACACACCAGTGGTAGCACAGCTGCTATGCAAGGCGCTAACTTGCTCTTGGGTGTAACTCGGGGTTCAGTGTCTTGCCCAAGGACACTTCGGTATGTGGAGTCACGTGGGCCGGGAATCGAACCACCAACCCTACGATTAATGGACAACCCGCTCTACCACCTGAGCCACAGCCAGCCTAAATAGTTGTACTTATTGTAATTAAACTGCAAATGGCATGACATCACTATACCTTGCCATAACATAGACTGTATTCTTATCAAACTGAAATTTTTTAGCTAAAATAAATGCACACAGGCAAGTTCATCTATTTTCACCAAACTCAAACAGGTTGTATTATTCCCTACATCTTATAAACGTGTGTGTCATCAAGAACCCAGAGTTTGTTACTTGTAAAAATGGCTTCATCAGGTTCCAAATATGAAAATTGCTACTTCCCAGTTTGTGACACCACTGGAAAGTAACCACTGACCTGGCCTTGACCTCAAATAACGTGATGTTTCAGTCAAAACCCACAAGCAATCATGTGCTTTTGTAGTGCAACCACGGATTTGTGAATGTATATACAAGTAGGTAAACTGCGATTTTTTTAACATGTACATTGTAAGGATTTTAATTACATTTGTAAAAAAAAAAAAAAAAATAGCTACACTCCACATACATTAGCATCAGTGTGAATATTCATGTATAATTTAATACCTAAAGTGTGTGCACATATAGCATACTTGTGCTTATCAGAATTGCAGCAGTCATTTCTGCTCTTGTGCTCCTCTGATTCTCAGCATGTCTCTCTGCTTGGGTTCTCTTTAGAGAGCCTTTCTCAGGCAGAACTGAGCACTGACTGGTGTATCCTGCTGTTCCATACAACACACACACACACACACACACACATACACACACACACACACACACACACACACACACACACACACACACACACACA
>JANDJT010000103.1:17364307-17379102 GCA_024331685.1 Stegophilus panzeri
CACACACACACACACACACACACACACACACACACACACACACACACACACACACACACACACACACACCCCTTTATCAAAAATCCACAGGAGCTGCAGCTGCTGCCAGGGAATGAAACTCTCAAGTGTTAAAAAAGTGTTTGGTGTATCTTAAACACTAAATCTCTGGAGCTATCAAGACTTAAAGTAGAACTATATCAAAACAATGTATATGATCATACTGTATGTGATCATATAGGCTTATGGAACTGCAATAGGGCTTTTGTTGACAGGTAATTTAAAAAATATCCGGCTGGTCATCTTTTCCATAGTTAAAGCAACAACAACAACAACAACAAATTCAGGATATCACTATTTTTAGTGTTTGTTGTTGTTGTTGTTATTGTTTTATATTGTGCAGCAAATTCAGACTTCACTTAACAGCTGTACACAGGTTGCAAATTAAATTTCTAGCTTCAGTGCTTTTCTAGTCTAGTTAATGTCAAGTGAATAAATCTGTGCAAAAAATGTGCTCAGTGGAAATCGCTGATTCTGAAACTGACACCATACAGCACGCCATAGATAATACTTACAGCTTAATGATGGTTGGACAATGTAATGTCTACAGCAGCATCTGAGAGGTTTTTTCCAAGATGGTCGTCCAACCCTAGTCTCAGCAGCATCCGAAAACGAGTGGGACTGGATGGTGATGTGCAACCCGGGACTCAGAAAGCGCTCTTTAATGCAGTTCTAATCACAACAAAAATTCACTGTGCAAAAGTGCAATGATTTAATTAAAATTTTATTTGGCTTTAAAAGACAATAAAAAAAAACTGCATGAGGAATTACTTCTGAAGCAGGTGGTAAGTGGACTACAATTCACATGCACAACTCTTTATTTTGCACAAATTGATATGAAAGTGAAAAGCGTCCAATGACCACTCTTTACAGCCATGGTGAGCAGAAAAGCATCTCAGAATGCAGAAAGACCAGGTGATGTTTTTCCAATCTTCAACTGTCCAGTCTCAGTGAGAATGTGCCTCAGATTGTAGCCTCAGATTCCTCAATTCCTCAATGTATCCAATTCTCCTCAAGGTTCGACATGTTTTGCACTCTGAGATGCATTTCTGCTCACTTTGGTTGTACAGAGTAATTAAAGCAAAAGAAAATTAACAAATTACATTTAGCATGCTTTTTTTTACTGTCTGCCTCACTGTTTCTCCACCTCCCCATCTTCACTGCCACGACTAGTGAATGTGTTACTCTTCTAGTCTGTGCAACCCCTAAACAGCGATTAGGATGTTTTCAGAGCTACTTTTCAGTTTACGTAATTATATGGCCATATAACAATATAGCTAGCCATAGCTAGATAAAGGGAAGTAGAAAGTAGGTGTACCTAATAAATTGTCATCTTAACCGATTCTATGAAAGAATAGGAAAGCTAGGTAAGGAAAGCTATATTAGAAGACATTCACGGGATATTCTGTTCTTTACCCTGACTACTTGCTAACGTTTTTATCTTTCATACTTTTTTCTATCATGCTTATTGAAGTCATGATTAGCACTCTGAGTATTGTGATTATTCGACTCTCAGTCTGAATCAGTGATTATTTTGCATAGACAATCATCGTTTCAAATTTAAATGTGTCTGCCATTAGACCTAATTACCTCAGTTATTACATATTCGGAAATAATGATCTGGGGAAAGTACAGAGTATCCATATCTTGTGGCTAATTACGAGCTCCTTTCTTTTATTCAGAGACTCATGGGACTATTGGAATAATATTACTCAGTTCCAGGCAAATAATAGTTTAGCATCGGCTACAAATTAAATTTCCTTATTTGCCGTCACTGACAGCCGATTTGCATGATCCCTCAGGAGGCGAGGTGTCATCGTCAGTCGGAATAACATTTACCCAATCAGCCTGCAGACTCAAGTGGAAGTCTCTGGGCAGCTCGCTGGTGGCATGTTATTATAGCTGACTGTTTTTCTCAATGTGTTAAGAAAGAAAAAAGCTGTCTTTGCAGCGATGATGATTGGGGATCCACTTCCTCTGGGATGGATAAGACGTCATTACAGATAGATGAAATTGTCATGGAGGGGATCTATGGAGGATGGAGAAATTCTACCATTTACCTATATGAGCTCCTTTTGCTGGTATTTTGCTGGTATGCCTCTAATTGAGCTGTCACTTTAGCTCTCAAATTCTAGAAGTTGGTAGAAGAGGGCTTAAGATGAGTAGTTAAAAATCATCGAGAAAACCTAAAATCCCAAAGTATTTGTATCAGTGTTTAATTAGTAGCCTAACCGGTGATTGTGTGGTGTGATGCCACCACCCAGAAGTTGATTATTATCCAACAAGGGCATATCCTAAAATGTCTTATTCCTCTCACACCACAGAAATCTGCCACTGCTATCTGTACTCAGAAAATATATTTTCTCCATTTATAGTTACATTTAATGTTGTTGAATGTCCATGGAACAAGTTAGTTCCTGTTATCACTACATTAGAACAGCTATAAGTCATTTCCTCTCAAGAAGCTAATAAAACAACAACAACAACAAAAAAAACCCCAGCTTGTCATGTCACAGAGGAACCACAAAGTGCGAAGACCCCCTTTCTGAAGACTTTCTCATGGTGGAAAACTTTACAGCTTTACCTCACAGTGTTACAAAGTGCCAACATCTGAGACTCCTTCCAGGAATTCAAAATAAATATCTTCTCATGGAAAATTACACGTGATTTTTAAACCTGTGTAAGTTGTTACTATAGAACCAATAATTTGTTACAATGTGCACATTCATATAAATCTGTGATGACATAAACTACTGTCTGAAACTTGCCATTATTGAAAATTAATCATTCTGACCAGTCGGAATCGAGAATTCAACACATACAGCTCATAGCCATTTCTACCATAGGCTCACGGTGCATTATGGGTAATACACACCCTATCAATAGGACTTTAGTTAAATAAAAAAAACTACAATAACTCTATACATTCATGAAGTGTTTCTTTGCATGCTCATGAAATCTGAATCAAACTACTACAGCTCAAACAAATAAGAAACACATAGGCAAATAGGAATCACTGTTTCTGACACGGCCTATTCTCTGCCTACACCTATTCCTCTAACCAAGACACACAATAGATCATATTCATTCTGGCATTTAGCATTTGCAGGTATGGGGGTGGAAAGAGAACTGCTTAATTAATCACAGACCTCTCGTTAGAACCTCCTGTGAACTCGGCTTTTGTTAGTCCCCTGGGTGATTAATTGAAATTAATTGAAAAGTCGCTGACATTTAGTACCTTCACTGGGCTTGTGTAACAGGCGAGAATCTAACATACCCTAAAACCTTGGTGCTGAGGTGTTAGAGGTGTAGGACTGGGAATGGAAATGCAGCCACACACACACATACACACACACACACACACACACACACACAGAGACAGAGAGAGAAAGTGCTTTCAAAATTGGATGGCAAATTACGAAAACATGACACCAAGGAACTGTGTGCATGAGATGAATGAATAATTAAAGAAGTGAACACATAGATCATTATATATTGTTTCTTTTTTGACATCCAAACCTCAGGGATCCACCTGGAGGCATGCACAGCTCTCACTAAGTATTCACTTGTCATATACTCTTTGTCAATGCTCCACATATAGGCATCCCATGGATCCTCAGCTGTAGAGAAAGAACATTTGGTGTCAAGCTGAACCGCTTTCATAGACTTCTCTAGGTGCAATAAGACAAGGCCAAGCTTGTAGAATAGTTATGTGAGAGAGAACAACTTTTGTAAACTTACATTTACAGCTTTACCTCTAACACTGGAGACTCCTTTCAGGAATAACATTTCATAGAAAACTTCACCATATCAACTACACAAGTATCAATTAAATATCATATCAATTACATATCAATTGCACAAGTTTTTTAAAAATCTGATTTTATGTAATGTCTGCCATACATGTAAGTTATTAGTATAGAAACAAAATCAGATGCGAGAATTGTGACGTAAACATTATTATTAATGCCAAATGTCTGCAAAGAGCCCTTGTTGAAGCTGCAATTGGACTGCTAGGTTGTTGGCTCCTTCTATCGGTTCTTAGGTGCAATACAGCTGTGGAAATAAAAAGTTATATACTTCAGTGTAATCAAACACTGCCTGGCTAAAAAAATGTTGCTGTTTGGATTTAAATAAGCAAATACTTAAGAAGCTATGAGTGGATCATTATTGCAGTGATTAATATGCTTCAGTTGGCAACAATTCTTTTAACCCTAACTGATGCCGTGTGTGGCTTCTCATTTCTTAAACAACCTTGTGGGGAGATGTATCCCGTGGTCGTGAAAAAGATATTACTGTGTTTCAGAAGGGGCAAATTATTAGCCTGCATCAAGCAATGAAAATAGCTAAGGAGATTTCTGAAATCCCCGGAATTGGGTTAAGAACTGTCTAAAGCATTATTAAAACCTGGAAGGAGAGTGGTGTCAACTTTGAGGAAGAAATGTGGTCGGAAAAATGAATGTTCAAAATCTTGAATGATCGTGATCAGAGATCTTTAAAACGCTTGGTGTAGTCACATCATAAAAAAATCGGCAGCTATGTTTAATAGTGAAAGTAAGAGCATTTCCACACGCATAATACGATGAGAACTTACAGGATTGGGACTAAACAGCTGTGTGGCCTAATCAGTGTGAGGCTAATCAGATAAAACGACTTCAACTTGCTAGGGAGCATAAAATTGAACTGTGGAGAAATGGAAAAAGGTCATGTGGTCTGATGAGTCCAGATTTATCCTATTCCAAAGCGATGGGCATGACAGGGTAAGAAGGGAAGCACATGAAGCGATGCATCCGTCATGCATAGTGCCTACTGTACAAGCCTCTGGAGGCAGAATTACGATCTGGGGTCGGTTCAGTTGGTCAGGTCTAGGCTCAGCAACATTACGTGGCAATAAAATGAAGTCAGCTGAGTACCTGAATGTACTGAATGACCAGGTTATCCATCAATGGATTTTTTTCTTCCCTGATGGCACAGGAATATTCCAGGATGACAATGCCAAGATGCATTGGGCTCAAATTGTGAAAGAGTGGCTCAGGGAGCATGAAGAATCATTTCACACATAAATTGGCCACCACAGAGTCCTGACCTTAACCCCATTGAAAATCTTTATGATGTGCTGGAGAAGATTTTACAGAATGGTTCGACTCTCCCGACCTCTATGTAAGATCTCAGCCAAAAATTAATGCAACTCTGGACGGAAATAAATGTTGTCATGTTGCACAAGCTTGTTGAAACAACGCCATGGTGAATGCACGCTGTAATCAAATTTAGAGAGTGCAACTTCTTTTATGACCAGGAAAGTGTATATTTAAATCTTTACCCATTTCACAGCAAAACATTTACATAGATTTTGTTTAACCATAAGCTAAGTAATGGCTGGAAGCAAATAAACTTTCTTCTCCCTCAGAGTGGAATGTAATGTTTGTGAACCATGAAATAGTAAAAAAAAAAGAAGAAGAAGAAGAAGAAGAAGAAGAAGAGATAGAACTAGTGGTCATGAAACTGCGATGTAAGTTCAGGCAACATCATGCTTTATATACTCTTCTACCTTCTACCCGGATCATCTATGTCCCCCCAGCTGGATTTATGACTACAACAGATGTGTAATCACTAATGCTGGACAAAGTATAAACATCTGCATTTAATATTCAAGACATTGCGTGTCCTCGAAACACACCTAACTCACATTGAACATTTACAGTACATGTCTCAGGTAGACACTAATGACCTATTCATCATTGTCCCCAGAGGGACATGGAGTAGATATTTTTCACATACTCATACTTGGATGGGGTTTTATGAAAGCATTATGCCTTTAATGTGTGTGTGTGTGTGTGTGTGTGTGTGTTTGGGGGGGCACAGCATGAGCGGCTCTCTGAAGCTCTCTCCAGCTGGATGGATACCTATTTGCTTGTGGATCCCCTACATGCATCTCTGGCTCAAGGCTTCTCTTGTAGATCATTAATGATGTGACTTGGCCTGGCTTTAGAATAAATGAGAGGAGAGATGACAGAGGACAGGGAGAAAGTGAAGACTACAAGGGGCGGTGAGCAGAGATGGATGGGCAAGTGGCCAGGGGTTTAAATAGTGAATGACTGAGTGAATGAAAGAGTGCCGAATGCTCGTGTACTCACTCACTCAATCACTCTCTCGCACACTCATTTATTCACTGATTCACTCACTCTCTCAAACACTCATTCACTTTCTCACTCACTCTTACACGCACCCATTTATTAACCCATTCAATCGCTCATCCACTCACACACTCATTTACCAACTCACTTAATCACTCACCCAGTCATTTATTCACTGATTCACTCTGTCACTCAATTCAATTCAATTTTATTTGTATAGTGCTCCAACAATGGAAATTAAAGCACAAAGCAGTTTTAAAGAAATATATCAATTTAAGATATAAATTTGACATTAAATGTTCATTTTAAAGAGGTGACTGTACCAAGGAAAAACTCCCTGAGACGATATAAGGAAGAAACCTTGAGAGGAACCTGACTCATCAGGCTGGCCAGAGCTGAATCAACAACCCATATATAAATACCTCAAATCATACATAATAATGAATGCAACACCAGTTGAAGTTCTTGTATTTCCCATCAATATTCAAGCTTGATGGGAACTTTCAGTAATGGTCTAAGAAAAATAAAGTAAGGGTGGAATCAAAGTGAAGCAAAAACACATGTAGAACATCCTGAAACCGACAATGCAACACATTTTCAATACAGCAAGATTGTAGAAGGAACATGATGCATACACCTGTCCTGAGTAACCTTCTGTTAGTGCTGTTTATGTTGAAGTGCTGGCTTGCTTATCTTTAGTGTGACAATAAGTTCTTACAGCACAGTGTTTGCTGTAGAGCAGCTTTTTAAGGACATCTTCACATATTTGCTACTTCAGATATTATTATGCAGAAGATGAGATTTAATGGTGTGACTCCAGCACAAAACCAGTCAAAATAGGTTTTTGCTTCTATAACCAGCCTCTTGCTGTTATCAATGAAAGCACTAGTTATTAAATGTAATATTGTAATCAGAAAGGCATTTTCATTTGAAGTGATGCAGTACCAAATACTGTTTGTTCCTGAAAACTTGAATGTGTCCTTTCTTTAATTTTAAATCCAACATGGTCTCATGCATGCAAATTCATAACAATATTGCACAAGTCAACATAAGAAACGTTTCAGGTTTGGGCAAAGTTTTTCTTAATTCATCACTTAATGTATAAAGTAGAACCTCTACATCAAAAATATTATTATATGTATATTTACTAGACAGTAGAAAATCCATTATCTTGACTATTGTTAATTAGAGTTAAAGGCAATATTAAATCCTAAATTTAATTTGAAAATGAATTCATAATTAGAAAGAAATACTCTTAAAGCTTTAAAAGAAATATCTCTAGATGTTATAACAGCACTACCTATAGAACAATGGACAAAATATTTGGCAATGTGTCACCATAACAATTTTTGGACACAAATTTGCACAACCACGGTTTCAATGACATTTCAACTTCCAATTTGAATTCAGTATCATGCAGGAAAACTACACAATTCACTTAACAAAGCAAGAAATACACAAAATGGGGTTAAAAGAGTCAAACAATTGCATACACCGCACAGAGAATCTCCATGCCTTTAGGTCTTGCTCAGTCATTTTGGGGGGGAAAATCACTGAGTATATATCACACTGTCTTAACTGTCACATCCCAGAATCTCCATCACTCTGTATGCTTAGAAACCTCTCAATAATTGTCCAAACCCCAGTTTGAAGTCATTATATGTTGTGCTGTCCATTGAATACTATCCTACTCAATTGAAAAACACACAATACAATAAGTGTTGTACAATAGTCAAAGTTTCTGAAGGAATATATCATATTTTTTGAAGGAAAGATTATCTACCTTACTTCAATCAAAAACCAAACCACAATATTTAAAGAGATTTGGAAAACATTTCTTCTCAAACAAGGTAAATTGTGTCAGATATTTTCCATCTTTAATGTATTATAGCAACCAACAAAAAAATAAAAACTTCCAATTACATGGTTGCACACCTTTTTATAAAGTGGCAAGGGACTGTGTTCAGAATGATAGTTCAAATTCATGTTCAAAAGTAATTATCATACACCTGTCATCAACTAAATGATTCTGATTAATGCCCAATAAAGATCAGCTGTTTCTGTAGGATTTTCTTGACATCTACATTGGTTTCATCCAACTGCTGAACCCATGGTATGCAAAGAGCTTGCAAAGCATGTATGCGATCATTGTCGATATATATCAATCAGGAAAAGGGTTCAAAAGAATCTCCTAAACATTAGCTGAACCATGGAAAAGTGTGAAGGCAAGTGGAGAAAATGGGGCACTACAGTGACATTACCAAGAACAGGACATTTTTCCAAAATTGACAAAATGACAAGAAGAAAATTTATCACAGAGGTTGCAAAGAGACATACGCAGCATTAAAGAAACTGTAGAATTATCTGGAAATTACAGTCTCTCGTATTCTTCACATGTCTGGGCTATTGGATAGGGTGGCTAGACGGAAGCCCTTTCTCACCAAAAAACCAACAAGCATCCAAGTCTGCCAAAATTTTGGCAAATCATACACACCCCAAGCCATGTGGGAAATGTGGTCTGGGCATAATTCTAAAAGATATGTTTTGTGAAAAAGAGAACACCATACCCACTGTGAAGCATGGTGGTGGCAGCATCATGTTGTGGGGCTGCTTCTCTTCAGCTGGTACTGGGACTCTAGTCAAAATGAATCATGGATAGCTCCAATTACCAATCAATTTTGGCACAAAACCTGCAGGCCTCTTTTAGACAACTGAAAATAAAGTATAATTTCACAGTTCCAAAGATGGTCCAAAGCACAAATTCAAGTCAACAAAGAAATGGCTTCAAGAAGAAAAAGATCAGCGCTTTTGAATGGCCCAGTCAGAGCTCAGATCTAAATAATATGTAGAGGGCTGTACACAGGAGATCCCCGCACAATTTTATATATCTGTAGCGTTTTTGCAAGGAAGATTGGAATTGCCAAATCAAGATGTGTAGACTCTACAAACAAGTTTATAGCCTAGACTCTTACCCAAAAAGACTGTGTGCTGCATTACAAGCAAAAGGTGCTTTAACAAAATCCACAAGCAGACTTACTGTTTTATTTGTAGAATTTGTTTATTAACCTTCTGGCATTAGTTAATCCTATACACCGAACAATATTCATGACATGAAAAATACAAAGGTGCTCGGCCATCGACTGTTTTACAAGCATGAAAAAATTATAATGGATTGTAATGACTTACAGTGATTTCTTCAGAAATAACACACCATTTCTGTGTATATAGTAACAACTGGTAGAAATGTGCCCTGCAATGGGTTCTCACCCTATCCAGGGTGTCCCCTGCCTAGTGCCCAGAGTCTCCTGGGATAGGCTCCAGGCTCCCCATGACCCTGTGTAGTATAAGCGGTACAGAACATGGATGGATGGATGGATGGATGGATGGATTGATGGATGGATAGATGGTAGAAATGTATCAGATCAGTGGTGTTATTGTGCCTGACCTCCTAACTAAGCAGTGTGTACTCATCATCAACACTAGGTGGGAGTGTCTTACTGTTTTTTGAAGAGATGCCTACACAGCAGAACCTACTGCGTCTCCTGTCTGTCAGCATATCCACCCATCCTAAACAAGATGATTTATTTCGAGGAAAAATTCACATGTATGATTGAGTACAGTAGTCAAAAATCTGACTGTGTTCAGGTAGCAGGGTTGAGTGGATGTTGTGGAATGTGACTATATTTTTTAGAACTTATAAAGGATTAATTGTGAAAAAAAATATAATAAGCATTGGCTTGTTAAAAATTGAATGTTGTAATGATTTATTTCAGGTAAAAATGTTGTTTTCTTAGTGCTGTAAATAGGTTTTATTAATGTTTTAGTAAAGTTATTTATCTTAAACATGTACATCAGTCGATGTCAATGATGCTATACTTAAGTTTTAAATGTATTTTACCTTTCATTTACATACAGTTTTGTTAATGTAATTTTACCACTTTCTCAGGCCAAATTTTGGCAGTATAGCTTCCATTGAAATGAATGTAATTCATTCATTCATCTTCATTTACTGCTTTACACACAGATGCACACATTCATTCACACCTAGGGGCAGTTTTAGCCAATTGAACTGCCAGCATGTTTTGGGGAAATGGGAGGAAAGAGGACTTTTGTTACCTGACTGGCAGGCCATTACAGCCTCATCACAGATCACTTGCTCAACCAGGGGATAGCCAGAGCTGAGTCACCAACCCATACAATCATATATAATAATGACTCTATTAACAGCAGTTTGCGGTATTTGAAGTTCCTGTAGTTTCCAGTACTCAAGCTTGAAGAACTTTCAGTACTAAAAAAACAAGAGTTGTTTACAGAGTGAATAATGAATCACAGTGAAGCAAATATACATGTAGGACATCCCGAAACAGACAACACAAACCATTTGTAATACTGTAAGATTATAGCAGGAACATGGTGTACACACCTTGCTAAGTTCATTGTAAACACTCTTATCTCTCTGTTCCCATCTTAACACTTTTCCCCTTTGTTCCTTTGTTGACTCTTCCACCAGTGCACAAAAGCAGTTTCAACCAGTAAAAGACAGATAAAGCCTTTGACCATGTCTCCCTGAATAACATTTGCTTGTATTCCTATGACTTCCTGAAAACCATACAGTGGTTCTTGAAAGTTTGTGAACCCTTTAGAATGTTCTATATTTCTAGATAGATATAAGCTAAAACATCATCAGATTTACACACAAGTCCTAAAAGTAGATAAAGGGAACCCAATGAAACAAATGAGAGAAAAATTATATTATAAACACCTGACTCTAATTTCACCTTCAAATTCACTGATAATCCTAGAGGTCCACATGCTTTTGCCACTCACAGATATGTAATATTGAATCATTTTCCTCAATAATTAAATGGCCAAGTATAATATTTGTGTCTCATTTGTTTAATTTGGTTCTTTTTTTATGTACTTTTAGGACTTGTGGGAAAATCTGTTGATGTTTTAGGTCATATTTATGCAGAAATATAGAAAATGCAATTCTATGCAAATATGCCCTTCCACCTAGCCAATCAATAACCCATTGTCTCTATTGTGTGTCAAGCATGATATATACGCTGCCTTTCCTTGAATAAATCAGAGATCTTGCCATTTAAACTTTGTGTGTCTGTGTGTTATTTGGCAAACTCTCCCAAGGCCTTGGTCTAGAAAGTGTGTGGCGTGGCGAGGGTACCATCTTTCTTATGTATGCTCTCTTTCTCTTTCCCTAATATCGCAACCCTCTTTTCATAAATCTTAACTGTTTTATGGAGGCTCGTTCTGGGATATTGATTCACAATTCCCTATTCAACACACCTGTAGTGAATAACCTTCTGTTAGTGCTGTTTATGTGGAAGTGCTGTCTTGCTTATCTTTAGTATGACAACGAGTTCTTACAACACAGTGTTTGCTGTAGGGCAGCTGTAGATACTTACTACATACTTTTGATGTATTGTGCAACAGAGGAGATTTTATGGCATTTAATGACTCCAGTACAAACAAGTTTTTGCTTCTTTTAACCAGCAATGAAATGAAAACACAATGAAAGCACTAATTCCTGAAAACTTGAATGTGTCCTTCCTATAATTTAAAATCCAGCATTTTCTCATGGATGCAAATTCATAACAACTTGAACAAGCGCACATAAGAAAAGTTTAAGGTTAGCAAAAGGTGTTCCTTACTTCATTGTTCAATGTATCAAGTGAAGTGAAACTGCTCACTAGAATTCTTATTCATATCATTCACACTTTTAAACACACTGTGTACTCTATGCTTGACCATGAATTTCACTGTTTGTTCAATTTGATACATGCTGGCAGTTAGGATTTCATGACAGTGAATCAGTGCCGGTAGATGTGACTTCCTACATGTGGAAAAAGTCCAGGACATATTACAAAGTAAACATTCAACATTCAAAATTCTCTTTGTGTTTGCTTGCCTATGTAGGTTTTTGGAGCTGAAATTGTTGTTGCCTTTATTATTTTGTTTTAAACCTTGTTGGCTAAATCTGTATAAATATCGAGTTATAGTTTCTTATGCTCGCAATAATATATCGTTTGTTTTTTCAATCCAATTCGATTTTTATTTGTATAGCGCTTTTTACAGTAGACATTGTCTCAAAGCAGCTTTAAAAAAAACATATAAACACAGGATACAGATTTTAAATGGTTTTTGGTTTTTACTCTATTGTGGTCAGCTAGACTGTAAATTAATAGGGTAGTTATTCCTGTGGAATGTGTTTTGTAAGGTAGAATACTTTTATGCAATAAATCATATGACTTTTTGTAACACTTTGTTTTGTTTTGTACATTATTGTGAAATCCTATACTCTCTAGTTTATTCATAGGTGAAAGTCCATAGCACTTGTGAAAGCTAGGAGGGAGGGAACTTGCACATCAGATATATATATAAAGGAGGACAGATAAATTGGTGCAACTCAGAACTGGTACACAGTCAACGCTCATAGACTACTTTACTGCACTCTCAAACATTGAAGGTAAGATCTTATAGAATATCATTCTAATGGAGCTGTTGAATGTTTGTTTGTTTTTTTACTTTTAAGATACTTATAAAAATTTAATTTTAGTCACTTAGATTATATAGTTTATATGTAGCTACTGTGTAACAGCCAAACTTGTTCCCTGGGCATTTTTGCAATTAACCAATTTTTTTAAATGATTTTTTTTTTAATCCCTCTATACACTGTAGAAAAATGAAGACTCTAGTTCTGACTCTGGTTCTTGCCTTGATGCTGATGAGTGGTGTGTGTCAACAAGGGTTCAGTTTGATTTAAAACTAAATCTGCTTCCTATTTCTATGATAATGACTCAGTAACTATAATGTACAGGTAAAAGATGGTTTTAGACCATAAAATGAATGAAAAATGCAAAAACAGTTTTTTATAAGTAGTATGCTTGCAGAAAGTTTATTGTGACTTTTGGTCTCCACTCTCTTACAGGTTCTGCTCTGAAATGCAACCATTGTATTTCACGTAATGGTGTCAGATGTATTACCACTACTGAAACCTGCGGCTATAAGCAAGACGCCTGTGTCTCTGCTCACTTCGTCATGCCCACTTCCTGTATGTCTCATCTTTATTTATGATCATCTCTGAGATTGTTAATGAAACAAAACAGCATAGTAGATCTTAAATATAAACCTCAATCTAACAATATTGATACTACACTATTTAGAAAACATGACATATTCAGGATAAGAGCATGTGTGTGTAAGGTCATCAGTCAGTAACATAATGTAAAACTTTTATTGCAGCTTTCCAGCTTTTGTGCAGCTTTCTGCTCACAGCCACACACACACACACACACACACACACACACACACACACACACACACCTGCTACAACTTAAAGCATGTTAATTATATCAGGTTGTGCATAGGGACTTGTAAATATTCTTTGTCTCTTTAGCGTCGTATTTCAGGAGATGCATCAGTATGGCAGACTGCCTCATTCTAAAGGCCAGTTCTAGCATTCAAGCCCGATGCTGTCAGACGGACCTCTGCAATTAGGAAAGTGCTGGACCATGAACACGCTTTATCTAAAAGATGATCTCTTCTTTATTGCTGTTCTCTGTCCTTGTTACTTTTCAGTTATATATTTGTCATCATCAGTAGTACTGTATTCGGTTCAGTATGTGGGTCTGTTTTTACTGAACCCTTATGTTCTGCTGAGATTTGCTTCACATCCTGGTTGTTTGGGGTCACTATTACCCCAATGATTAAAGTGGGAATATGATCAATAAAATTATGAAATAAACCTTTTTTTCCTGCTTAAATCTTCCTTTCTATTTATCCTGAGCTTATTGAACTGATAAAAGAATAGAAATAAGTGTATCATTAACTCTTACATTTACTGAAGTAGGAATGTGCAGTTCAGAAAAGCAACTAAATACAGAAATTACCATATCATTTCTTAATTTACACAGAATAATGGAAAACAAATATAGCTGTATATGTTCTATATATGTTATTGAACAAATATGAAAATCCCTTTTGGTTGGAATAGTAACATTACTGATGTTTGGGGTCAATCTTACACCGGTCATCATTGTTTTTAAAAAAAGAAAAATTAAATAAATGCAAATTTACAGTATATACACATCGTCTGGGCAACAGGACAGCCAAATGTAGACTCCACCCCTTTGCCAGGTAGAAACTCTCAATTTTTCCGAGATTTACAGGTGTACACCACAGATTCTCACAGACTCACCCTCCCCCCTGTGGAAACATTGCGAAATCCAATTCTGTGTGTGTATATGATAGAAAAAGTGTGTGTGTGTGTGTGTGTTTGTCTGACTGTGTGTGTATGTGTGAGAGAGAGAGGGAGACAGAGATTGTGTATGTGTGTGTGTGTGTGTGTGTGTGTGTATATGTACGTGTGTGTGTGTGTGTGTGAGTGAGAGTGACTGAGTAAGTTAGTGAGTGTAGCCTTTGCCAGCCAAAGTAGAGACAAAGTAGTTTTCCCGGGGATTTACAGGTTTCCACAACATTCCCCTCTCCATGGGAACATTGCAAAATGTAATTGTGTGTGTGTGTGTGTGTGTGTGTGTGTGTGTGTGTGTGTGTGTGTGTGTGTGTGAGAGAGAGAGAGAGAGAGAG
>JANDJT010000103.1:17380710-17395209 GCA_024331685.1 Stegophilus panzeri
CACACACATACACATGCACACATACACCCACACACACACACACACACATACACACTCACACACACACATACACATGCACACACACCCACACACACACACACACACACACACACACATCCCCACATGCACACACACATAAACACAAACTATGAGAGAGAAGTCAGGTTTCGTACATGGATAGTCAAGTCCCCTGTGTGTAGTCCTCGCAAGCTTCACACTGTATACCAACCTACACTTCCTGCTTTGAATCCGGGCTGTTATGAAGGAACAGAAACAAAAAAAAAAAATGAAGTAAGAACATAAAAAAATTATTGAACCAAGTGAGGAATGTTTTTAAATCCCAAACAGATGTTTTAAGTTGCTTGGTTAAAATGAGTCATTTACTCAAAGTGTTATAGATGGAGATCTAGAATCCCACAGGTACTGGAAACAGGTTCTGGAAAGCTGGAAATAAAATATTTTTTATAAATGAAGTATAAAGACAGTGGAAAGGCTTGGTGTGTGAGCTCTTTTGAAATTCTAGCTCATGCCTGTGAGCTTTTCTGAATGAGATAACAGTTTACTCTAGTCTATTCTACTTAACATCTGTAGTGAAATAAGTAAGAAATAACACACTCCATACCAAAGCACTGGTATCCCTGTCATATACAGTAAGTGGAATAACACACTCCAGAATGGATTGTTTTTGGAAATAAAAACACACAATCTGGAGTGTGCTATTCCATGTATACCGCAGTGATGCGCCAACGATTACAAGTTTCATTTATTAATGTTTTGTTGTTTTTTTTTTTCATTTTAATGGTTTATATTTAAATTTAAGGCTGTGGAACATCCGAGCGACAAGTACGTTCCAGTTATCACTTATGTTATAGTTGCGATAAACAGCCATTTCTTCACCAAAAATCCTTCAACTTTTTTTTTTAAACAACACTTTTTTTTTTAATCCATATAATATTAGCCTTAGATGGGGTTCCAACCCATCACAGTGGGGTTCCAATTACACACACATTCACACACCACGGACAATTAGGAAATGCCAGTCAGCTTACAGTGCATGTTTTTTAACTGGGGGAAGAAACCAGAATACCCGGAGGAACCCCCCCTAAAGCAAACTTTATATATAAGTGAATACAATACTGAATTTATGTAAAAAAAACCAAAAACAAAACAAAAAAAACACCTACACTACACCAACATTCTTCATTTCTTAATTCTTAAATCTAATGTTGATAAGAATGAGTAAACCGTGATACTGAAAATTGTGTGTGTGTGTGTGTGTGTGTGTGTGTGTGTGTGAAGCAGTAAAGAAGCAGTATATTGTAAATGTGTATGAATCACGGTCTTGTTTCAAGTTTGGTTTTGAATTTTTCATTTAGTTTGCTCTGTGAGGCAGTGTTTTCTCACAGTGTTGGACATGGCAGTCTACTGTGAGAAGATTTGCCATCCTACATTCTGAACCACAGAGCAACTATTGTTTACTTTCTGTAGCTCCAGAAAAACCAGTGCACTGGACTTACAAGCACTGTATTCACTGAATTTAGCCAGTATGGTCACACAATTGCACATTAATAAGAATTTGCATAACCCGTATTAAAGGTTTAGATTAAATGTTTTCGGAATAATTTTTTCTGTTCTTCAGCTTGTGATAAAAATCAGAATATCCGATGAAAATGATACACACCAAGTGTTTTTACTTATTATTACTTACTTAATTATTTTCATCAGATTTCTGCCTCACATCAAAAGGATATAGCTAATCTTTTCCTGGTGATTGGGTGGAATTCATAGCCATTAAAAATGTTTATTTAGGCTTCAGGGAGGAAGAAGGGCATGGCAAAGGTCTAATTGAAAAAGAATATAGGAAACATAATGACATCTGGATATAACCTCTGCATTTAAAATACACCTAATTGGACTGTTCAGAACTTGTGAGTACCACAATGCAAATGGCGATATTAAAAATATTACTTACTAGTGTAACTAGTGTAACTAATCAGGTTCCTCTTCACCCCATCCCACTGTGATACTGTATCAGATCGAGATATCTTTGCAGAAATACCATAGGCCTGAAAGTAACATGAGTAAGGTTTCTAGTATAACAAGACTGAAGTCTTTAAGCAGGGTGAAATTCCTGCTGAAACTTCATGACATGCCACTAGGTGGCGGTGTCAGACCAAATGTCAGCAGGACACTACAAGTGTTTTATAACAAAGCACTATAATAATAGATTTAAAAAATAAATAAATTAATTAAATAAAAATGTTTTCAGGGGGCTGTAAATGTAACCTCAAACAATTTTACAACTCTCAATGTCATATTAAACATATATAGACAAATATGCATAGACATTTTTATGCAATATATTTTTTTTGCATGCTAATAACTCAAATCAGACACACACACACACACACACACACACACACACACACACACACACACAAACAAAACAGCACATAACTGGCACAGAATAACAATACATCCTACAGTACTTGAAAGAAGAATGAATAATGGTATTACTAGTAGTAGTAGTAGAAGGAGGAGGAGGAGGAAGAGGAGGTGAAGGAGTAGTAGAAGTAGTAGTAGTGGTAGTAGTAGTGGTAGAAGGAGGATGAGAAGGTGTATGAGTAGTAGTAGTAGTAGTAGTTGCAGTAGTAGTAGTAGAAGGAGGAGGTGTAGGAGTACGAGCAGTAGTAGTTGCAGTAGTAGTAGTAGTAGTAGTAGTAGTAGTTGAAGCAAAAAAAGGAGGTGTATGACTAGTAGTAGTAATAGTAGTAGTAGGAAGAGGAGGAGGAGGAGAAGGTGTATGAGTAGTAGTAATAGTAGTAGTAGTAGTGGTAGAAGGAGGAGGAGGAGCGGGAGGAGGTGTATGAGTAGTAGTAGTAGTAGTAGTAGTAGAAGAGTAGAAGGAGGAGGAGCAGGAGGAGGTGTATGAGTATGAGTAGTAGTAGTAGTGGTAGAAGAAGGAGGAGGAGCAGGAGGAGGTGTATGAGTAGTAGTAGTAGTAGTAGTAGAAGGAGGAGGAGGATGAGCAGGAGGAGGTGTATGAGTATGAGTAGTAGTAGTAGTGGTAGAAGGAGGAGGAGCAGGAGCAGGAGGAGGTGTATGAGTATGAGTATGAGTAGTAGTAGTAGTGGTAGAAGGAGGAGGAGGAGGAGCAGGAGGAGGTGTATGAGTATGAGTAGTAGTAGTAGTAGTAGTAGTAGAAGGAGGAGGAGGAGGAGCAGGAGGAGGTGTATGAGTATTAATAGTAATGGAGGTAGACGTAGTATGCAGCAAACAATCTTGACTGCACTTGGTCTAATTCTGAAGATGAAATAAAAATGAATACTGGACATCTTAATTGGGAACAATTAACACTGATGATTGTTTTTAGTGTGTGTTTCGCCTGTCAGTGAAGTTCAGTGCTGAAGGTTATTTGAGTTGTTTGAGACAAGATTCAGTCTAATCCATTTAATGCGGAGTGTCTTAATTAGGTTGACAGAAGTTTCTACTCTGCTTGATGTATATTTTCATTTTCTATTCATCCTCCTGTCTGTGTTTTTGATTGTCATCTCCTTTCAGCATCCCTTAGGCCACCTATGACAGTCAGAATGGAACGGAACGATTGATTTGTCTCAGAATAAAGTGGCAGAAAAACTGCATCCAGAAACAGCAGTTCTACAAATGTCACATTTGACATATTAAAGTGATGCTGAAGATAGATAAAGGGAAAGCACTGCTGTAAACGGAGAATGTACCAGTAATAAGAGGACAAGCTGTGTTTTGTCTTAGCTTAAGACAAAAAATAATACTGTTCAGGTTTGACCTTCTTTCCTAAAAGTCAACCCATGAGGAATCATTGTTACAGAGAGGGTGAGGTCAGTTGGGAGAAAGGGGAAGGCTTGTCCAGGTTTATATTACAATTGTGATTTAAGTTGGTCCTTAAATAATTACAATCAAGATCTATTAGTAGTAGGCCAAAGTATTTCATTTTTCTTTCTGTAAACAAAACTCAATCCAGGGATTTTTTTCATTACTCTTTTTAACAGGCTCCCACCCACGTTCCCTCACCATTTCCCCTCAGAGGAAACTAAGCCCCCATGAATCATATGCTTTGGAGGAAATCTACAGTGCCTTAGGCACGACACCTAGGATTAAATTGGGAAATTTAATTTTGACATTATAAATTCTGATCTGTCCCTAGTGAGCCTGCTGCCTAAAAATAAATGCTTAGTCAATAAGAAACAAAGGTTTATGTGTAAGGACTCATCTTGGTAGAACTGTGCAGTAGCTGCGTTGAGTTGCTGATGGGAAACACACACACACACACACACACACACACACACACACACACACACACACACTCTCTCTCTCTCTGGATCTAACCCATAGCATGCCCATAATTCATCTTAATGTGAAGTGAACGCTGAATGCTATCTGGATATTCTCAGCTGGATTAAGTTTCTGGCATTCCTTTCTTTTAGCCATGGCCCTGTGTTATGCTTTTTCTGGACAGTTGTGTTTACACAGAGAACAGATGAGCTCTCCCTCAGACTGTCTGGTAGAGCACCAGCAGTTCTGCATGTGTCATATCACAGCAAACCAGTGACTACATTTCCCATCCTGTAATATGAACTACAAACATGGTCGCCATGGACCGGAATTCCCAGAACACTCACCTTTATTCTAATCACGCACACCTGCATCCAATTTACAGCAATCACAACCAGTTTAAAAGGACCTTCTATGCATTCACTCTTGGCGAAGTATACGCACAGTTGCCTTCTGTCTCTGTCGTTACCAAGCTTTGATACCGTGTTTGTTTATTCTGGTTTTGACCATGTTCATGTTTACGACCTTGTCTCTTTGACTTGCCTTGTTGGGACTGTTTGCCTAATCGCCTGACTTCTGCCTGTCTTTGTTTATTGATTTCTGTCTGTTCCCTTGGACTATTGTATTAAACTACCTAACCTGCACTTGCTTCCATTTCAGCCTCCATTTCATGACAGCAGGACTCTTCAACCATGTTTCCATCAATAGAAATGTACTTAAAGGCAACCTGATCTCACAAAGTTTTATCAATTGTCAGAAATTAAAACATTTGATAGAGATTATGCAATTTTGCCATGCATAAGTATTCACCCCCTTGAACCTTTCCACATTTTGTACTATGCATGTGTTTCGTCATAATCATCCAGGATGAGAGAATCAGAATAATGTCTCTGGAACAAATGAGAAAAGTGTTTTTGTGCTTAATAGTGCAATCATTGTGGATCATTGGTTTTATGGCTTTGGAGCCTTCAAATAATATCAGACTGCTCTTCTTTCACCACCACACTATAAAAGCATTATGAGAATTGACATACAGAAAGAATCTTCAAGAATCCACGTTTTCATTGATGAGAGAAGAGAATTCGTGCTCCTCTTGTTCTTTCGGTTTCCCTCAGTCCTTAACGTCTTCAAAATCCTAAAGCTGCAAAGTTAAAAGTATGCGTGTGAGAGACAGCATGAATGCACCCTGGACTAACTCCTCATAACAGTCAATTTGATTTTCAAAGACTGCAATGATGGCTTGGCCTCGGCTCGCTACGCCTGCATCGGTCCTCTTTGCATATGATCGGCCTGTTGCCATGGCAGCGGCGGGGAATCAGAGCAAGAGAAATGGTGGCAAACCCTACCAAAGAGGAGCGGGATTGCATGCCTGAACCTGTTACCATGGCGAGGAAGTGGGGGGGTGATGTAGAAGCAACGACTGGAGGATCTAGCTGTGCTTTGCACCGTTCGTGGTTTTGTTTCCACACAGGAGTTTACACACTATTAATTACACTTACATAGACTAGTAGGAAAATGCTCCAGTCTCTGTGAATTCATGAATATACAGGAAATGAAAGAAAGCTAGGGATCACGATGACATGACAGAGTCAAAAGCAGTTCATGTTTAGGACACTGAGCTTGTATACATTATCTGTAATGTATGAAGTGATACAGTGATAGAGTTTTATTTTTTTTTTTTATGGCCTTGCTGTCATCGAATGCATGTTGCACAATTATCATGGAATGCAGTGCGTCCCTGAGGGACTGCATATACTTTGACAAGTTCGCGTGCAAACAAAGGCCATGCAATTCCTGTGGGAAAAAGACATTTAACACAAAAGAAGAAGCCTGCTTTCTTTCTTTATGGTAAATGTTCCACGTCATACAGCTTTTTGTGCACTAACCCCTTAAAGCCAGAGTGTATATTTCAATTATTCAGCTATTATTAATTATGGGAGTTTAACAGGTTAATAGAAAAAGAAAAACAAATCAGAAAGAAGGTTGAATACAAGACAGCAATTCTGAACTGCATTACTGACGTTATATATTTGATAAAAGATAAATTTGAGAAATGTCTGAATCTAATACAATATAAACAGATAAGTAATTTAGTAAATGTAGTAAGTAATCTAGTAATTTAGTAAATCAATGCATTCACCCTATTTTCACCTTGTTTTGTGTTACCAGTCTACTGGTCCTTGTTTTAACTGGCTAGCTTGTTTTCATTGCTGAAGCTACAGTAGCAACAGTAGACACTGACATTTTAGTTCTCACTCGTATTTAAAACTAGTAATGGATTTGTGGGGAAAAAACAAAACAAAACTGTAGTTGTTTGTGAGGTTAGCACTTTCTATAACTACTGGAAATAACTGTTAGCTAACAGGTTATAGCATTAGCTAGCTGTCTGAGGTGGTGTGCATTGTTTGGTAGCCTGGATAGCTAATCAGGAAATCAACATGTCATTTGGACAAGCTAACATTAGCTTAATTTGCTAATAAAACTAGTTAGCTAAGCGTATTAATGGCAGTTCAATATTAACTGTTAATGGTTTTAATGCCCCATGCATTTGTTACTGTCTTAGCTCCAATTCAAAATAATGTGCTCAGTAGGCAAACATCTCTCTATGAAAACCTGTCAGTGACATAGCTTTTATTAACTGCACAAAACCACTATCACCTTGGCAATAATGCAAAACATTTCATTCTAAGTAAGGAATAAAATGTGATGTGGTGTTGTTATAGGAAAATTAGCACTCTAAAGTTGATTATTTTCCGATAACAACATGACCCGAAGTGTTGCTTCTTCTTATAACAAAGCATTTTGGCAAAAATTTAACATTTTAATTTATTAATGAGCAACGTGTGGCACTTATTTAATTCATAAATAGGTTAGTTCCTGTTATTATTCACATTATAGCAGCTACATACAGTCATTTTATTCATTTAATATAAGGATTAGTCTATGTGGAGTGTCCTTCATACACAAGTCCCTGTAAATGAGCCGTTAGTATAGAAACATGAATGAGCACATTAATATAAACTTCTGACTTGCCTTGTAGCCTGAGCTAATAACCAATCCGTGCTGTTATAGAAAATTAATCAAGACCTCCTGACCAATCAGATTAAACGGCACTGTACACATGTGGCTTCTTGTAATTCTACACCCAAATATAAAACACTGTCTGAGTCTTTATTAAATGGATGGGGACAAACCAACATATCGACAGTCGACTGTTTACCACTGTGTAACATCACCTTTTCTTTTAATAACATTTATTAAGCGTTTGGGCGCTGAAGACACCAGTTGGTTAAGTTTAGCAGGCGGAATTTTCCCCCATTCATCCAGTATGCTTCTGGACAGTGTTGATGTATGGCTTCTGCTTTGCATAATAAAGCCTTAACTTGCATCTGTGAATGGTGTTGACTGACAAACGTTTACCAAAGTATTTCCCGAGCCCATGTCAGGATATTCATTACAGACTCATGACGGTTTTTAAGACGGAGATCACCTCGCATTCAGAAGTGGTTTTCGGCCTTGCCTTTTACACACTGAGATCTGACAGGATTCCTTGAATCTTTTAATTATATTGTGCACTGTAGAAGGTGAAATGCCCACAATTCTACCGATTTGTCTTTAGGGAATGTTGTTCTCAAAGTGTTGGAATATTCGCTGACGTATCTGTTGGCAGATTGGCGAGCCTCGACCCATCCTTGCTCTTGAAGGACTAGGCCTTTTTTGGAGGTTCCTTATATACTATGATTAGACGATTGCCTCACCTGTTTCACATCACCTTCTTATTTCAACTTGTCACACTGCTATTAGTCCTAAATTACCCCTGTCCCAACTTTTTTGGAATGTGTTGCATGCATCAATTTCAAAATAAATGTTTGTCTTAAAAAAAAAACTATGCAGTTGATTAGGTAAAGCATGAAATACCTTGCCTTTATATGTTTTTTGTTTAAATACAAGTCAAAGTACATTTACAAATCACTCCTCTTTGTTTTATTAGCATTTTCCATATGGTCCCAACTTTTTTTGGAATTGGGGTTGTACATGGGCTTAAGGAAATGCAAACGAAAATCTGAGTACATCCTAATTTTTAATGACTATGGCTTGTAGAAAATGGCTGGCTTGGTTTATTTGAACAGTATTATCTAGCAAAGAAGCACAGCATACTTAAGGTGAGTCAAATGGCTCAAAGCTTTATTATGGTGCTATTTATCTCTTGTAACTCGTAAAAATATGCTTCCTGTTGAACACTGACTTGTGGACTATTACAAATATTTCATAGGGGTGAATGAGTTCAGGTTCCAGTGTTAGTGAAAAGAAGATAACTCACGTATATTTTTCACAACCTATAATAGATGACTCATGGTAAAGGATGTTATAATTTAATTATATTTCAAGGTAAAGTGTAGTTAAATCAGGCAGGACTGGGCATAATGCCATTATCTAAGTGCTGTTTTTATCTGAAACATGTTGTGAAGAACACTAGGAATATATAATCATACTCACTTTTATATGTAATGATACTCACATTTGCAATAGATAAAGGTTATGCTGCTTTGATTCCAGTAATAATGTTCAACTTCACATTCCACTTGATTAACTTCTTAATCTCTGTCTTTCCACTCCATACACTTAAAGAATGAATATACACCGTGTCTTCTGTGAAGTCATTTTAACACAGTTCAACAAGAATAAAACAGCATGCAGAATTGAGTCCATCCTCAAATGAGCTAAGGTCAATTTGTTTAGTACGAGTCGAGTTGATAAGACAAATGGGTTTGAGAGAGCGCTGGCCCAGTTCATTTTGAGACACTGATTAACACATTTGCATTTGAATAATTTAATCATTTTGAGGGCATTTCAGATGTGACCTGTCCAAAGAGCAATGAGGCCAATAACGAAGTCTGTATCCGAATTGAAATGTCAATGTTGGCAGAAGAGATATGTTTAAAACCCCATTTAAGCAGAGCAAATACATTAACAAAACATTTCCATAAGCAATAAATCATTAACCCCATAATCACTCAGGATCTGTCAGCAGTTCCAACCATACATTCCTCTTTCTTGTAAATATGTAGTTACTGAATAATATGATCGAAGAGGGCTAACTGAATGATACACTGAGACTTCTGGGGTTAAAACATGAAAAAAAAGATTCAAACGTTGGAGAAAACAATTATTTTTAATTGGGAAAAAAACAGAAGGTTCATATGATTCATCATGTCCAGCCATCACTGTTGTTCAAACATATAGATTGCAGCTAATTTGACTTAGCAGTTATAATGGGTAAAATGCATTTGTACTTACATTTTAAATAGTTTCTTTTTTAATTGTATTTCATTTTTGGGGAACACTGATGTTACAGTGCTGCTATGTAAAAGAGACTAAATTCACCCAGTCTGTTCCAGTTGTGTCTTGTAGTGCAGCAGATACATTTGTAGGTACATAACGACCTTATTGAACAAACTTTACAGACACACACACACACACACACACTGAAAAACCACAGGTGCTGGTTTCCTGCAGTTTGTGAGTGTCTAGACAGCTTTAGAAAAACTGGTCTCCTCCACTGCACAGAATAAGTGCCTGAGGTATCTGTGAAGTATCTGTGTATATATGTACATTCTGTCTTCTAGATACATCTTCTAGATACTGGAGAGAAACCCAAAATAACAAGCTAAGCTTGGCTGACAGGCAAAAGAACAAGTAAAGCTCAAAATACAAAAACATAACACTGCACTATAACAAGGTTCATAAAAGGTGCTAAAAAAAAAAAAAAAAAAAAAAAGAAGGAAAAACACAGAAATGGTAACAGACTCTTCTTGGTTCCTTTTGGTTTTGAAATGTTTCAAAATGGTTTAATAGGTGAACTGTGACTGATTTTTGATGTGTTTAATAATGTTTATGTGTTTGATGGTTTTATAATGACACTCAAAGATCTTACAAGAGTGTGATCATCTCTGATGGTGACACTGTGGTCATAAACTTGGCAAATACTCTTATACACAATTCAAATTTTTACACCCTGAATATATCCTGGATCTGTAACTAAACTAAGAATAAACCAACTCTTGGAAACCATTAAAATCACTTAATTCTAGTGTTTGATGGAATCCACGAGGCTTCTTTCTATCAGACCCTGAAACAATGTTTTTTTTCCCCCTTAAGCAGGATATGAATATCTGAGACAAAAGAGTGTTACGAATAGGATGAAATGAGGCATCCTTCCAATGTGTCTGTCTCTGATCATATGGGAAATAATGAATAACTAGGTTTACAATATTGTTACGAGGAATAAGATCCATCATAATTACTTGACTGAATTACCACCGAGCATCTCCAGTGGGCATAAAAGCTAGAAAAGATTAAATAGCAGGCTGGCTGGTGCTGTCACGCAAATATGTTTTACAGTTCCTGACATCTCAGCCTCTTCTGAGTTGAATTTTTGCTACAGCCAGACTCAACATGCTAATTAGCACTTGGCCTGATTGTTGCATATCAGGACTTGTTAATATTAGTAAAGTTCAGACAGTCAAACTCATTTGCACAGAACTATTTTAGAACTCATAACACCTTTTTCTCTACAAATCGCACTTGGCTGCAGTGACAGCAATGCTGTGTCCTCAGTTCTCCATGTGCTTTTATTTAGTTTTCAGTCTTGTCTCTGCCCCTAATCATTGGTGTGTTTCCCTAATGTGTGCACCTGTTCTCTGTTCAGCCTTTAATAGGTCTGCCTATTTATGCCCTGTTGTGTCATTGTGGAGCCTTGTTCACTGTAAGTGTGCATTTCTGATCCTTATTAGCTTTTGCTCTTTTTTTCTGTTTTTCTAACTTGTACCTGTTATTGTTTGTGTTTATGAATTGTGCTGTTCTCCTGTTGCCTTCTCTTGTTTATTGCCCCATACTATGAACTGTGATTTTTTTTGAATACCCCAAATAAAACATAGTTTGAGAATACACACTTGTGTCTTGTCTCTAATCGCACTTTGCACTTTGTCATTCCTTTGTACTGTCTGGTATCTTGCATTGTGGTTCTGGAGCAACCTGATTTCTGTAAAAATAAATAAATAAATGAATAAAAATTAAAAACAAAGCCTTGCTTCAACAAGCAATGCTGTTCACAATCTTGGTTTATCTCTATAGGTCATGCTGTAGCCACAGAGACACCTGCCACCCATCTGCTGCACAAAGGAAGCCGAATCTCTGAGATTACTGTACTGATGCCCAGCAGCTCGACTGATGAGAGCTGTCAGGTCCTGGTGAGATTCATGTTCTGCCCTTTTGGCTACTTGGAGTGAATCTCAAAGCTCACACATTATAAATGAGTTCTGCGAACTGTCACCCAGGACACATAAATAAATGGAGTTATACAATAACTTTTTGAGAAAAGCCTGATAGTCCTGTCTGTTAGGTGATATATTCCTTCTTGCAAGCATCTATTCTTCTCTGTGATGAATTTTCACACTCTACTACCTTCCCTTTCCTCCCTGTCCTCCATGCGTCATCAGGAAATAGATTATTTTGCATACTAAAAAGTGTGTTTTCTGCACTTTTTAAATAATTCTGCCCCAAACTTTCTGAGCTGTTTTCCATGCATACAGTTTCACCTTCAGCCCTTAGGCTGCAATCAATGAACTGACAATGTGGTTCGCCCTCGCATATCTTACCTCAGCTTAGCAATCTCGTGGAAAGATAAAACCACCTTCGCAATCTCTCTGGCCAGCGTGTATGCCTTATTTGCAACAACCAAGCATAGGCTCCTCAGTTATGTCATATTGCTTGCGCAAGCCAGCCACATGTTATATCCACGTGAATTATGCTGAAGCCTTTAGTCTCAAATGCGCTCATAACCACCTGTCCAGTTCTGCCTGGTTATATCCAGCAATGGAAAGTCTGTAGGCAATATTTTGTGCTCAACCATGATGGAGTTGATACATCAGAGACAGATGTGAAAGCCGTTAAGTGGATGGAGGTGTCAAGATAGATGGGACTCCCACAGGCACTGATAGGATCTCATAAGCACTTTGTGTTTTTTTTCATTCCTTTTGATGTCCTTCGTAATGAATTAATATGGTTTGATTTCATTTGGCTAGAGAGGCACTGCCAGTGTGAATTGCTTCCATACTTCAAGAGACAATGAGCGATGAAGGCTGTTAAAAATGTCTCACTTGCAAAATAATGCAGGGTGAAGGTTGCTCTCTGCATCTTCGAGGCAACTGTAGTTCTTGTATCAAACAATGCTACTTCTTGACTTTGATATATATGATAATCATATAGATCTGAAGGCCTGTATTATTAAAATGTGGATTTTATCCGGCTGGGATGGTGAGCTGTTATAAGGAATGTCAGTGAATCTGAGTTTTCATTTCATTAGTCTCTCTCTCTCTCTCTCTCTCTCTCTCTCTCTCTCTCTCTAATGAAAAAACAAAACACAGCACACGCTGTAAACCTGTATGAAGGTGTTTCAGGATGCATTATGAAACGGTTGCCATGGCTACAACCTCATCTGCAAGAACGGCATACATCCTGAACCAAATCCAAAATGACAGGCTTGATCTCTTTGCGCTCCAGGCTGCTTGCGCTCCTCTGACCTGACACATGTAAGTCTTCTTTCAATCCCATCCATCCTCGAGATGACGTATAGCTTTCTTTCTAATATTGCAGTAGGGATGGCGTGAGACATGGTGGTGACTTGTGTCTTTCTTCGTCATCGACAGAGAAACAGTGAGTCGCTTGATTTGTTTGCGCATCTTGACTGGCGTGACCTAAATCATCAGGATAGTGTGATGAAAGTGACAAGCTTTCAAACATTCTTATCATAATAACAGAAATGACACAGAGTGAGGAGAGGGAAGGAAAGACAGAGAGAAAGACAGAGAGAGAGAGAGAGAGAGAGAGAGAGAGAGAGAGAGAGAGAGAGAGCAGGGAGTTTTAATAAGCTTTTATTGTTCATCATGCAAAATGCTTGATTGATAGGACTGGGAATTACAAATACCTCCGCGAAGACGGGGAAGAGAGTGAGAAAGAAAAAGAAGCTGAACAAGTTCTCCATCTGGAACTTACTGAAGTAGCATAGATTAAAGTCTGAGGTAAAACAACACACCAACGTGTCCAACTAAAAGCTCTGCCATGTTCCATCTCTTGACTGAATACACATACTACTGCTAGATGAAATATTACCACAATCATTTATACATGGACCATATGTGGTCTGCTGTCTTGACTTCAAAGCTGAAGCTGGCCACAGCAGGATAGACGGCTTGTCCAAAGCAGACTACAAACACAAGCAGGCTTTCATGCTTTATTTAGCCTTGCAGAGTTCAAAAGGAGGAGTATCGGTGAAGCGCACAGCCTGTAATCCATCTATGAAGAAAGAAACCAAAAACACCACAGCTGTACTAACAGTTATAATCATGAGTTTCATTTGTATTAATTTATCAATTCTGAGGAAAAATGGTACAAAATAGGCCCTTGTCACCAGGGTGGTATTGTCAAGCATATACTTTTTGTACCTTTAGTGTGTATCTTTTTACCTAGAATGTATATGCATGTAGCATACTTTTAAAGCTTTATGCTAAAACCCAATTACAGTCCATTCATGTACCTGAAATCCTGTAAGTTTAGTGCTATTCTTCAAAAAAGTGAAAGGTCATGTAAAAGGAAAGAAAGGAATCAATGTCTTCATGCTGAATATCAATTAGAAAAGCAAATTTTGGTGATTATGCATTTCACTTTTAGAAAACAAAAGACGGGTTCCTCAAGGGTAGTCTCTAAGAGTGTTATTTGAATGCTAGAGTAACTTATTTTTATTGAAAAAAATATTGGTTCATTAAAAATGTAATTATTGGGTGGCTGTGGTTCAGGTGGTAGAGCGGGTTGTCCACTAATCGTAGGGTTGGCGGTTTGATCCCCAGCCCACATGATTCCACATGCCGAAGTGTCCTTGGGCAAGACACCGAACCCCAAGTTGCTCCCGATGGCAGAGCTGCCTTGCATGGCAGCTCTGCTACCATTGGTATGTGAGTGTGTGTGTGTGAATGGGTGAATGAAAACCAGTGTAAAGCACTTTCTAGAACCACTAAGGTTAAAAAAAGTGCTATATATACAGTGCATCCGGAATGTATTCACAGCGCTTCACTTTTTCCACATTTTGTTATGTTACAGCCTTATTCCAAAATGGATTAAATTAATTATTTT
>JANDJT010000103.1:17421200-17455188 GCA_024331685.1 Stegophilus panzeri
TTTTTTTTTTTTTTTTTTTTTTTTTTTTTTTTTTTTTTTCCTCTCAAATGAGTTAATTTAGCTCTCCAAAAGCTCATTGAAAGTGGTGAACGTTGAACCATGTGGAACTTATCCAAGGTAGCTAACAAATGCAGAGGAATCCAATCTAAGCATACCACATATCTGAGAGTTTAGGGTTTATAGCATTGCTCGATCAAGGGCTGTAAATTGAATCTATAGCTGTACTTGTTTGTATTTGTACTTACAAGCTCCTTGGTGCTAAAGCAAAACCTTAAGTGCTGAGTTTCCTCTGCATCTTCATCTAAATACATGCCCTTAATAACATTTTAGTATAAAAAGAAATAATTTATAATGACATTGGCGGTTTGAAGTAGTATATAATCACAATGTAAGTGTTAGGTTCTGTGAATGAATTGTATTAGCACTGAAAATAAGAATTGAATTTCAGAAATGTAATTTAAAAATGAACGCTTTAATGACTATATTTCTGAATGTTATTTCGATATTCAAATGAATCCTGTAAAATGTTAATTAACCATACAGCAGATTTTGCGTTGCAATTCCTCAAATCATGCGACATTGTATTGTTCTGAGGACATCACAGGTGTATTTAATCGCCACACATGTACTGTGCAAATAGTGCCAGTGATGAGACCCCTTTTTTTTTTTTTTTAAATTATGAACGAGTTGTGTGTCTTATGATCTAATGAAAGTGCTGATGTGTTTACTGGGACGTGCTGCGTGTCTTATGATGTAATGAAAATGCTGACCCTGTGTTGAGATAAGCACTGACTGGCCTGAACAAGCACTCAACACATGCTGTCTCATCAGATCTTATTAAGCACATACCGTTAATGTGTGTCGCCGTATGGCTACAAGAATGACCTTTAGACTTTGAAGTTGCTTTCGCCAGATGTCTCAGAGCTGTTGTGGAAACGTCTCTGCCATACTTACCCATACTTCTAAACCTCATCATTTTGACAAGCTTAATCGAGTATATTAGATTCATGCTTCTTTAAAACGAAGTGAGTCAATCCACACTGACACGTGTCACATGCGTGTACATGCACACACTGCTCATATCAGCGACATGATGTTTGACACAGGCATGTAATCGTGGCTGGGGTGAAGGTCCTATCGGGCTGAGATGTCCCTATGAAGCCCCCTACAGGCCAGTAACTATAAAACAAGCCATTTCAAAATAAATGAAAACTAAAGTAGTGTGCAGAACAGAGATCAGCTGATGTCTGCTTTTAGTCATACTGCTGATGAACAAGCAGGTTTTTTTTTTGTTTTCCTCTTTTCTTTGTGTTCTAGGATGATGATGATGATGATGATGATGATGATGATGATTCAGTGGCTTAAGGTGCAGTGAATATGAGGCTTTTGCTGAGTTGTTTAGTTCCTACTAGCAGTACACTTCCCAGTGATTGGTCCAAAGTATGCATTCATACTCGATCAATGTAGCGAACAAAATAAGTGTGTATCTTTGATCGTAAATGTAAAATATTCCTGTGTTAAAATATTGAACTGTTAATTGATTGCCCCTGTATTTAGGAACATTGAGTAATGCTAAAGATTTCAATTGTTGTTTCTAATTAAATTGCAAGAAAAATAGTGTTGATATATATTATAGTATGATATTAGCTATGGGTGCATGGTGGCTTAGTGGTTAGCACGTTCGCCTCACACCTCCAGGGTCGGGGGTTTGAGTCCCACCCTGTGTGTGGAGTTTGCATGTTCTCCCCATGCTGCGGGGGTTTCCTCCCGGAGGAATATGACATGGTAGGCTGATGTGTGTGTGTGTGTGTGTGTGTGTGTGCCAAGGGTGCCAATCCTGCGATGGATTGGCACCCTTGACCCCGATGCTTCCTGGGATAGGCTCCAGGTTCGCCTGTGAACCTGAAAGTGTTAATTTCCTGTCTGCATGGAGACTTTTGGGACACCCTGTATTATGAATTAAGGAGAGGTCTTGCTGGAAAATTGAGTATCTAGTGATATTTCCAGATACTGATGATGATATGGACCTCAGTATTAACTATTATTAGCTGTTAATTAGATATTAATTAATATATTTTGGCCAAAACATTGGCGCTCTCATTTGTTTCCATCTGTGAAATAGGAATCATTGCAGTAATACGTTACAAAGCTAATTATTGAGAAGGATTGAGTACAGAAAATATGTAGATGTGTAAGAGAAGAGGAAAGGTCCTTCTTTCTTTCACTGATCATAGCAGTCACTGTAGGAAGGAGGGCAGGCATCATGTCTTTACTCTCTCACTCTTCCAATAACAGTGGTGTTCCATAGGCTGTTAATACTGTACATGTGGATTGTTTAGCCGCATCTTCCAAATCTGTTTTGACAAGGCACAGTAGATTTAAAAACTGATCATACAACTTTGTCTGTAATGACGCCTCTGGCCAAACGTCCATTTGTTGTCTGTTACAACTTTAACTTATCTTAAAATAGCTGAGCTGTGTGTTTAGGAATTACTGTAGTACCAGGAGGTTTCACTTCACCAAAGATGTTTGCACATTTTGTTAAGCATTTTTTATTTTATTTTAGATTTTAAAATCCACTAATCTTCAAAGAACATCCAAACCTGGATTTATATTTGTATTTGTATTTATTTTAGCATTGTGTTCCAGTGTGTGATTTGGAAATGACTCAAAGCATGGTTAAAGTTAGTGAACGTTACACACGCATTGTCTCTCTTTAGTGATATAGTTAAAGAAAGGTGGAGGCAGGCATGTCGCTAAACTGAACATGTAACCTGAGTGGGTTTATGGACTCTATACTGTCAAGGACAAGTCTAAATTATTTTCAGTGGCGGAACAGTAGTAATATAGGGTGATCCCAAAAAGGAAAAAAAAAGGGGGGGGGGGAGCCTGTCTACCAAGGCTACTAACATTTGCAATGTCGGCATGCCCAGAAAGCACTTATAGGAAAATGTGTTCACGTGTTCAGTATAATGTTATATAAACATAAATTGTAATAAATAAATAAATAAATAAATACTTCTCCATGCTACCACTCCACACACAACCTTGCAATGGAGGTTAGTGTTGCCAGGTATTTTTTTTGTTTTGTTTTGTTTTGTTTTGTTTTGTTTTTTTGTGTTTTCCTCTCTCTCTTCTTTCTAGTGTTTTTCAGGATTAGCAAGAATGAAACAACATTTGTTTGACTATGTGTAATAATACAAGTCCAGTGATGAAAGAGCTATTTAGGGAAGCAGGGTTTTTTTTTTGTTGTTGTTGTTGTTTTTTTTTTTTTTTAAATACTGTTTGATTAAATTTAAAAATTGCAGTATATTTGGCAAGGATTGTCATGATCTTAGACTTCAAAAGCAGTGTATAGAGTTGAGTTTTTGGGGTTGGGCTGGATTTTGCATTGGATGATGTTGGCAAGCAGATCCAGAAACCCTGACATGCATAACTAACTCTCAAAGACTTGTAGCATTAACCCTGTTCCTGGAGTACTGTACTGTACACATTCTAGTCTTTTCTCCGCTTTAACACACACCCTTCGACTTTAGGAAGGACTGTTTATTAGCTTGTTCGTCTAAATCAGGTGTGTTGGGAGCAGAGAAAACACTAAAGTGTGCAGGAAAAAGGGTAATCCAGGACCAGGGTTGGGAAACAGCTGGCGCATGCATTGTCTGTTCTTAATATTTTGGGAATCACGGGGAGTGAAAGAGGGAGAAGATTTGACATCAGCGCTTTTCCTTAACTCATATTGTGTACGGTATTAAGCTGATCCTCCATACTGTTCAAGAACTCGTGGGATCTGTATGGTTCAACTAACACGGTAGTTTAATCCTGCACGCATACGCACGCAAGTTTGGGGATTTCGCGCTTCCGCGTTCTTTTCCCGCGGCGCGTCTGACGTTGAATTGGCGCGCTGTGATTGGCTGCAGTATCTGCGTCACTACGTTACATCGCGCGTACTCCAGCCCCACAACCAGCTCGTACGCGGATGATAAGTGGGACTCAGTGAATCTAAACCGCGTCGCTGGTCGTGGCTCTGTGACCGGAGAACGGTGGAAAGGACACCGAATTTCCGGTAATGTCAATATTTACCGTTACTAGATCGCGGTGTGTTGGAAGTGTGCTCTCTTGAGTGTGTGTGAGAGTGCGTTGCGGTAACCTGTATTAGCATGTTATGGCTTGTTTTCGTCCAAACGTAGAGCTACGCTAGCTTAATCTTTTCCGGTTTGTTGGGTTTTATTTCATGGTTGTTGTTTATTAGAAATTGCATTCGGAAGTATTTTAATATCTGAAATGTCCAGTAAATTTCGGTCATTCTGTGTGCTGTTAGACAGCCTTGTGCATAAACAAGTCTCTGTTATGTTGTGTTATGTGGTACACTGGAGCTCAGTGTTTAACTGTTCATTCTGTGCTTTATTAATGCAGTATAGAGAAACTCACGCGCGCATTGTATTGGTCACGTGCCAAGTTGCGTACTAGTGTACTAAACAGTGCGCGAGAATAGAATAGCAGGTCACTATTGGTTACTGTGATGTATTTTGAATACTACGTAGTAAGGTAGTATGCGGTTTTGGAGGTATTCCCCGTTATTATTAACGGTCCAGATGTTTCTGCGCATGCGCACTTCACATCCATGCTGCTTCATATATTTGAACGCTGAACGCGTTTTCTGATTTTATTAATTTGTTACCTATTAGATTAGAACATCCTATTAGACACCAATACCGGTACCCAATACTGATCCAGTGCTGACATCCTTGTAGTAACCACGTCAAGTCACTGGTTTCACTGGTTTTTCGCTGGCCATTTCAGCAGTCTTTTTGAGATTATGACTTGTCTCACTGTACAAGATGATTAGCGTTCAGATGTTCTCAGACGCGTGTTCTCCATGTCCCATTATACAGCAACGATCCTCTAACGATAGACCTGCGATTAAAGAAAACGGTTGCTTTCTGCTTACGTCATCAGAAAATGGCGTCTCATAAACAGAAACGTTGTTCAAAGTGAGACTGAAGTAATAAAGGATTAAATTTTCTGTCCATTGGGACGTTTAGTTTATGATTTGTCATTGCGTTACTGTTTTCATAGCCGTCTTGTGATTTATTTAGTTTTTTGCGTAATCCTCTAATTGGTGGCTTTTAGACGAGTGTCGTAGCATCTAAAATTTTAACCAAAAAACCGACACGTTGTCATCGACTGTCTTGAGTTGCAGTGGCGCAATGAGAATATCACATGCTCGCGACCTAAGAATTTGGCCAGATTTACGCGGAAGATCAAAGACGTGATGACGGCATGCACGAGCAAGATTTGTGTCCGATGTTCCTGTGCAGACTTAATGCTGTCAGTCAACGCCACACACGGGCAGTAGGTTAGATCGGAAATGGGAAATTCCGATCCGAAACCAATTCAGGGTTTCAATCTAGTATCGACGACTTTTTTTTACTAACATGGGGTGTCAGATAGGTACATCTCTAATTGTGTGTACACACGGGCTGTTTGTTTAACCCTCATGCTCTATTCACAGCATAGCAATGGCTGATCAAAGACATGTTGCATTTTGTGTTCATGTGGAAGATCTGTGTTTTCAATCAACATCCCTAATGGTTAAAGGAGATCAGCAATAGGGTATGATTCACTTGCGCTTTTGTAGGACGGCGTCTTGATAAATGAAATGTATTCTAAAATGAATAGCATATATTTTTCCCTTGGAGTCGGGTGTATGGCGAGAGAGACAGATACACATCCACGGGAAAGTAGTACATTTCTATAATAAAATCATTTTTTAAAAAGTTTCAATATCAGTGTTGTCTCCTTCCTGGGATGCAGTTTTGAATTGGTGCGTCGTTCTCATAAATATCGATTTATTTCACTAACGCTTTACACGGCTCACTTGCTCATCTGTGGTTGTGGATCAGATGGCTTGCGGTGAGCCTCTTTATCCAGCTCGGTGTCAGAGGTCGCACATGTTCAGATGGCAGTAAGGAGTACGGCATGGTTGCCTGATGGCTAATGCGACTGTAAAGTGGTTAATCCGGTTGAAAGGAGAGTGAAGAATCTGGGATACAGGAGAGATGGGTTTTGTGACATTGGTAGTAGACGGTCATAAGAAACATTTTTGTGTTCATGTTCAAACTGTATTTCTATTGGTAAAGTTAAAGCATGAATATTAGTTATTTATACTCCAAGTGGCCAGTTTATAAGTTTGGTTTTGTCCTGTGTATCAGACCAATAGTTCTTTGCATACACACACGCACACGCACGCATGTAACAGCTCAGGCATTGTGTAACATGTCTTTCTGTGCCTGCCCCTGGGCAACATAAATAGTTGCCATTTTTGTGTAGCTGGATGACATTTCTCTGTAACAGCCACACGACCTTTTGACTTCGCGTACATGGCCGCTATTCAGACGACCGAGCGTTCATGTTGAATGAGAAGCCGGAGGATAAACGAGCAACTTTGTCTCTCTTCTGTTCCCGTGCTTTACGAGTTTGAATGAGTCCGTACAAAGATCGACTTTCTCTCGTCATTTACAACATCTGAGACTCGCATTCCAAACACATACGCGCGTAATTCTCGTGAAATGGCGATTTGATTCAGAGCGGACTTTTAAAATGTGGTTCGGTTAATGAAATTATGGTCCATTTTATTATGGTGACTTAACCATTTTTTTGATATTTTTACGGACATGTTCTAGAGCATCAGTGCTTACAGTTGTTGGATCAAAAATAGTAAAGGTGGTTGTTTTATTGTTAAAACATAATAAACACATTTAGTAAATGCTATAAAATGTTGTTCATTTAGGTAAATAGAAAAATAAATATTTCCCTCATTACTGAAACCTACAGCTAATTTCAAACCATAATTATTTTTGGTGTTGGTCAGACTAAAGTGTTTGGATTCATTTGATGCTTAATGGTAAACTTTAGTAGGAAGAATCTGACTCAACACTTTAAAACTTGTCTAAAGAATTTAGACATTCTAAAGAATGTCTAAAGAATTAAAGTACAAGTACCACGTTTCAGTAATGAAACTGAATGTTCCAGAAATTTAGCCCAAAATTTTTTTTATTATTTTATTTTTTTATGGAAACTTGTTGGGGCAAATGAAATAAAAAAAATTGTTTGTTTATTTATTATTATTATTATTATTTTTTTATATATATCCATTATTTCAATAGATTTTTAATTGTAATGTTTGGATTTTATTTGTTGTGTTTGTAAGGCCGTGTGTTTTAGGATTGGTGGAGCTGCAGAACCGTAAATGGATCTTGTGACACCTCATTAATTTTGGAGGAGACTCGCGCACACACTTCCTTCCAGATGTGCCTGGAAAATGCAAGCATGCAAATGCTTTCTGGCCTCCCAAAACTCCCTCCCTCCTTCCCTCTCGCTACACTATGATCCAGACCGACGTTATTTTAGCATTGTGGCTTCCATGACAAACTGGCATGAAATTGCCACAGTAGCTCTGACAGATGTTTCAGTGTCGAATTGGCTCCAGGGACACGATGCCAATTAGCGCTGATTCAGCAGCCAGCAGCCTTCTGCCAGGAGTGATCGTCACTCTTCAATGAGCTAATGGACGAAAAGATTTCAGGCATCGTTTGCAGGATGTTTAGAGCAGGATGTCTTTCGTCTTTTAATCTTATTTATTCACTGTTCTTTTGTTTGTAGGAATATGGTGTCAAAAGTATTAGTTGTTATGGTCAGCTATTTTTAAAAATCTGATTCATTAAGGATGGATGGGATTCAGTGCGAAACCGTGGGTTACTATAACAACATGGTGTTTCTCTGGTAACTAGCGTGGGTGCTCTGTTATTGTCAGGAAGTCAGGAAGGATGGGGGGAGGAGAAGAGAGGAGATGGGATGAGGGCATGTTTGCATTTTTTATTTTTTTATTCATAAAAATGGAGACTGGTTGAAATTGTATTATAAAGTTGGCTAGGTTTATATCCTCGTGTTCATACACGTCCTTTCCAGTGTGCACTGATTCCCTCACTCATCATTTTCCATCTCTCTCTCTCACGCTAGTATTAAACAGGAAGCGCAAACTCGGTGCCATGTTTTCCTGCCCTGTGGTTCACGCTGACCTATTTAGGATGTGCTCAGACTCCTCTAGTTCTTTTCCACTTGGATGACTGCATTACTGATGGTTTAATACTCTGAAGCCAGATGAAGAGCAAGGGGCCTCAGTTTTTCAGTGGTCACTTGAGATACACTGCTTGAAATCGTCTTGACAGGGCTCCTGAGTGAAAAGCGTTCAAGCTATCGTCTGGAGATCGAGTTCAAATCCTGACGATGCCACAGTCATCTGTGGCCAGGAGTCCAAGAGAGCAAAATTGGCCTTGCTTTCTGGGTGGGAGGGATGGCATACTCTCCCTACCTCGTCAGTCACAGCGAGAATAGTCAGTCACGGGCGTCTGTGAGCTCGTGCATACGGACAGATGAGGAATAGCGCTTTCCTCCGTGATGCCGAATGAGCAGTTTGAAAAGATGAGGACGTCTGGCTTCACAAGTATTGGAGGTAATAGATATTGCATGTAATAGATTACACCCTCCCCAGTTCGTACTGTAGCTGTTGGGTGGGAACTGGTGGGTGGGAATTGGCCACCAGTAAATTAGGGAGGAAAAAGTCATGACAAACCGTGGCACTCGTTTGTCAACGGTGCTTATTTGCACACAAATCTGCTTCATTTGTGTACGAACTTTTAAACAAAATGTGTGCTCTAACAAAATATTTGTTTCGGTTTGTATATACGAAGCAGATAAACTCGCTCTGTGTTGAGTGCTGCCAAAAGAACACACACAGAGCAGAGAGAGGTCAATGTTGTTCATAAACGCACAGTAAAAAAGTTCATAAAAATCTCCTCAACCACCTCCAGGGTGTAGCATCCACCTGGATGATGCGACGGCAGCCATAGTGCACCAGAACTCCACCACACATCAGCTATTAGTTGAGAGGAGAGAGTGATGTAGACAGTTCAGGGATGGAGATTATTAGGGGTTCATGGTAGATCAGGGCCAATAGATACGGAATTTCGCCAGGACACCGGGGTTATACCCCTACTCTTTACGAGTAATAAACCTGTCTTTTTAATAAACCTGTTTTATTGAAATGCAGGCTAAATTTCCGATTATATTATCATCTAGCCAATTATGTAAGGAATAAAACAGGATAGAGAGTGCTCTTATGGGAAAATAATAAATAATGTGCTGGTGTAATGCAATCCACACATGGTGGAGTTACTGTCCTCACCCCAAAGGTGATTATTTTTCAACAACACCTCATCCTGAAGTGTTCTCTTCTTCTTATACCACAGCAATTTGCCAACGATTCCAATATTTATTTATTAATGATGGTCATGTATGTTTTCTGTTTTTATAGCTACGGTTACTGTTGTGGAACGTCCACGTGACAAGTTAGCTCTCGTTATCCCTTACGTTATAGCCGTACAGTCATTTTCTTCCCAGCCCCTCTTTTTGTCTCATCGTGTTATTGAGAAGCCGGGAAATCCTCCGTCGTAAAGATTTATAGTCTGCTTTAGAGAATGAAAATGAATCCGCACCTTCTGACGATCACATTTGTGAATATAACACCTTTTTTACCAAACTGTAAAAGATTTATTTTTTTTATTTATTTTTTTTTTTTTGTTCTATGGTGTCATTTGACACTATTAGCCAACATATTCGTATAAAACACAACATGTAAATATGTTTTAAGTGCTCGTTTTTAATTACCCATGACTTTGTGTGTGCTGCAGTAGGAAGAGAAATGGGTCGATTCATTTCTGAGGTCATTTTAAGGTTTATGGTATGCCCTTTAACCCAGTAGGGACTATTGTGTTGCATACCTTGGCCTGGTGTTGACATTCCCACTGCGATCCTGGAATCCTTGAGCTCTGACATTTTCTAGGAGCTCTGAGATCCTGTCCTGACTACACATGTGCCAATGAGATGCCCTGAACACACAGACTCATGTGTAAACACCGTTAAAAATAGAGCTCTGTATGTATTTTGAGAGAGAGGAGTGAGTTGGAGAGAGAGAGAGGGGGAGAGAGAGAGAGAAATGGGAATTATTTACTCTGCATTTTCCTTCTGGCCTCAGAGTCTCCACTGTGTGCGTAAGTGCTGTTAGTGTTCCTCGGTGTAAATGGACGTGTTTGGTTAGCGAGATGTCTGTTCCAGCATGAATAGTTTCACTTTAATTGAACCTCGGCTCGTGTAAACATTTGCCAGTGTTTAGAATGCGGTTTTCGTTCTCCCCGAGATTTGAAGCATAAAAGTGCTTTATTTGTTAGCCTGGCTTTGTTTGCACGTCGGACACGAATGTATTTCTGTGTAACAGGAAGATCTGCATTGTGCCTTGTGTGCTACTCCGACTAAGGGTACAGTTTACATGACATCGATGTATTTAAAAACTCTTTTTACGTCAAAACGATCCCCGTTCACACGGATCTGCGAAAACGCCTAAAAACACTGTATTATACATGCCAGGCCTGTTCGTGGCGGTGTCATTTTGTAAAGAAACACTACACACCTGCGCACATAAGCGTTCACGTCAACATGTCCGCCATATTGATCCATCCGGGCAAGACTGCCCTATAAACCAATAGAAGTAAATGGAGGAGCTGCGGTTTTTCTGGATAAAAAGCGCAATTACGTTTATATTTCTCAAAAGATTTCAATAGTTTATGATCTACGTGGAGTACAAAAATGTTCTGTTTCCAGTTACTTATAATCTCGATAGTTAGACTTGGAAAATGATTAATTGTCATAAGGAATTGTGAAAACTCACACTTGTCAAGTACAGATTCTGCTTATTTTTCTTGGTTAATAAACGCTGAGATGTCCCTAATGTCATATAATTTAATATGCGTGAAATGTGAACAAAGGTTTTATTTTTTTCATTGTGGAAGTGGAGGTCTTCAATCTCATCTTTTAGTTTTTCGTGTTCTCCAGGTCAGAATTCTGTTAACAAAGCTCATTCATTTTTAAATACTGAATAAAATCCTAATAGTGCATGTTTAAGTACTAATAATTGACCATTGCTGTACCAAAATGGAACAAAATCTGCAAATACAAATCAAACAGGGAGACACTGGCAGTCAGTCTGCGTTCTATATATTATTAGCAATAAAAGGATACAGATATACACCAAAACAGACAATTACAAAGATAATTATAACATTTTGAATACCCTTCGTCGGCGTAGATGTGGGTTAGTTATGTGACGGATGCGTCTCTGCTGGTTGTAGTAGAGATGCAGAAAATCTACACTTTGCTGGAGACATGTCAATACGCGGGCGCATGATGTCATCGTTTTCATAGATTCTCGTGTTTGTATGTTTTTACACGGAGACGCTAACGGCATCGTTTTCAAAAACTAAAAAGTTTGCATTTTTAGTCCCCAAAAGGCTGTTGTCGTGTAAACGGACAGCCAAACCGCATTTCTGTCTTTAGTTGAAAACGTTGTCGTGTAAACGGCCCTTAAGACTCAAGCTAAAGCAGATTTTGGCTGTGGCCGAATATCCCTACTTCCTTAGATATATACCTCAGCATTCATAAAACAGTAGGCAAGAAATACCCAGATGACCTACTGCTTCTGCCGGGAATCTGCAGTATGGTAGCAATGCACAATGCGCTATTCCTTAAAGCAGCGTGCCTGGCATGGAAGAGCTGTCAGAATAAAAAAAAAAATGACGAAAGGCAGCGTGTCACCTTTATTTATTTATTTATTTATTTATTTATTTATTTATTTATTTATTTAAAGTTGTAGGTCACATGGACAGTACCGGCATGGCGTATGTGGTATGTCCGGATTGTATTGATACTACACACATGTACTGATTTAGTATGTACTGAATCAATGTCAGAGCAGTAGGTACTGTCACAGTACACGATTTCGGACACAGCCTTGGTGTTTCAGGAAAGAAAGCTGATTCGATGATACTCTAAGACGCTAGTGTCTCCAAAAGGCACAGGATCATAAAAAGTATTTTGAGATAGATCAATAAAAGGCGGCACGGGAAAACCTTTTCACATGGGGAAACTTTTACAGTACCAACTGTGCCTATGTGAAAATGTATTTGCCCCTGTAGTTACTAATTCCCCAAATCTATAAAACTGCATTTATACTGGGGTTCAGCTGGACTAGACACAACCAGGCCTGATTACTGCAAACCCTGTTCAGTCAAATCAAGACTTAAATAGAACTTTTTCAGCAGCATGAAGTTGGTTAAAAGGTCTTACCCAGTAACACACTGTGCAAAAATTTAGAGAAATTCCAGAAATGATGAGGAAGAAGGTGATTGAAATACATCAGTCACGGAAGGGTTACAAAGCTATTTCGAAGGCTCTGGGACTCCAAAGAACCACAGTGAGAGCCATTATCTCCAAACGGAAAAACTCTGCACGGTCGTGAACCTTCCCAGAAGTGGCCGACCTTCCAAAATTCCTCCAAGAGCACAGTAACGACTCATCCAGGAAGTCACAAAAGAGCCAAGTACAATGTCAAAGGAACTAGAGGCCTCTCTTACATCAATAAAGTTCACTGTTCATGACTCCACTATCAGAAAGACTGAAAAATGGCTGCCATGGAAGAGTGGCGAGGCGAAAACCACTGATAACCCAGAACAACATTAACACTTGTACGAATTTTGCCAAAACACACCTTGATGATCCTCAGACCTTTTGTGAGAATGTTCTGTAGACTGATCAGTAGGTATGGGCGATATACTGGTAGAAATTCTCCCCACAATAAGAATTAGTCTTCCCGCGATAATAACAATAAAGCCTAGTTGATGACGTATGACGGTGTGCGACTTATTCGCAGCTCATGTGCAGAGCGAAAACAAGTATGGTGGAAGGCGGACGTGAAACTGAGGAGGAGTTTATCGCTAAACGAGGAGCTACCTCTACAATCTGGAACTGGTTTGGTTACAGAAAATCAGTTTTACTTTTAGATCAGTGTTTGTGTTTCTGAGGCTCATAAGACTGCATGCAGCTGTCACTTGTAGCCAAAAACAGTGGTGAATGGTACTATATTTATATAGTCACTGATATCGTTATCGCCATAAATACCAGAAAATATTGTGATATAGTTTATATTTATAGTAATATATTATATTAATTGTCTATATTGCCCATCCCTACTGAGGAGTCGAAAATGGAACTGTTTTGAAGACAGAAGTCCCGTTACATCTGGCATGCATAAAACACAGAATTCCACAAAAATAACATCATACCTACAGTCAAGCATGGTGGTGGAAGTGTGATGGTGTGGGGATGCTTTGCTCCTTCAGGGCCTGGACAACTTGCAATAATTGAGGGAAACATGAATTCTGTTCTCTACCAGAAAATCCTAAAGGAGAATGTCCGGTCTTCAGTCCATAAGTTGAAATTCAAGCGCAACTGGATCATGCAGCAAGACAATGATCCAAAGCATAGGAGTAAGTCCTAGTCCTAGAAATAAGTGAAGGACTGATCTCCAGTTATCTGAAACATTTGGTTGCAGTTGTTGCTGCTAAAGGTGGTACAACCAGATTTTAAGTTTAAGGGGGTAACTAGTTTTTCACAAAAAAACTATAAAATAAATGCTTCAATAAAATAAATGAAAACTATTGTGTGTTTACTCAGGTTGCCTTTGTTTTATGCTTTATTTCGTTTGAAGATCTAGAACTATTTAGTAGGAGATATACACAAAAACAGTAGAAATACTTTATCACAGCACTGTAGCTCTCTAACGACTTGATCAAAGCCTGACCTTCAACTTGGAAGTAAATCACACATCGCTAGCAATGTTTTAGACCTTTAGACTGTTTTTACCACCATGGTTTTTAAACTTCTTTAACCAGCATGATCTTCACAGGAAGACACCAAGGCAAGATTTAAAAGTACATAACATTTTATGTTAGTGAAATATGTGTATGCTTCTTAAAGTAGAGTGTGTTTATAGGCATGCATTTTCTTTTTTTTGTCTGCACAATAAATTAATTAGCATGTTCATAGATAGAAATTACTGGGTTTTTTTATTTAATTTTTTTTTTTTATTGGAGTTCTTTTTGAAGAATTTAAATCTGACTTCCTATCCCTCTTAATTATAGTGTGACTTGCCATGACTGCTGATGCAGGCTGGGATTCAGTGGCCAGGCAGAATCACATTCATAACCAGCTCCAGTCATCCCGAGATCATCGTCCATCGAGTGCTCTACAGGCAATAGGTGGAGACACAAGTCACACAGCCCTAGGTAAGCCTGCCACACACGCGCGCAGGCGCGCGCACACACACATGCGCATATGGCACCTAGGCACTCAGGATCCTTGTATAAGCGGAGATTAATCATATGATGGCTCATCTGAACTGATCAGTTTTTAATGATTATTGTAGCGGTGGCTCAGCAGTTAGGGCTGTGGACTATTGATCTGAAGCAGGGATGCTAATGATTATCGACGATTGATTAATTGTCATTAATAAATTAATCGATAAAACTTATCGATGGTCAATTTAAGCAAGGTCATCTTTAGAGCGTGTAGTTTTTGAGGTGCGTGCGGCAGACACCCGAGGAAAAACGAAGCGAGCGCAACGTAGTTACGTTGGGATCGTTTTAGTTTAAATGGCGATAATGTTACTTGCAAACATTGTGATTTGTGTTCTAAAATACAATACAGCAACGAGCACTATGATATACCATATAAAGGAGCATCCAGCAGCCTCCGTGACAGGATCTGAAACTACACAACCAACAATAATTTCCGTTTTAGCCTGGGGAAAAAAGAGGCAGAAGGAATAACTAAACGACAGAGTAAAATGATTGCAAATGACATGTTGCCTATCAGTGTCATCGAAGGCGACATATTAGTCATTATTTTTGATGATTAAATAAGTCATTTTATCAAATGATCATAATCTCATCGATTCTTTTTACCGTCCTGCTAGCCTATTATTTAGAGTAAAAAAAATTAAAAATCTTTTCATGTGGGTGAGGAAGCTGGCGTGGTGAGTGGGATTTTCACACCCTGTCATGCCAGGGGCTATATGCGACTGCAGTGGACACATCTCGCGGTATTAAGGTTAACAATTATCGATCTTGGGAGTTTGTGTAAATTGACATCCCTAATCTGAAGATTGTTTAAGTCCCGGGAGTGTCAAGCTACCACTGTTTGGTCCTTGTGCAAGGCCCTTAACCCTCATCTGGATTAGTGGAGGGTTAATGAGTAAATGTAAATGAAATATCCATCCTTTCAACAAAGGGGAGAAAACGCACCAGAGAAAGAGGGATGCTGGTAAATTTATTCCCAAAACTAATTGATCCTCCCACTACTGTAAATGTAAAAGATAGCCAAAGATCTAGATTTTCTTCACAGGTAGCATTGTGTGTTTAGTTACAGCTTGGCTTGTATAGGGAAGTTATGTAATGCAACCGAACTTTAAGCCAGCTGCGGTTTGTGAGGTTTTCGAGAGGTGTTTCTCACACTATCCGTCACCAAATCCAACACTAAAGGACTTGGCAAATATTTCAAGACAGCCAGCTTTTCAGCCATTCTGTAGCTGAAAAGATTGAGGTTAAAACGAGATTAGTGCTGATGTGCCTTCTGGCATAAGAATATAAAAGGCTTTTGAGGGAAGATAGACTACAGCTCTAGAATAGCACTTAAGACGGTAATAAATCTCAGTGTGAATTTAACTGTCAAGCTTTTCAAAAATATCATTTATTTCCATAAAGTACAGGAAAAAACACTTTCATTACAGCTGATTCAAAGTCATTTCCCCCAAAATCTTCAGATTGACTGTATGGCATAAGAGTACAGATCATTACTGTGCAAATATGATTTCCTTTCTGTCTGTACTCTTTTCAGTACCACTAAATTGTTCATTATGATTAATGCTACTTTCCTCCAAGCTGTCTGTCCCTATTGCCTTTTTTTGTAAGGAACACAGCCTCAGTAATAGAGCTAAATTAATTCAGCATGTCAGTGTTATTAGAATTGATTTCAGGTTGTCTGTAGCTTTTCACGCTTGTTTTTGCCACTTTCTTTAGTTCTGGAGTTGTAAAAAAATGAATTTGCTAAATGGCAATTTGTCATTTTGACCCCCCCGCATCGATGGGATCCCTTTGAAACGATTTGGGGTTTATGTTGAAGTTAATTTACCATAGCTTAAATTTATGTTTCAATTACAGACTCTGGATATAGTGACTGTGGAAGCAAAACACTGCAGTGTTTTGGGAATGCCTAAATAAGCACAATTTTCCTTAATGTCTCCTTATGTAATCGAATGAGAAGTTTTAGTGAAATGGATTTAGCAGGAGGACTTTTTATTACTACAGCCACTGAAATGACACAACTCTGTTTATTAAATCCAGTTTGAGCCTGATTTGATATCAAATTATGGATAAAAGGTACTTGCATATAGAAATTGTTATAACGATTTGTCCACCATTTTGTGTTTTCAGTAGAGTGGCAAGGAGGACTACATATCCCAGAAGTCTTTAAGCAGCAAGCTTTCCTGGACCGCACTCGTTAAACACCATGCAGTGCAGGATCACCCTATTGGATGGCTCTGACTACACCTGCACGGTGGAGGTGGGTGGGGTCAGGAGATGCCCGCAATGGGTGTGGCTAAAGGGGACTTTTGACTAGTAAAGAGAACCAGAAATGATCATAATGATATTAAATCATTTAAAATAACCGCTCTATCTACAGTATGAAAGAAACTAAAATATCATGCAATGCTATTCTCTAATTATATAACAGCGCTTTTTAAATTCTCAATTCTGATTGGTCAGAATGCGTTGATTTTAGTTTCTATACCAGCAGCTATGCCAATAGTTCTTGGTACAAGGTTTATATAAATTCGCTCACTGTAATACGTCATTGCTTCTACAGTAACGTGTATCATTGTCGATACGATGAAGTTTCTTGTGCGGTGACGTTTATTTAGAGTACTTAAGAAATTAGTCAGCGAGTTGAATCGAGTGTGTTGGAGCTGGAAAAACCATTGACCTCTACAGCACCTGAGATTACTGTGTATTTGTAGGGCTTTGAGAGTCAGGCTCTTTAAGAAGAGATTTGTTGTTTTAGTTGCTGTGCTTAGCTGTTGAGATATTAACTGATGACCTACCTGCAACAGTAGCAGTAACACTGCAAAAGGTTCATTGGTGTATGATGAAAGGATCAAAACGGTTTACTTATAAATCTCTAGCCAATGTATTAATTCCATGTTCTTTTGAATTCTTACAGCACTTCCTTACGTTCTTCAAATGATTAAATGCTTTGGTGGGGGGAGGGGGTAATTGGAGTTATAAATTGGTGTAATGTAAGATAAGAAAAGCGGTGTTGAGGATTGTGTGATGTTCGAGGTCTGGCAGAGTGAGTATATACAGAACAGGCAGTAATCTGTCAGACCAGCCAAGTCTTGGGTTTTCCTTTCCTGGACCCCGTAGCCCTTCACCTACTGCTGTCCAAAATTACAGCTTGCAAAATTACATGCTGCATAATCTAAAGCATGTGTAAACCATCATAGCACTGCTTATTACTCTTATTCTATGACTAGTTTAACGAAGTAGAATCTAGGATCTGTTTCTTGCTCAGTTGCGGGTGTTCTACACTTCCAGCGCAGGATAGCTCAATTTAATTTTCATTTTCAGACAGCTTGAGAGCAGAACTGATTTTTTTTTTAACAGGACATTAAGTGTCTGGCTTAATCAATTTATCCCTCAGTGTGTGAGGTTTCTTTCAAGCACACTACAAACCTGTACAAAAATTATTTGTGGGAAGTTGTGTATATGAAGTGATGTATAAAGAAGTTTGTCTTTGTCATTGAAATCTCAGAGGGTTTGTTTACCCAGTAAACCACCCTGATCATGGCTTCACCTTATTGTACCCTAACAAACTGAGTTTCAGAATAAATCATCACATTCCACGCTAACATTTTTAGCAGTAACTCTCTCTGTTCTGCATTGTCATCAACAGAAGAAAGCCAAAGGCCAGGTCCTGTTTGATAAAGTGTGTGACCACCTCAACCTTATGGAGAAGGACTACTTTGGCCTGACGTACCGCGACGCAGAACATCAGAAGGTACCGACTGCTTTCGAGCTTGCCCTCATCACTAGATGTTTTTCTTTGAGTATCACCCTTATCGGTATATCTTACTTCCTGTTTTCGTGGTTTCTTTCCAGAACTGGATGGACTCTGCGAAGGAACTGAAGAAACAAATTAGAAGTACGTCACCTCTCTTGTATTTTGTTTGTTTTAGACATCATGACTTTCTGTTTCTCTTCTTGGTACAAATTTTGTAAAGCTCATGCCAATGGGAATGGTTTGTGTGTCTGTATGTATTAGCTGGTCCCTGGAATTTTGGGTTTAATGTGAAGTTTTATCCTCCTGACCCATCTCAGCTGTGTGAAGATATCACCCGGTAAGATTCAGCAGACTTCTGTTCACTCCTACAGCTGTATTTAATATTCATATGGTAAGTGTTTCACACACAGTCATTTCTCTTGTAGTTAGAAGTGTTGATGGACGGTAGCATACCATGCTTGCTTTTGTGTTCACAATAGCTCGTTTCTTTTCAGTAGAAACATACCATCTAACGAAGCATAAGATGGGAATTCTGATATCCCACAGAAAAATACCCACACATGCTCACTTAATCACATTCTCTCCACACGCCAGTTCAGCATGTGTCAGTTTTTAGTAAATCTAATAAGACAAAATGATATTAAGTAAGGAATTAAACATGTCAAGGAATGCTAGGAATTATTGGGGGGGCTGGAATCAGTGACAGGGTCACACCACCCTAAAGTTGATTAGTTTCCAATAGCTGCACTTCAGAGTGCTTTATGCCTCTTATAACACAGCAATTTGCCAAGATTACAAATTTTGTATTAAGTAAATAACACTGCATAATTTCCCCCCTGTATAGTTAAATTTAATGTTGTGCAATGTCTGTGAAACAAGTTACTTCCTTTTATCATTTACAATTTAGCAGCTTTAGACAGTAGTTCTCTCGGTGTAGCTTGTAATGTTACCAAGAAACTGCAAGTTTGTCTGTCCTGAAGACTTTTAGCGGTCAGAAAACTTTAGTTAGTTACAGCTTCTTATTGTTATAAAGTCCTGACACTGGAGATTGTTATAAAGTGCTGCCGCTTTCATCAATCGGACTCGCGCGTTCAAGAGCGCTGTGGTATAATATCAAGATAAATGACGTTCGGAAAACATCGTTCATGTCATCCCCTCCCATCCCCATTGCTTTTATTTTTATTTTTGTGTGACATGACGTGACCTCGCTATTCTGCTGGCACTTTGTTGGCGAACCTAATATTGTGGTGATGTGTAGAATGAAAAATGTCAAGTACTGTGATACGACGTATCTTTTTGCATATCGGCAACCCAGAAATGAATTGCGGTATGTCGAGGCATCATGAAAGTTCTTTCTCCCGGTCAGGTACTACCTGTGCCTTCAGCTGAGAGACGATGTCGTGTCGGGCCGTTTGCCGTGCTCCTTTGCCACTCACGCTCTCCTGGGTTCATACATCGCCCAGTCTGAGCTGGGAGACTACGACCCTGAAGAGCTGGGCAGCGATTACATCAGCGACCTCCGCTTCGCTCCCAACCAGACCAAAGAGCTGGAGGAAAAGGTCATAGACCTGCATCGCAACTACAAGTGAGCAGAACTTTCCATTGTACAAATCATCTCGACTTGACCTACAGCTACGATGTAGACAAAACCTGTAAATGTGTTCAAATAGAGACCGACAATAGATGACTAGTGTATACAAGAAACAACTTTGTATTGTGTGTGTGAATTCCAGTATGCTTGAATATTACATTTATTCAGTGTAGATGCCTACAATTATATAACCAGAATATATCCACAAAGGAAAAAGCAGTAACACTGAGTGCACTAGGTCCATTCCAATCCTTTTTGATTGTTTAAACTGCAGATCTTTTCACAGCAGCGTGTAAGCTTTGTGTCTGTGTAACTCAAAAAAATAAGCCCTTCTTTTATTTATTCATGAATACATGGATGCAGATGAATATCTGTTTACACAGTCACACTAAAGCTTTTATTGTATTCTCATCTCCATCCACACATCACCGCTTTATCCTAAGTCTATAAAATCTCACACACAAGTGAGTACTGTGTTCAGTAGATCCACTGTTAACTGTTACATCAGTTTAATGAGCTGTACTACTGATTTATCTTCTCAACCTCTTAACCTCCTAGACAAAGGCAGCTCGCTTTCTATAATTTTAGAAACATCTACTGATTTTCAGCTCTGGATTTCCCCCCAAATAAGGTTTGCTACGGGTCATATTTTGCAATGTAGTCTCACACTTTCTCTTTCTTTTTGACTTTCATTACAGTGGAATGACTCCAGCTGAGGCGGAGATGCTGTTTCTGGAGAACGCCAAGAAGCTCTCCATGTATGGAGTAGATCTGCATCATGCTAAGGTAAAAAGCAAGAGAAAATGATTGAGATGGCAAAAAATCGGGGGGAGGAGGACAGACAGAAACCCGATATGGTTGGTGTGAGTGTAATGATGTTATTGAATGTATTCAATGTATTGGGTAGTGTTTCAGAGACTAAACATTATTTTAACTCGTAGCTAACTACTTAAGTTAGCGAGCAGTTTTAAACAATGCATCAATATAACACACACTGATGTATGACTGTGATCAACACGTTTCAAAGTAGCATTAAAACTGACCTGGTTACCTGTCAACTGGAAAAACGGGCCCAACAGAGATCAGAAAGATTTTTGTGGAAAGTATGTACACACACAGACCCGACTATCTGTTTTTGAAAACGGTATCTGTAGTGATTGTCCATGAAATGGAGAAATATTTTCGTTATATTCAAAGGGGAAATTATCCCAGGTATTCCAAGTCCATACAGACTCAACAAAAAACTGTCCAAATATCACTAAAACATACAACTCCATAATTATCAAGTGCAGTATTCTTATTATTAAGAAGAAGAATTTTTGCCCAACTTTGCCCAAGGCCTTTCTAGGCCTTATTGCTTTCTTCTCAATGAATTGCAGTATTTTTAGGAGTGTTTTTCCAGAATTCTGTTGTTTAAAATGAAACTGAAATATTAAGCACACACCAATATATACAGTCTGTGGCTGCTGCTGGTATTGTAGCACCATCTAATGGCAGTCCAATTAACTAACATGGCTGTCTTTTGTTTGTTTGTTTTTGTTGTTTTTTCAGGGGAGGTGTTGGGGGTTATTGCTTTTTATTGTTTTAAAAAATATATATTTTCAAGTTTGCACCTAAACAGAGATGGTGTGTGTTTTTACTGAATGGTGGATAGTGGGGATTTCTCAGCAGGGGTAAATATGATTGTGTAACCCTAATCTAAGCATTGCAGTTTGCTGTCAAAAACAGATTTAGTGACGGGTTGCCCTACTGAAATATGAATATGCAGGTTGATGAAGAAATATGACGAAAGAGTGTTGACTAAGTGTAATGCAGATGAACGTGCTCGCTCTGTGGACGCTGTGTATCTCGAGGCTGCTGTGCTGACATTGCTCTTGCTCACTGCTGGTCTGCTGCTGCTTCCGTGTTGCACGTTGATCTCCGTTTTCATGCTGTATGAAATCTTACTAGTTCAGACACCACTATACCACTGGCCTTGTGGGAATATAGCTTTCAGTTTGAAACATGGAGTGGCCCACATAGGCGTAAATATATTTATTTATTTGGTCTGGTATATTTAATCAGGTTATTAGATTGTAAATCAGATTAAGTATGAATATTAATAAATGCACAAGCCAAAGATATTAAAGACATTCATTCTTGAATTTTCTTTTTTTTTTTTAATAATCATATTTTTTTTGTAATTATATCATATGATTATATTATATAATTTTCAGTAAATGGTACATCCATTGCATAAGGATGTTTTGTCTGGTGGGCAAAGAGAATATTGGAAATCAAGGACAGCTAAAATTGAGTGGAAATGAAAACAAATGTAATAACCGAAAGAATGCAATGCCTCTAGTTCTACAGTTCTCTGGCTCTATAGTGTTTCCTCCTGAATGTAAATGCTGCTGTTGGCTCAGCTCGCTCTGCGTTTCTTTCTCTCTCTCTCTCTCTTCTCTCTCTCTCTCTCTCTCTCTCTCTCTCTCTCTTCTCTGCTCATCAATGACGTAGTTGGTAGGGAGGCTCTTTGAGTGCTTAGCTCTGGCTAAGAAAGAGGTAAGATGTGGTGATGTGCTGTGTCTTGTGTCTGTGTGTGTGTTTTCACGTATGTCTACATGTATGATGTATAGTTATTGCATTCTTATTCTGACGTGATCGACATTATGAATGTCTTCTGCGTGCGTGTCTGTTGGTTCAGTGCACAGTGCGTGTGTGCGCACCGTTTTATGCCTGTGTTCTCTGCATGAGCATGACATTGAATAGAAAGAGAACGTATTAACCACATGCTGCATTGCAGTGCTGTGTGGGATTTTTCCCTCAGCTTTCTGTTCTTTGCACTGTAGCATCCAGTCGTTATAGGCTGCAAATGCCTGAACATCTCCTCATAAATCGTCCATAACAGTGCTGAAAGTGGAGTAGTTCACGGTTGTTAACGGCACCTTTATTAAGGGCTTTAAATCTAATCTTTTTTGGCAGCATCTCTGTCTCGTAATCATTTGTGCAATTATGCGGTATTTATAAAGATTAACAAACGTGTGTCCGCATTTATCACGTTCCCTTTTTTCATTCTTATGTTTTTGTTTTTAAAGCCTGCTAAATACTTTGGTTCATCCTTCAGCAGACCACGATCTCCATCGCTGCTGAAATTGTTTGTGCTGCAGTAACTCTTCAGTCGCTTTCTGTGCTTGTCTACCGCTCACTCCCATTCCCTCCTGTGTGGGATGATGTAGGCCATTTAGTGATTTATGTTCGTTTGTCCCTGCGTCCCCTGCTAGCTTCTGTGTTTCAATCTGTCATAGTTGTTCTCGTCATTTAATTTCCTTTTCCTTCCGCATTCTCCTCACCTTCCCTGTGTTTTTCTCTATTCAGGATTCGGAGGGAGTGGAGATTATGTTAGGTGTGTGTGGCAGCGGCCTTCTCATATACAGAGACCGACTGCGCATAAATAGATTCGCCTGGCCCAAAATCCTCAAGATATCTTACAAGCGGAACAACTTCTATATCAAGATACGCCCCGGAGAGGTGAAACACTTAGCGCATGATATTGTTATGAAATGATCATGAGATTTCTGACTCGATGTTGCATTTTTTCCAGGGAGTGGAACTAATTACTCGTGTTTTGATCGATTCAGACAGAAATTAGATTTAGAAAATGTGTATCTAACTGGAGTTATATCTGGTATATAGGAATTTCCTGTAATCAAGAGGTGCCTCTTTTTGTTTTTTCTAGTTGGAGCAGTTTGAAAGCACCATTGGTTTCAAGCTTCCAAATCACAAAGCAGCAAAGAGATTGTGGAAAGTGTGTGTGGAACATCACACGTTTTTCAGGTAAAAAGCAGAGAACAGATCGAGCACCTCTATGTCAGAGTAAGAAAGCTCTGGGGAAAGGACTTGAAGGAAATCCAGTGCTGTTACTAATGAGTACTGAAGACTCTTTATACAGATTAGTTATGGAAAGGAGTTACTCGATGGACAAAACCTCTATAGCTCTCCACACTTGTCTGAATGTATGACCCTGTAATGCTTGACTCGTTGTTGATTACTGATTACTGCCTCTTCTGCAGATTGGTGGCTCCTGAAACTCCTGCTAAAAAGTTCCTGTCACTGGGCTCTAAGTTCCGCTACAGTGGGAGAACGCAGGCGCAGACACGCCGAGCCAGCTCCCAGATCTCTCGGCCTGCACCGCAGTTTCAACGCTCCTCCAGCAAACGGCACACCATCACTCGCAGTTTAGATAACGGTAATGTGATAGCTGTATATTACTCCAGCAGGTGAACATTGATGCCTAGTAATGCATCTCGGTAACAGTAACTGATTGGAATATCGGTTTGGAATGAGTGTTGGTGCGTCTCTGCTTTGAAGCTTTACAAAAGTGAATCTTTTGCTCTGAAACAAATATTACATTTATAGACTTTCTAAAGTCTCTTTAATGTAGTAAAGTAATAGAAAGTGAGCCGCTCTGTAATTGTTACTGTAATAATTATGATCTCATAAGCTGCAGCATGCCATGTTTTAATAACTGTTTTGCATGTGTGCGCTACAGATTAAATCATCTTGTCTGTAGACAACATTGTCAAAATGATCTTTGATACTGTTATGCTGTTTAGAATTTGTTCCTGATCTCACCAGCCGTCTTATATTATCCAAGGTATATATAATACCAAAGCTTAATTAATCCCGTGACACTCCTCAAAGCTGTACACTGTACACTCACCAGTATAAAGTCTTTGGTGATCTTTGTCTTGTTTTTGCCAATTTTAACAGTTTTCGCGCACACTTTTTTCCACCAGCACCAGCCATGGCCAACAATGACGACTTGATGAAGGACTCTAAAACAGCCTTTGCCATAGGGACCCTCATCACCACGGTAACACCAGAGAAAAAGGCAGAGGAAGAAAACGCAGTTGAAGACGAAAGCGCTCCTGCTACAGAGACATCCGAGCCTGCCCCACCCACTCCTGTTACCAAGGTAACCACACTTTCAGACAATTTCCTCCTTCCCTCATCTGACTGGGTAGGTGTGGTAATAGCCATTTTCAAACACCGTCACTGTGAAGAGTGGGCAAGTAAAGGAATTCCCATAAACTGATACCTATAGAAAACTACAAAAGAAAAGAAAAAAACAACCTTAGCCTTAAGAAACTTGGCCGTGTATACATCGGCTTTGCAGGAAGTTGCAATAAATCACTTGCAGGAAGACCGATAAATCACTGCTACAATAGTAACACAATATTCCTTACTCCTTATTTATAGCCTAATTTGGTAATTAACTAACACTAACTGAGCTCTAAAACTATACATTTACGAGGCCTGACCTTTGGTGATTTCCCCAGTAGTGTTGGGTAGATGAGCATGTTTGTGTCCGATATACCAGCTGAGGAATGAATAAGCCTCGCCCTCAGGATGAGTTGACATTATGACCTTTGACTCACATCACATCAAGGCCAATCCCCAACTTTTTATTTATTTATTTATTGTAAAATATGCTTGTAGTAGAACATTACTGTTGTTTACGATCAGAAATATCGAAATAAAGTTTTGAAATAAAATCTTTTATTAAAAAAATGAAGGATTGAGGTTTTTAAGTAGCCAACTTCTATGAAAGAACATGTTATGGTTGATAGGTTTCTAAAGCATGTTTTTCTAAAGTGTTGTTGGTGTATTACAAATATGGGCATGTCTGATATCTGTGGTATTTGTACTGTACAATATTTGATCTTTCTACTAATTAGCTCTTTCTCTTTATACCCTTTCTTTCATCCTACACTCATGTTCATGCACGTTTGATTCACTTGTTCATACACTACCATTTGCACCGTTCCATGGACCCTTTGGCATCATCCACTCTTCACGCCTCAATTTTGATCTCGCTCTCGTCAGTGCTCTCCTCTTGCCTCCGAACCCACCCTCCTTACCTCCCCGCTCTCCTCCACTAAAGTGCGGAGGAGGAAACGCAGAAGGAGCAGTTCTGAGCACACAGCCTCAGCAAGCCCGGAAAAGGGAAAGCGGATTGCAGACCAGAACCGGCCCAAAAAAGGAACACTTTTCTCCTTCTCCCTGCACCTCCCAGACCTGTCTTCTCTCCTGGACGAAGATGGCTACCTGAGCTTCCCTGACCTGTCCGAGATTAACTTCATGCCTAAGAGCTTCCAACACTTCCTGCCCATCAAGTCACCATCTCTTGTGCCTTGCTTCCTCTTCATCTTCTTCTTTCTGCTGTCTACCTCTTTCTCTGTACCCTACGCACTTACGCTCTCCTTCCCACTGGCACTGTGCCTCTGCTATCTGGAGCCCAAGACTGCGTCACTCAACACCTCGTTTAGCAACAGCTTTCAGGACAGTTCAGATGATGAGGTGTGTGTATGTGTTTGGCCATTCAGGCTGGCATCATGTGACATCATGTCTCTTCATATTGATCTTTGTATCACCTGTCATCTTCATATTTCCTATAACTTTACATGTACCAGACCTGTATGTCAAGTCAAGGCCACTGTGAAATATCAAACTACATCTTCATTATCAAGGCCTGAAAATAGGCACATGTCCTTGAAAAATTTTTAATTTTTAATTTTATTTTTTAAGATCTCTCTATATAAATTCAGCACAATCTATGGGCAGTCCATGACATCAAACGCCTCCAAGAAAACCAAAACAGTGTACAAACCTAATTCTTGGAGCCTGAAGAAAAATAACCTGTGCCTTGATTTATATTGTTAAATTCTGGTTTCCCTGTGATCAGGCCATATAGCATTGTATGCTTATATACCAGGCACTAGGTACACCAGTGGTTAACATCAGAACAAAGCAGTGAGTCAGTTGAAATCCAGAATCTCTGAAAATGTTGGCCCTTTCTGAGGTGGCCAGAAAACATCTCCAAAACATTTTTCCTTACTCTACATGTGAAATTACATGCACTTCTGAAACCTACAGGCTTTCCTGAACTGAAATACGTTTCTCTTTTACATGCATCTCAACCACAAATAAAGTTCTAGCTATTTAAAATTTGGTTTCCTCCAAAAAATTGCACTTAAATATTCCATTCCAACTCCACTGCAGTGCTGAATTTATTTCAATGTAAAAGCATGTTATAGGCACCAACGGGTTTTTCCATACCACCATACAGACATAAAAAAATTACTGGTATAAATCATCTTGCAATCAAAAGTATCCATAATTTTCCAATCAGCAAAATCTGGTGAATGTCCCTTTCCAAGACTATGCAATGCATGAATAGCTTATTTGTTTTATTTAGGTAGGTCTTAGTACACACTATTTTTTTTCTTTCTTTATTTATTTATTTAATATGCAAGCTTATTTTGAATATTTTGTGAGTCTTTTCTCCATATACTACTCGGTATTCAGATTCGGTACTTCATACCATCCTGCTTCATACCATCCTGCTTCCTACCATCATTCCATCTGTATCCTGTAGCATGATTCATGCTGAGAAATAGTCTAATGTAATCTTTTCCCCCACTGCCGCTTTCCAATGGAAACTGTCCTGTCTGTTGTCATATTTGAGACAGACAGACAGCGATGCAAGCGACGAGACATCGACCGAGGTGTGTGTGTTGGGGGGGGTGTCCTGTTGGGGAGCTTTGGTTGTGTTTATGACCCTCATATTAACTAGCAGCAAAACCAAAAAGTTTCAGATTTTTGTCTATTGTTGTCTATAGGCTTGAGACTACAAAGTAATTAAAGAATAATGTTGAATATGTATTTCAGTTCAATTAAAAAATCGCTTAAATCAATGAAAACTAATAGAGCCTTTTGGGGTTTGGGGATGATGTTGGATAATCATTGTTCCTTTGCTTTTTTTCTTCTTGATGTTGACCTTGGCTTTTAGTCTGAGCCAGAGGATGAGTCCGAACTGATGACCCAGGTACTCCATTGCAGTGTTCTCGGCAATCTTGTTCTCTTTAATTCCACTGTGATGTAACATGATTTCAAACTGATTTTGCCATGCTGTTACATCAGGAACTCCCTCACAATATCATCTTGTTTTCAAAGTCTTTTTTTTGTTTGTTTGTTTCATCAAACCATCAATGATTATGGTCTTTGGTGAGTAAAGTTTGCAGGTAATGTCATGCAAACTTGCTTGACCAGTGTGTTGTTTTTGCATGAGTCTCACCAGTCTTTGCTAAAAGAAAGACAGTTCCTCTCTTACTTTAGGTGAAAATGCACCACTATGTTAAAAATATATATACCACAACACTGTTAAATTCTCAAGTTTGATTGGTTGATAGATGTCAATTAACTTTCTATAACAGCAGCTTTGACAGTTGTTTTATTTTTTATTAGTCTTTTCCTATAACACTCTCTTCCAAATGTGTTTTATTCCTTTTAGTCTTCTTTTTCTCCTCATAGAATAGTATCATAAGGCAGATAAAGGGAGACAACGTGTTTATCAAACACAGTAATCTCATGTTTGAGGTTGGTAAAGCAGTATGTGTGGAGTGCTTGTGTGGGTGTTGCAGTCTAGGAATGCATGGAAAGGAAGCTCATGAGAAAAGTTCAAGTGTGTTAGACTGCTAAACTAATTATTGATCTGAATCCCTCATACTCAGCCAGCTTCCAGCTAACCTGCTCTCTAACAATGGTGTGAAAACTAATGTTTTCTGCAAGAGAACCTGGTGTACATATTATTAGGTATCTCTAGTTCTCTAGACGAATTTGCTTGCATGGTGCATAACATTTGATCCATTTTGTTGACGTGTTTTTAACAAATGTCACTCACTGTGTGGCAGACATTAAGTAACTTAAACACCACGTTAGGATTGTGAGTGAAATGACAATCAATCTAAATGCCGAATGCTTTATGCTCATGCCGTCCTTGTCGTGATTGGTGTGTCAGGAATCTGAGACCTCAGAAGAGTTGCTCAAGAGGCAGATGAACCTCAGCGAGCTGAAGAGGTCGTTTTTGGAGATGTGCCCTGAGTCGTCAGGAAGCAGTGAATGGGACAAGAGACTGACCTCTTCCCCTGCTCTCTTTCCAGGGTTGAATGACATGACCATGATCGAACTTCTCTTACCCTTACAGGATGTAAGAGTATTGAAGTGGCTTGCACTGGCTTGTTTATGCACTCTAGAGCTTTGGTTTGCTGTGGAATATCAGGCATGCGATGTTTACATTAATGCAAGTGAATATACAGAATTTGTTGACTCAGAACTAATTGATAGCTGTGGCTTTGTGTTTATTTATTAATCCCCTATGGTTGTTAATCTTTGAGCAGGTCTGTTTAATATTATTGGGATTTTGTTCAACTTTTTAGACAGTTTCATTTGTTTCAAGCCATTGTTGTGGGTTTCTTATTCCTTTTGTTTTCTTTCTATTTGCTCAAGTCATTTTTTCCCCTTGTGGTCTGCATGATCCGCCCCACATCCCAAACATGCACACCCTCACCCACAATCTTTATATACTTTGGGTTTTCAATATTGTAAACACAGCAACCCTCATTATATTTTTCTCTGTTTCTCTTTGTAGACTGCAGAAGATGCCAAATCTGAACCTCCTCAGAACATTTTGGAAGAAAAACCAGAGACCGCGGAGGCTGACTCTGCTGAGGTAGCACTAAAATCAACGGTTCTATTATTGTACTGTCCTGGCATGATCTGTAACAGTGCTTGTTTCAGTCGTCTTAAGTTTTTCGGAGGGTTGTGTTTTGATCTTTGGATTTAATGACCATGTCTGGAAAGGGAGTGTTGTCCAGATATAGCGGTTGTGGGAAGCTAGTAAAATATTGCCAGTTCTTGCTTTCCCACTATCCACTGGGTTCCACTGCTGAAACCACAGAATGTCTTTAACATGATGTCATAGATGCGTATGAAGTTGGGAGGGGGAGGGGTTCAAATACATTGTGGTCTGCCTAAACACATTTTTGAATTCAGGATAAACGTTTGCATAGAATGCTGTGCTGTATTTAAGACTTACTTATATACAAGTCTTAATTTTAAACATACAAACTCTTATAAAGAATGGTGTTCCTTTGCAATGCATATGCCGCTAATGTTATTATAACTATTTGTTATTGTGTAAGTATTTGTTTGTTGCCATCCATGAACTGGTTAGTGGTTCAAAATCATTCTTATAATGCTTCTGAACAAATCCCTTGATGAAGATATTCCTCCCATTGCCTGTTTTGTATATACAGTGGGTTGGTGCTTGTGGGAAAATTACCCCTCCAGGTTTTTGTACAGGAGATATGAGTCAGCAGTGGTGTAAGGGAAATGGAGAGAAATGCTCTCCTTGAAAACATCACACACAAAATCCATTATGATGAAAAGAAATAGACTCTGACAACAAAAGGCCAGATGTAACTGACACCCTGACAGTTCCAGACCGTTACAACATATGTGATAAAATTCGAATGGAAAGAGCTTCATGCACTCCTCTGAGAGCAGATCAAGCAGTGTGGTATGTGATAACATCAGCAATGTGCTACACAATGAGCTCAAGATGGCACCAGCTACAGCTCTAACTTGCCAAGAGATAGCAGACCAAAGCGAACCTGTAATCGTATCAAGGCACACCTCGAGTGATGACAGTAAAGACGAGGCGCTCGAAATGACTGGCCATACCAAGTATAAAATGGGGTCTCCTTCCATATTTAATACTGAGAAGAACATTTGAGGATTTGTAAGCAGAAGCCCATGTGATGGAACATGAATGGAAGATGCACCGTGTGAACTACTATTCAGTTGCCCTCCAGCCCTCCAAGTGGACATGGAAGTCATTCAATCACTAACTTTGATCTCACCTGAAACCATTTTAAAAAAAAACAAACAAACTGAAAAACCAAAGCTTTTAGCCATTCCTTGCTTAGTTTGATTTGATTCCATCCTTAAATGGAGTTTATTGTGCTCTTAAAAACTGTGTCTTGTGGATTGATGTAGATTGATGTTGCCATCTGCTGCCGTCTTGTCATTCTCACACACACACTTCATTATCCTTATCCTTCATCTGATTTTTTTTTTTTTCAGGTTAATTACATTGATAATAATTCATAATAACTCTGCATTCTTGGTGTATTATATTCACTCACACAGCTTATTTATTAGAGAGACACCATAAAAGTGAAAAATAATATTTAATTAGGTGTGATTGTAACACTGTGTTTCATGATTAACAAACATGATTTGTTGTTGTTTTTTTGTTTGTTGTTTGTTTGTTTGTTTGTTTGTTTTTGTCGTTGTTGGGTGTGGCTCTTTTTACAAAGTAAGCAATTACAAAGTAGGCACTTCCCGTTTTCATTTTGGGAGATAAAATTCTGTCCTGACATGACGGGCTTTTATTTGGAAAAGATGTTTCTGGTTGTTAGATATGCAAGCGTGGCCTCAGCTTGTCCATATCTCAGTAGTATGACAGTTCAGGGAGTTCTGTCATGCCTACATTCCCACATTTATCTTCGTATATATTATTGTCGTCCTCGTAAAGTGACCCACTCGAGTCCCTGCTTAAAGACCAAATTATTTGACATTTTATATTGAACATACAAGGGTGAGAGACAATAACTCTTAGTTAACTGAGAGTGCACTGAATATGACTTACTGTCTGGGTAAAACTTTTTGCAATACCCCTCCCTTACATGCCCTTACTTTTTCTGTTCCTCCATATATTTTCCATTCTGCACCTAATCTAAAAACATCCCAGAATATTCTTGCTAACGTGCAACAGTCTTATCAGAGCAAGGCAATAAAACAGTGAAATATAATAACATTCTCTAATTCAGGTTCTTTCTGTCCTTTGTCTCAAATACACTATGTACTAAGTTTCTGTATTTTATTTTTCAGTACCTATGCATTAATATACAAACCCATGCCAAGCACAGCTTTATCTGTAATACAATTCCATAGATAGATGGTCTAAAGTGCCATTTGTCTCTTGCAGAGATCAGATGACCAACAAGACACTGCAGTAGTAGAGGAAGATGAGGCAGAAGCTATGGTGAATATTCTGACACCTAAAGCTTCAGATAATGTGGTAATTGAGGAAGTTGGTACTACTGAGGTTGGTCCTCCAGTTCCTTTGTGTTTGTCTGAGGAGCAGACCTCAGTATCTGTATCTAGAGGCATTCATTCAAAATCAGTCAGTGTGAACACCGAAGACTCCTCAAATACTGAAAAGGATATGTCTGTACTTGATACGATTGAGGAATCTGGAGACCAGGGTGATGGTAAAGACACTGCAATAGTGTCCTCTACTGGTGAAACTCAGGCGCTCATGGTAGAAGCTTCGCTGAAGCAAGGTACACTTGCATTGGACACTGTGCCAGTGCTTTCTGCTGGGATATATACAGAGAAGGAAGAACTTCCTGCTCAGACTAATCTTGAGGAGAAATTATTTCCTGTTCACATGTCTTCTGAGGTGGTACAATTTCCTGTTCTGATCCATATTGTGGTAGAAGAATTCCCTGCTCAGACCCCTACTGAGGATCAAGAATTTTCCATTAAGACCCATAATGAGGAAGAAGAGACCCTTGCTCAGACCCCTGGTAAGAACGAAGGACCTCCATCTCAGACCCATACTGACACAGAAGAATTTCTGATTGTGACCCTAGCTGGTAAAGAAGAACTGCTTGCTCAAACTCATATTGAGAAAGAAGAGTTTTCTTCTCAGGTCCAAGTAGAAAAGGATGGTTTTCCTGTTCAAACCCATCTAAAGGAGGCAAAACTGCCTGCTCAGATTTGTACTGGGGATGAAGAACCTACTGTTAAGACTTGTATTGAGGAAGAAGAACTTCCTGCTCAGCCCCAATACGAGAAGATTGCATTTCCTATTCAGACCCATATCGAGGAAGAAGAGCCTCTTTCTCAGACCCCAGATAAGGAAGGACTTCCTGCTCGGACCCCTACTGAAACAGAAGAATTTCTGGTTTTGACCTCAGCTATGAAGGAAGAACTTCCAGCTCAACTTTCTGCTCAAACCCATACTACGAAGGATGGATTTCCTTCTCAAATCTATCTAGATGAAGCAAAGCGTCCTGCTCAGACTCGTATTGAGGAAGAAGAATTTTCTATTGAGAAGGAAGAGGTTCCTGTTGAGGAACTAATCCACACTAATGAGGATGAAAACAACGATGTAGAAAAAATAGAGTTGCAAGTGAAGGAAGCAGATGGTGATTTGGTGGTAGATTCAGCCGTTGTTCAGCTCTCAGAAGAAGATAAGATTCCAAAGGAAGTGCATGGAGAAATGAATGAGCATGCTAAAGAAAAAGAGTTTGCATGTGAAGAAAGTCAGAGTGCCAATCTGGAGTCTGTGTCCCCTGTAATTGAAGAGGAATACATTTGTCCTGATGAAAAGGACGAGTCCGCAGGTTGTGAGAGCCGTACCCCTACCAAGAAATCTGTGTCGTTCGGTGAAGATATTGAAAGCTTTTCTCATGAACCAAGAGAGAGTTTGAGGTTCAACATTTATGCTTCCGCTAGCTCACCCATCAGTAAGCAGGGACAAGCCAAACCTGATGAAAGCCAAATGACTGCAGCTCTGCAGCTAGTGTCACCCTGTGAAGAGGGTCGCATGGCTGAGGAAGTGGAGCAGAAACACGCAGCAGGATATGAAAACTCCATACCTTCGGAGACATTACACTGTGGAAAAGAAAATTTTGATTCCGAATACAGATTGAAAGATGAGAACAGCGTGGAAGAGGTTCTACAGGAAGTAACAAAGATGAAGCGGGAAGTGAACACAGTTAGTGCCACTGCTTTGTAGAAGTAACTTGAATGGTTTAACCTCACAGTCTTCCCACGTCTATCACAAACTCTGACTAATTCAAAATGGACTTCTATTCACCACTCCTTTTGTCTTATTTCTGAAGTGGTGTGTTTGATCAGTGTGTAAATCATTGCATGATCACTGGGGTGATGCCACGTACATTTGCATGAAATGATAAAAGAATCTGCATCATTGTCACTGTGTTCAATAGAAATCCCAGTCACAGTACTATCCCAGTGCATGTATATTTCATGGTTTCATTTTTTGTCTGTGATTTTGCTTTTTAGAAATAAATAAATAAATAAATAAATAAATAAGACCACTCAGTATGTGGAGGAAGCGCTGCCTGTACTCCTTGTGATGGAATACTTCAACCAAAAATGCTAATTACCTTTGACATTTGCAGCTACATTAGCCTTTTTGGGAGAAGTAGCCCTTTATTCAAATTGAGAAATCTATTTAAGTATCAGTCTAAGAAAGTGTAACCCAGAGGGTTTATTAAAGATGTGTTGCATTAGGTGCCAACATTGCTAACAATAAAATTGTAGTAGGCAGAGAGAACACGCTAGCGAATGTCATTAGATGGGAGAGATATATATATATATCTCTCCCATCTAATGACATTCGCTAGCGTG
>JANDJT010000103.1:17455399-17470455 GCA_024331685.1 Stegophilus panzeri
AATATATATATTGAATGCGTTGGCTTTTCCTCTATATAAATTTTATTTATGTTTGGTCTAACTGCTGCTTTTCTGAGAAAGCAGAAAAGCATAGTGTTTCTATAGATCAGTTTTCCAGCTAAAGTGTAGATATCGGTACGACTGTTTCATAGTATTTTCCACTAGTCGTATATTCCTCACTCTCTGATCTCTCCAACCTGTGCAGATGACTATGGAATCGGCGGAGCCGGTGCAACCGATGACCAACGAGGTGCCTGTTGTTCATACCGAGACCAAAACCATTACATACGAGTCTGCTGAGGTACACATCATGTTTACTTCACATTGCTAACACTTACTAACTGTAGTTGCACATCACTTCCTAGATTTTAACGTACGTTACCTTGCTCAATTACTTCCTAAACAATTTTAGATGATTTGACTTTTTCTGTTTGGGTACTAATGTGAAGGTGGATGCTAACGGTGACGCAGACCCTGGAGTTCTGATGAGTGCTCAGACCATCACGTCTGAGAACAACAGCACCACGACCACCACTCAAATAACAAAGGTCAGCGAGGTGACCATTAGGTGACCTTAACCACTCAGTCAGTGCAGAACAAACAGAAACATTTAATAAAACTCATCAGAGAAGAACATTCTTTTGCTTGTGCTGCCTTCTTTATTTTGTTGTGGTGTGGTTTTTTTTTTTTTTGTTTGGTTTTTTTTTTGGTTTTTTTTTTGTTTTTTGGTTTTTTTTTTTTTATCCCCCCAGATATTTCAACTACTTGACTGATCTCACTAGTCTTTTTGTATTTGTATTATTTTACATATAGTCTTAGAAGCCCAAGGCCAACAGAATTTTTATATTTTTTTTGGTCTTTTAAAAGTTGGAAACAAACTGAGTAACACAAGCATGTGTGCAACATTTGAGCTGCGTCTTTTTTTTTTTTTTTTTACCAGTACAAAAAAACACCAGTGTTTTTGATGCCATTTCCCAGTATATCCAGCAAATATCACTACTTCATTTTTGCCTCATTACTTCTTGGTTGATAGAATACATGAATACATTTTACCTAGCATTCATATTATTGCCATTGTTTTTCTTTTGAGCACATTATTTTACGTTTAGATTTGAATACAATCTATTTCAGCGAAGGACATAGTCTCTCTTTTACATCTATTTATATTAATACCCAGTTTACATCTTTCTGCTCTGTTAGACTGTGAAGGGAGGCATCTCGGAGACGCGAATCGAGAAGAGGATCGTGATCTCTGGGGATGCCAGCATCGATCATGACCAGGTACTGAAGCAGGCCAACTCTTCTGTTCTAACCCAAACTCACACAGACACACACAACTGAGGTTTGTAGGTATTACTTGAATGCAGGGTCAGGGTTTTGACTTTGCTTCTATTCTAAATAAATCTTAACAATATTTGTAAAAAAAATCTAATCGTTAATCACGTAATTTATTAAATGAATTTTATGTCATTTACATCATTGTTTAAGCTTAAAATCTTTAAATCGTTGTACAATGAAAGTATGTAATTTTACAGCAAAATGTTTAACATTTTGCAGGCATTAATTCACTGACTGATTTGATTCTTATCTAATTGTGATGATTCTCCTGTGTCCCGTGTGTGCCCCCTGCTGGTCTTGTGTGGCATTTCTCTGAACAAGGCTCTGGCTCAGGCCATAAAAGAGATCAAAGAGCAGCACCCAGACATGTCGGTCACCAAAGTAGTGGTTCATAAAGAGACGGAGATCTTGACTAGCGAAGGTGACCAATGACGCAGGTAAGGGAGGGAGCGTAGGCGAGCCTCTATTAGAACCGTAGTGCTTTCCACTAGTGCTCTCCTACTGGACTCTGCACGCTCTCTTCTGATCTATGCTAGTTTAGCTGTGTATGTGTAATGGTTTTGTTTTGTGTGCGCTTTTGTGGCTGTATCAACCGAATTGACTTGCTTTTGTTGCTAGTATATACTGCTTTCACTCTGCTGCTGCCATTGTGGGACACTCCACTTTTAAAAAGGTTTTAGTCTAATCAGGTAGGTTTTTTGGGCAGCACATTGGTGCTCTCCCTTAAAGAATTGAGGTCTGCTTCTGCATCTTGTTGATGCTAGTTTTGTTGTGCTGTATCAGAATGGGGTTTGTGTCTGTGTGCTGTTTGTGTTCCTTCCCTGGCTTTAGAGTGAAATCCATGTATCTCTGTCATTCTCTGTGATTGAGACTTCTGTTTATGACTGATCTGACAACAGAAGATCTTCCTCAGCTTTGTCCTCCTCTCCATATCTGGCATGCGCTGTACAGACAGCTTTGATGCCTCTCAGTGCATGTTGAAGTCATTTGCTGCTGGTCTGGTCCTGGCATTTGTGTAAAGAGTTCTAGTATTGGTCTTGAAGCACTTACAGCCTTTGTCCTGGAGTGTGTCATGACAGAACCAGCATAAATGCGATTCTCCCATTCATTTCTGTTACATTTTCAGTTCATGCTACAATCATTAGCACCATAGTGTGTAGCTACAATACACTGCCGGATTGTAATACTCCTATTTACACACACTGACTGCTCTGTCTCTCTCTTCTATGTTTAGGAGTAAACACCAGTCTGACCGAGGACACTGCCATTTTCTCCACTCCATTGCCCCATGGACATTTGGCTTCTGTGACCTTTTTGTCTCAGATCCAGACAGCTCAGTGGATGTGCTGGGACAGTGGAGAAGCGATGATTCTTATGAGACACACACACACACACACACACACACACACACACACCCGCTCCAATCAGCCCTGCACTACAACATTACCAGAAGCTCAGCTTTTTATTGGAACGATCATTTTACTGTTAACATCAATAATCTGCAGAAGCTATGGACATGTGAAAGCTCCAGAAAGCATGAGAATCTTCTCAAAAACCTTTTTTTGTTTGTTTTCTTTGTAACCTTGAAGTGTTTAATTTATGCACCTTCATTTTTATTTATAGCAGACACTTAATCACCCTGCCAACGAAAAAGCTATAAATCCATACACCAGTGTTCCAGAGAGATATCGAATTCGAGCCAGGTTTGCTGACATGGAGATTAAATTTCGTCCAAGTCTCTTATATGTTTTCACTAAATTCTGACTGGCAGATCAGATTAGCAAAACTTTGATTAATCTGTACATGGAGAAAACCAGCCCACAGGCCAGGAGTTAATGGTATTGAGTTAAAGTGTTTAAGTTTTGTACATTACATAAGGTTATAATCCACAATACCATTAATTCTCTGTATTGCAATGTTTGTTCATAAAATGATTTTAGTATTACAAGTCCTTAAAAAAAAAAAAAACTATGCCACTATTAAAAGGGCTGCTCTTGGAAACTTTACTTGGAAACTCTAAATCTGATCTTTTACTTTTTATCTCCTTGTTGCTCTGGGGAAAATACAGAATTGTACGTCCTCAAATTTTTCACTGGCGAGTTCTAAAGGGGTTGGGGGGTTGAACCTTGACCTCTTGAGGCTTTTGTAAAACTTTGATCCCAACAGTTTGTGTATTTCATCTTACCCTGGTGACCTGATATAGAACCTGAATTACCTAGAATCCTGTTGACCTTTTTCTTCTTTCTAAACACACAACATAGATTATGTGGATATACTGCACAAAAAAAAAAAAACATTTGGATGTGATTTATTTTGGTTTTATTTTGTAATTAAATATTATTGAAGTCAACCGTTTCCATTCCATTTATTTAGCCACTTTAGGATTTTGGTATAAAAGTCACTCAAATTAAAATGGACCGTTTTATAAAATGGTGGTTCCCAAAAATATTGTATGAAAATGTTTAGCATAGAAATGTTTGGTTATGGCCCTACATAGCCTGCATTTGCATATTGGTGCCTTAAGGTCCTTGTAATTTATGTAAGGATATAAACACAACAGGGCATGCAGTGAAAATATTCAGGGACAGCGTGTTTTATTCCTCCTACACCAAAAGCAATTTTCCAACAGAAATGAATAAATCACTACGAAACACATCCTGCTTTTATCTGTTTGTAAGTTACATATAATGTTGTGGAATGTTTGTGAAACCTGTCTTGAAGATTTTGGGGAAACTAAATGACCATTATGCTGACAATGGAGACTATATCAAGAGTTATATGTTTGTTAAATACCATGTTTTATTCCGTTTTTTTTGTTTTTGTTTTGTTTTTTTTTTTGTTTTTTTATATATAATTACTCTTTGCTTATGTGGAGCATCCACCATACAAGTCTCCATGTTGGCAGTTACTATAGTAACGATAATGCGTTAGAAGAAGCACGTTAATATAAACTTGTGATTTGAATTATAGTCGGCACTGTTATCACAGCTGCTATTATAGAAAATTAACCAACACCATCTGACCAATCAGATTAGAGAATTCAACCCCACTGTGCTGAGTCAATATTATTTGCCTGTTCAATGTTACCCCAGTTATTTCAGTGTGCTTTTCAGCTACCTCATGTTTCTTTAACTTGAAATAAATTCTTCCTTAGGGATGGCATCATGGGTGACATTAGTAAATCCAGCAAGATGCTTAATTAATCTTTCAACTTCCTGACTAAAAGAGACTTATTTTAATAGGTGGCATGCTGTTTTCACTCTTCACCACAAGATGGCGTTTGGTAAATTCCTACTTCAAAAAACAATTCACACTTTTAATGCCTTTGGGCTTGTCTAGGTTGAGAGCCATGATGTACTGTATATGAAGTTCCTTACCATGAGATGTCCACAATGATTTAACCGATTGTCACCCATGTGTGAGGTTTTTAGCTCCATATTTTGTGTTAGAGAGCTTTTAAGGCATAGCCGTGAACAAGAAAGCTGACTCACTGGCAGCGGTGTCTCTATGCAGTGGATCTCACGCTAAACTGATGTCTTATTAACTTGGAGCAGACAGAGAGAGAGAAAGGCAGGGTTGGGTTTGGGGTCTGATCTGTGAGTAAAGAGTTCTCTGTGGAAAAGTGACGTCATGCTCCGAGTGCAATGGAGGGGTTTAGTTAAGTAGAGTTGGTGGTGTTGCATTCTACCACGGATCTGCTTTCTGAATCACACACACACACACACACACTGTGGCCACAAGTCTGCTTTTTGCATTTCTGATCCAAAATACTCACAGTATGTTCACAGTAATGGGGGCATATTCTGGGTTTGAGTGTGTACTGTATGGGCATGCTCATTCAGGAATATAAGCACATTCTTGGCGCAAAGAGATGGTAATGAAAAAGATGATGAAGATGATTGTGATAAACTTAACATGCTTCATCTGATCATGCAGCATCTGCACCAAGAAAGGACAATGCATTATTGCATGAAAGAGCTGCCTGTGTTTTGATCGCTGTGTGTTTGTGTGGGCGGGTCAGCCGGTTTATATTAGCAGGCAGTAGTTCTTACTGGGCCAGACCACAAGCCTCACCCCTCCTCCTCCTCCTCCTCCATCATCAGTAGAGAAACACTGTGTAGCCCTACAATCACCATAACAATTCACTATTATTATTACTGAGTGGAGATGTTATGCTAAGTACTGGATTTTCAAAGCATGTCAAGAAATTCGGAAAGAAGTTTTACTTTCAGATGAAGCTGTGCATTAATGCTGTAATGAACTCATTAATGATGGTTTGAAGCCTCATTTAGTCTCAAGCTGTATATAGAGAGCTCCAGGGTTGTCACCAGGTAATATCTGACGCTTGTAATAAAATGGTAGGCTTATAATAATTTTTAAGTATTACGCTACTTGATGGATTAAATCAGAATTTTACTGATTGAGAAGCCCAGAGAGTGTATGAAGACGGAACTGCATTAGGAAGCAAGAAATTCCAGCAGTGCCTCCAACTTCGGAATGAATAAACTCCACCCATTTTTTTTCTCAACCAAAGGATGGTTGGAAAAGGGAACTAATATGTGAGAAGACATAACCAAAAATTAATCATGTTTGCTGCTAACAAGCTGCTTCTGTAGAGCATGACCCGCCTCCAGGAGTGAGACATATATTCTAGAGAGTATTTAGTAGGACAAACACAAGATATCTACAGGTGCTAGGGACGGGTACTATTTTTATTTTATGGTGAAACACTATTCTTTTGTAGATTATAACCTTATCGACATGATTACATCAATTGCCTATAAATCCAGCATGGCGTGTGTGCTCTATCAACATGCAGAAAGCTGTCTCTGGCAATGTTATCATATAAAGCATGTCTAGGCTACAATGCAAATATTGTACAGTTTAAAAAATTCTGGTATTTAATGGGGCTTACTCTTCAAAATTTTACACATGCAATGCTGATATCTAAATCTGTAACTTTCTTTACAGTTACCTGATGTTGGCTCACTAACCTGTTCAGTATACTCTACTTCATTTGGTCACATTTCTTAGTGACCACACTAGACAATAATTCATAATCTAGAAGATAATTTGTGAACTGATGCTAATTACAAAAGAAATGGGAGAAATCCTTGTATGAAATTGAAATAATGTAAAAATCTACCAATCAGCCTGAATATTAAAACCACTGGCAGGTGAAGTGAATAACGTTGATTATCTTGTTTCAGTGCCACCTGTCAAGGTGTGGGATATATTAGGCAGGAAGTGAACAGTCAGTTCTCGAAATTGATGTGTTGGAAGCAGGAAAAATGGGCAAGCGTGAGGATCTGAGCGACTTTGAAACAGGCAAAATAGTGATGGCTAGACGACTGGGTCAGAACATCTCCAAAACGGCAGGTCATGTGGGGTGTTCCCGGTATGCAGTGGTTAGAACTTACCAAAAGTGCTCCAAGGAAGGACAACAGGGTCATGGGCACCAAGGATCATTGATGCGTGTGGGGAGCCCATCTGGTCTGATACTACAGAAGAGCTACAGTAGCACAGATTTCTGAAAGAGTTCATGCTGGCTATGAAAAAAAGGTGTGAGAACACAAAGTGCATTGCAGCTTGCTGTGTATGGGGCTGCATAGTTGCAGAGTGGTCTGAGTGCCCATGCTGACCCCTGTCTACTGCCAAAAGCACCTACAATGGGCATGTGAGCATCCAAACTAGACCATGGAGCGATGGAAGAAAGTGTCCTGGTCTTATGAATCATGTTTTCTTTTACATCATGTAGACGGCTGGGTTTGTGTGCGTCGCTTACCTGGGGAAGAAATGGCACCAGGATGAACTATGGGAAGAAGGCAGTACGATGCTCTGGTCAATGTTCTACTGGGAAACCTCGGATCCTGGAATTCATGTGGAGGTTACTTTGACCCATACCACCTACTTAAACATTGTTGCAGATGAAATACACCTCTTCACGGCAACGTTATTCCCTAATGGCGATGGCCTCTTTCTGCAAAAATTGTTCAGGAATGGTTTGAGGAACATGACACATAGTTCATGGTGTTGGTTTGGCTTCCAAATTCCTCAGATCTCAATCGAGATCTATGGGATGTTCTGGACAAACAAGTCTGATCTATGGAGGCCCCACCTCATAACGTACAGGACATAAATGATCTGCTTCTAACGTCTTGGTGTCAGATACCACCAAGAGGTCTTGAAGAGTTCTTGTGGAGCCCATGCCTCAATCAGTCAAAGCTGTTAGTAGCAGGTGCATTTAATGTTATGGCTGATTGTTGTATACAACATTTGCTTCATCTTTCAAGGCTGGTATGATGTCATGTTTACAGTAAACAAAAGTGAGCATGCACGGCTTATGTGTAAATGCTAAAATTGTGTTGGTTTTTATATCTGAAAATGAAAGCAGGGAGCAGAATCAGCCTTTTGGACCCAAGTATAGGAAAAGTGTGACACAAAATAATGCTCTTTTAATATAGTCCTGTATTTTAACCATGCATTGATCGATATTATTTTCTTCCATTTTAAGTGTTTTTTGCATGAACAGAACTTGTTTTCTCAGTATGTAGAACCGTGTTGAAATGATTGTCCGTGGTAGTCATACACATGTTACAGATGTGGTGGATCAAGATTAGTTTGGCAATGCTAGAGTATTCCTTTAAACCTCTGTGCTCTTACACCACAACAGCATGCACACAGATGTGTTATCAGATCATCACTACTGACCCTGAGAGCCTTAAGGGAATCCAAGTGAAACACCTAATAAGTTGGAAGTTTCTCTCTCTCTCTCTCTCTCTCTCTCTCTCTCTCTCTCTGTGTCTTTTCCTCCCTCACTCTTGCACTCCACACAGCTGTTTCATGTCATTCATAACCATCTTATTATCTTGAATTATCTTTACCATCAAACACAAGCTCAGCTCTAATAAGCTACAACAGCAACAAAGCACTTGTAAAGAGCTCACTGATGCACATGTGGCTCATGTGTCTATGGTGTGCAATTATTTTATCCTATTATTCTTCTGTCCCAAGAGAAATTAGCCCTGCGAAGATCTTTTTTCTTTCTTTCCTTTAAAAAAAAAAAAAAAAAAATCTTGAATTATTTAGCAATGACTATAAATGGTCAAAACAGCTATAAGCTGCATGGAGAAGCATTATAGAGTTAAGCAGGTCTGAGACTAGCTTTGTTCTCAAGAGGTCACAAAGCCACATGTGTCTGGTGCAACACACACACACACACACACACACACACACAGTTATCTCAGTGTGAGACCGTGTGTGTGTGATCTATGGTGCATAGCTCTGTCTAATTAAATTCCTCAGCTTCTCATTCCCTATCTTTAAATCACTCTGAGAATGTGGGTGTGAGGGAGAGAGAGAGACCGAGATCCTGTGATGATTCATTATTCACTCATTCATCTTCAGCATGCACTTCATCCAGGTAAGGGTGGTGGTCCAGATCCGAAGCCTATCCCGGGATCACTGGGTGTAAGATGGGAATACAGTCTGGACTGGAGCACCAGTTCCATCTTAGTGCGATGACTCATTAGCGTTATCATAACTATCGCATTCAGTGCTCCATTTGTTTCATGTTATAGTGTAACAATGGCTTTAAATTATTTCTTTTTGCGATTATCATGTTCTGTGTGCTTGTTGTAAGCCCTGCATGCCGCAGTGTCCCTGTCACGGTTCACAGACTCTTCACAATGCAGCACTAACTGAAACAAGGCCTTCTTGGTATGAGTTTGAGGATGTAAATGCCCTCTGAAGACAAACTTGATTTAATGCTTTTGAACATGCTGAATGACTCTAATGTCATTTGAAGCACTTCTGGGAAGAGTTCCTCTCATCTCCAACCCTCATTCTGCACTAATCAGCTCCAGATATGACCCGGAATCAGCGCACTGAGCCTCCGCCACTCTTTAGATCTCCTCTCCTATTTCTTCATGGTCTTTAACTGCTTCTCTTCATCCATAGGGTCCAATTTCTTCTCTGATCTTCTCCCATCCTTGTACATACTATTCAGATGGAATAAGTTATCCAAGCATATGTCTGTCAAGGACAGACATCAATCGAGTAACATTAATGATTATGACTGATTTGCGTGAGATTAAAGTGCTCTGTATAAATAATGGAGATGATTGTCTACATGATGTATGCACTGTCGCACCAAAAAGTATAACATTGTTCACTTGACTTCATAATATATAATTGTATATATACTATACTATTTCTATACTATCTGTATTTTATTGTTTGAGCCCTGACTTGCTTTCAGCTTGGTTTGGGTAGGAGATGATACACTACCATCAGTGTTTCTGTAAAGTTACTCCATAAAGTTATTATTACAGTTTCACTGATTTCTGTAGTAACAGTTACAGAAAACAGCTTTAGTCTATTATGACTTCTACACAAAGAACGATACTGACAAGATACTGACCTAACAGTGGATCAGGCTTAATCCAGAACATTTTGAGAAGCTGAACAAGAACTACAGCTCCACAGGTTTGTGATTTTTACCACATTGCAGAGACAGGGACTGTAAAAGAGCAAGTTATGTAAACTGACAGTTTTTGCTTCTCAACCCCTTGGTTGGAATCAAGTGTAGTATCTGGTACATATCAGTTTAATATCTGATAAGCTCATATTAATAAAGCAGTAAGACACAAGGTGTGCGCCGAGCATGCGTGTTCTCCTCATGCTTCAGGGGTTTCCTCTGGGTACTCCGGTTTCCTCCCCCATACAAAGACATGCATTGTAGGTTGATTGGTATTTCCAAATTGTCCATAATGTGTCAATGTGTGTGATTGTGCCTTGCGATGGGTTGGAACCCCATCCAGGGTGCCCCGTACCGCTGGGATAAGTTCCAGGTTCCCTGCAACCCAGTAAGGATAAGCGGTACAGAAAATGAATAGATGGTGTGGTGAGCTGTGTGTTGGTTTTATTGGTTTAAAACCTGGTGCATTGATACAGAATGTAGTTATTGTGATGCGGTCACAGCTGTGTGTTTATTGAGAACTTTACAACGGCTTTGAACGTGGATTTTAGAACCTAATCTAGCCATTTTATATCCAGATTGTTAGATGAGCTCACTGCATCCACTCCACAGACCTGATCTGATATGTTCAGCGACTTCTGTTGGGATCAGTAATATTTCTATATTTATAACTGTCATTGAGTTCAAATTACATTTTAATTGTCATTTTTTGCTTTGCTGCAGGAATTCATTTTCTGCTCATACTTTTTCATCGATCATGCTGTTGCACGATTGAAATCCTCCCTTGGCAGGAACTAAAAAAGTTCCTGGAACTGCAGCTCAGTAAATAAAATTGCTGACCGTTTCTCTGTTGGAAAAGCAACTCAAGTTGTTGAAAATGTTCCAATGTCAGCTTCCAACTAGATGCTGATTAGATGGAAATGAACCTAATTAGAACATTACATGTGCAGCAGACATTTCAAGTGTTTAGGATATGATTCTACACGCCAGATCTCAGCTCATGTTGGCCTGCACACCCCATAAAGAGATCTCGAAAGTCCACTGAGCTGAAGTCAAGATCAACAAAAGGCTCTCTGCAAAAGAGAAGTAGCTGCCAAAGAGTCATTCAAAATGGTAATTAAATATTAAATCAGTGTCAGAGTTATTGTTAGAAATAATAGGAGCTCGGATGAGGATTACTTGCTTTACTAAGCAGCAGATAACACATAACAACATAATTAGCATCCATTCTTTCGTTGTCTTTTTCTTTTCTGTCGTATTTTTTTCGTCTGGTTCATATGAACCACTTATCCCCCACTGAGAGTAAATAAATGATTAAAGGGATGTGTTCTGTCTCTGTTTTTACCCCGCTGCCATTTTTGTTTTGTTGGAATGAAGAAGTAATGGCGTGACCTCTTTGACCTGCATGAAATCACAACATCCCACCTCACTCCTTTGCTCTTTATCCTGAAACCATCTGTATCAACACACATTGTTTGAAGAAATTTTACAGGCTGAGCTTCTTCAAGCGTTAAATCATTTTAATCATATTGTTATAGGTCTAGTATAGGACATATACGCGGTCTGGTAGACCTGTATAAATAACACCAATGGCAAAGAGATTTTTTTTTCCTTTTAATGTATTTGGGTTGGGTATATATTGAATTTTCCCTTTTGTCATTTCAGATTTTCTCAATTATGTCTGTGTAAGAAGATTTTAAAAGCCTCTCTGTCCTCTTAGTTTCATACATAATTAAATAAACCACGTTTCATCGTGTGTGTGTGTGTGTGTGTGTGTGTGTGCACGCCAGCACGCCTGCCATATATTAACATCAGTCAAGGGCTCCAGACAGCCTGCTGTTTTTGAGCTGACATCGATCGAGACAAAGAAAAGGAGATGACCGAGTAAATAATTACAGATATTACACAGTCTTTGGTGGATAATGTGATGAAAGCTTTAAACCAGCCTTTTAACCTCAAAATCTGGAATAAGACAACATAGCGGTTAAGTACAAAGCAGTTCACTTGTTGTAACGCAGATTCCAGGAAGATAAATATATTTTTCTATTTAAACTGTCATGCATGCTTTGTACAGTAAGAAATGTATTAGAAATGTATTGTTAAATAAATGTACAATGGGTATCAATCAATATAATAGAACCTTTGTATGTAGCTTTGTCATATCCGTATTCATAGGTTATGAGACTCCAATTATCCAAAGAATCCAAAGATATAATAATCCAAAGAAATAATCCAGTGTTTTTCAACTAAATCTTTACCTACCACATCTGTCACCTATACTCACCAACCACTTTTACATCTGCTCATTCATCCAAAATTGGACAGTTCAAGATTGGAAAAAGACCCGGTGACCCAGTTTCTTTGCCTACTGTACCTTTGGATTCCTGTTCTTGGCTGACCAGAATGAGATGAGTGTGCTTTTTTGCTGTTGTAGCCCTTCTGCCTCAATGTGTGATGTGTTTTGATGTGCTCTGAGATGCTTTTCTGCTCACCACGGTTGTAGAGTTGTTATCTGAGTTACCATAGCCTACGTTTGTCAATACTCCTCTGACCTCTTTCATCAACAATGCCTGGGTGTTCTTCGGTTTTCACACCATTCTGTGTAAACTCTAGAGACTGGTGTCCAGGAGATCAGCAGTTTCAAACCAGAACTACTTGAACCAGCCCATCTGGCACCAACACCCATGCCATGGTGAAAGCCACTGAGATCAAACCTCTTCCCCATCATGATGTTTGACGTGAACAGTAACTCAAGCTCTTCACCTGTATCTGCATTATTTTGTGCACTGCACTGCTGCCACATGATTGGTTGATTGGATAATCGCATGAATGAGCAGTTGTCCTGGTGTTCCTAATAAAGCAGTCCGTGGGTGTATGTGCCATTACAAAGAAAACACAAGGAAATAAACCATGTTGCCTTGAAACTCATTTATAATGAAAATCTTAGGGAAGTTGTTGACTTAAACATAAAGGTTTTGAAATGAAACAGACATGAGAGAAAGTTCTAGTTTGTAGCAAGTAATTATGGTCATTATGCTTAGGTTTACACAGTGGAGTACTTATTTAAGTTCAGAATCTGACACAGCAGCTAATATATTATCACATGCTACTATTTTGATCATCTTTCTACGGTCAAAAAATAAAATTTATAGAGTCTAGAACAGACTCTGAGTAAAAAGATAAGTGATTTAATTCGTTGTATTTACTTCACAAACAGCCTGTAGATTATGTGTATTTCATGGAAATTGGTATACAAGTGTGTGTAGGTGTGTGTGAGAGAGAGTGAGAGAGAAAGCATGTGTGAGGAACCTTATTTGAGTGAAGCGATAGAGCAAGTGTCAGAGTATGTTCTAGGACATTAGGAGAGTGCGTGTGTGTGTGTGTGTGTGTGTGTGTGTGTGTGATGGAGAGAAGTGAAATATGGGCCAGCAATAAATCACAGTTTGCTGTGCTGACAGACAGGCAGGAAACACTTTACATCAAACGCACAGGGTCACATACCTGAGCATGTTGTGTGTGGATGGGCGTGTACTTTCAGTGTGTGCGCCTACAAAGACTGCGTGCTCGATAAAAGCACTGTGGGAGACCCAACGAAAGATTATATGCCATAGCATGAGCACTGAGCACACAGCACAGTTCTCAGCTCTTGGGCCAAAGCTAATATTTCCCCTTCAATGTTTTCGCTCATCTATCACCAACCTTTGGCACGCTTTCTTCAGTCTCTAATACATCAAACAACGAATATGTGCTAAACCTTGGACAAAAGCTGCTTAACTTTGCCACGTCGCTAAGCCAAGCATACTATGTAAAAGGATTTCAATTCTCGAAAAGGCTTGAGAGCGTGTAACACCTGTGTGAAGCAAAAGTTAAATATCTGATTGGGTGTGTGTCCTGGCAAAACACCTTTTTAAAGAAACACTTCTGTTTTTCTTCTCAGGAATGTGGTAGTTCTTTTTTCTGGCATTCATAGATGTGTATTAATCAGTCTTACTCTTTCATGCTCATTCATGAAAATCACAGTGCAGTCCTGCAAGTAACAGCTTCTCCCTTTTTTTGCGTGACTAGATTTAATCTTTCAGGTTCTATAAAACACTCTTCTTAGTGTGAATCTAGAATCTAGGCCTTAATGTAAAAATGGGTGACAGTAATTAATCATTTTTCCTTGTCGTGTTTTACCAAATGTAACCTAACTTACTTAAATCATCAGTAACCTAGCTAGCTAGCAGAGCTAGCGAATGATTGCAGAAAGAATGGGCTAGCCAGCATGACTGCTAGTTTTAGTTACACATGCAAATAAACATTTTATTTAACATTAGCTAGCTTGCTAGTGAATATTGAGACTTACTCAGACCCGCTGAAGAAGCTATTTTAACATTAGCCAAGTTATATAGTTAGCTGACTAATGTTAGCACAGTGCTGTCTTTAAGTAGCTAGCTAGCATACAATAGCTACATTTGGTAACTGCTACACAGGTAAGCACTATGTCAAAATAAAGTCTAGGGGTTATATAATCAAGTTTGAGCTGGCTTGTAACTTAATGTAACTTAAATGTTAATCCATGTCAGTGTGATCATGTGTAACTTGGCAAAAACAGTAATTCTCTGTTTGTATCTAGACATGAAGCCCTACTGATGTAAAAATGGATGATTTTTTTTTTTCTTCCTGTGCAGTCACATTTTGCAGTCAAATGTCACAGTGGCCCAAATTCAGAAACATCAACATGAGCTCAGAGCTGAAAGAGTAGGTCCTCACTGACCCTAACCCATTCTCATTACTGTACTGTATTGTACATGTCGTATGACGATCACAAAGAAAAGAATTGTGCTTTTTCAGTCTTGCAGTCTCTATCTATAATTTAATGCAATTTATTATAGTGAGAAGTGATTTGTTGTCCTGAATAACTCCTTTAGACAGGGTTTCCACCTTCTCATTTTCATATTAATACCGTGCAATGTGGACAGCATATCTAAAATAACATCATATGAATGCCCTGATTAAAAAAAAAAAAAAGCAAAAACATACAAATAAAAGGATCAGTAGATTTGTTTAGTCTCATATTTCCTCATATTGTAAACATCCTCCAACTCTCTGTTTTCTGCAGTGTCTCAGACTGTAGCCAATCAGCAGTGAGCATGTGATGTTTAATAAGGACCAGCCCTTTCTGTTTTGAGTTAATGCTGTTGTGTTTCGGATTTGCTGTTTTTTTGTTTTATTGTTGTGTTTTCAGATTTGTTGTTGT
>JANDJT010000103.1:17470555-17487034 GCA_024331685.1 Stegophilus panzeri
GTTTCTGATTTACTGTTGCATTGTCTGATTCACTGTTGCGTTCTGAGATTTGTTGTTGTGTTTCTGATTTACTGTTGCATTGTCTGATTCACTGTTGCGTTCTGAGATTTGTTGTTGTGTTTCTGATTTACTGTTGTGTTTTCAGATTTGTTGTTGTGTTTCTGATTTACTGTTGTGTTTTCAGATTTGTTGTATAGTTTTCTCATTTGTTGTTGTCAAACAACTATCGCTATCATACATCAGAGAAGTCATTTTAAAGATTTAATGAGCAACACAATATCATACAATACAGTTATACCACACAGAGCTAGAAAATGATCATACAACATTTGGTGATCAGATCTAGACTGTTTCTGTCACACATGTATTTTCCTCAGTGTTTTTTACTATTACTCAATTAATTGTATTTATTTTTGTTATAATTTAAATCTCATCACCTCATAGACCTGCATTGTTTTGTTTTTTTTTTCAAGAGATTTTCTTTAAGATATATCATGGAATCAGAGGTATTTAAAAAAAAAAAAAAAAAAAAAAAGTCTGAGTCCATAGTATATAAAAATATACACTAAACTACAATTAAAAAGTAAAAAAATATATATATACTCATAAATTCAGTCTGTCTATAACAGTGACATTTCTACCAAAAGTCAGCTGACCTGTTCAAATGAACTTTGTCTGATGATCAGTGTAATCTAGTAGAGCTAGCAGAGAAATGGGCTAGCCAGCTTTAATAGCTAGATTAGCTAGTAAGATTGGCTACTAGTTTTAGTACACAATAAATTGTTGTTTAATGCTAGCTAGCTTAACATCTGCTGAAGAAGAAATTTTACATTAGATAAGTTATATAATTAGCTCACTAATGTTAAGTAGCTGGCTAGGATAGTTACTGTACTGGTAAGCCTACATCATACCAAAAATGTAAAGAAAGTCTAGCCGTTATATGCTCAAGTTTCCAGCTGGCTGGTTAAATGTAAATTAAATGTTCATTAATCTCAATCCATGTAAATTGTGTAACAAAAACAGGAAGTTCAAAAGGAGAAGGACACATCAAACAGGATATCAATTCCTCACAAGGTATCACATACACATTCATTTACTCACTCACACCTAGGGTAATTTAGAAGAGCCAGTCCACTTACGGGCCTTTTTAAGAGGTGTGAGGGAACTGGAGACATTTATTCAGTGTTTATAACCATTTAACCAATTCATGGTGTGTTGAATGTTGTTTGTGCTTCTTGTTATCCATCTACTCTGGTTGTGTAATGGCACTGTTGTGTATTGAACATTAATCTGGACCTAAGGGTGGCTAAAAGCATTTTGTTATATTGTACATCTGTGTATGTTTAACATATAACTAAGTTGACTTAGAGTTATTACAGTTATTATTATCAACAAAAAAACTAAGACCATTTCTGCAAACTGAAATAAAATAATATACGAAGAAAATCAGCCCTTAAACTCCATGAACTAGTTGGTGGGTCCAGAGTCTTGGTCTCAGATGCGTTGCACAAGGAATATACCTTTCTAGCATCAAAATCAATCTGATTGGCTCCATGTATACACACGTCAGTGACAAATTTTTGAGAATTTTGGAGCTAGATATAAGTCACTGAACTGGGACAAGAAATTCACAGAATCCCATCTTTAAAGTAATGCAGCATGTTAAAGAGTTTTGTTTGAAGCAGTAAATGTTGAGTAAATTAGATAATTTGGCATGTTTACAGACAAACTCCAGGGGGATGGTATGTTGTTGGATATCTGTTATATATCTTATATCTGTTATATATACAGGGGCAGCTGTGGCTCAGGTGGTTGAGCGGGTTGTCCAATAATCGTAGGGTTGGCGGTTCGATTCCCGGCCCACATGACTCCACATGCTGAAGTGTCCTTGGGCAATACACTGAACTCCAAGTTGCTCCCGATGGCAAGTTATCGCCTTGCATGGCAGCTCTGCTACCACTGGTGTGTGAATGGGTGAATGAGACACAGTGTAAAGTGTTTTGGATAAAAGCGCTATATAAGTGCGCCATTTACCATCTTATTGTGTATTTCTGTAAAAGTAGGTGGTACTTTCAGATTTGTGTCAGATTTGATAGTAAAACTTTGGTCCAAACTGCCATTCTTCACTGTAGTTATTGAATAATATAATGAATAAGATGAATACTGATTAATAAACAGAGAGTTTTCGGTGATTATGTAAAAACTATAACTAAAAAAACTGGGGGAAATTACTCCAAACATACAAAAACAAACCTAAGTAGCCCAACTAAATGCAGCTTTTTACTGGTTCTGACTTTTGACTTGTAAACCATCATTAACTTACATATGTTTTGCCCATCCCAGTGTCTTTATGCATTCAAGATTATATAAAAACTTTCAGAAAAAACTTTCTCTGAATTAAAATATATTTTCATTGCTAAACTGAAACTAAAACATAAACAAATAAAACAAACAAAACCGATTTTTTCAATGCAAACCAAAAGTAATATATATATATTTTTTAAAATCTAAGCTAATTTTAAAAAGAAAAAAAATGAACATCCACTGAAATGATATGAGACTTATTTACTGAAAAGCAGATAAAACGGTGAGGGAAAGAGAAGAGAAATTAACAACACCCTAATTTCTCCATCTGGGGATTAATGAAATATTATCTTATCTTATCTTATTAGTAAGTGTGATAAAATCACACCACACTGCAAAATAATAAATCTTAGCAAGTAACAATATTTTGATATCAAGGTATTTCCACATGCTAAGATATACATTTTTGCAGTGCAGTGTATGAACATCCCTCTATGTAAACGCTATCACCCACTTGCCCTATTGTCGAGGGGGAGAACAAGGGAAATCAGCTTCTCTGACGCTTCCCCCATTTGCTGAGAAGAAGAGCCAAATTAAAGAGGGCTCTTACAATGAAATGCATTCTTCACCCTAACATACAGGACAGAGGGAGGGACGCGAGGAAGATCAACGTCTTAGGCAGTCCTATAATTTAGTCACTTGGTTCCTTTGATTCTGGCATCTCCCTAATCATCTCCCAACAGCCATGCTCGGGTGACCCTGTGGATGTGTGTGTGTGTGTGTGTGTTTGTTTGTAGTTAACACACGTGTTTCTGAGCTGCCTTCAAGGGCATTGGCCACATGTCTTTCAGCTGCTATCACCCGGCCAAGTCTCTATTGGCGACGAAACCCAGCAGTCTCTGTTTTCCTGTCAAGAGAAAGAATGCAGACACAACCGAGGAGGGAAAAAAATGGAGCAAAGGATGGTGAGGAGATAAAAAAAAAAAAAACGGAACATGGGTGTCGAGTTAGAGAAAGAGCTTTTCACCCTAAATTGACCTTTTGGTGGGAAACTGTCAGAGGCAACAAAAATTATAGCCGAGTAGCTTTTAGATTCCTTAAAAATGTCAAATAATTTTAAAGGAGAAATAGAGACAGACTTGCACACATAGTCCTCTGACATCTGCCTGTGGCTTACCGGGGACCAGCAGGACTGAACATTTATTTAGCACTTATAGATTCATATACATGTATATGTATATGTATATATATACATACTAAAACCATCTGACACTAACTGCTGTGTGTTTGAAAGATAGAGTTTAAATATATTTTTTTTCCCACCAATTAGAAGTATAGACATTTCACTTTTATGGGTTTTTATTTATTTTTTCTAACGAACATTAAGCAATAAATACATCTTGATGGCATGTTCTAGCGTTTTTCGAATTAATCATTATTTATTGTGTCTTAAGTGTATGTACGATTACTACAGAAAAATTTTCCCCATGTTTTACTGTACTGATGGAAAAAACACCACCACCAAAAACAATATCAATAATCCTGTTTATTTGCAATTTACTTATGAGATATGTCTTAAGTCAGGTGTTGAATTCCACCAATAAACATTTAACCTTATTAAAGTACATTGTCGATTAATTCTTCAGTTAATTGTGTTTTAATTAGAGTCTAAATTGTAAGCAACTTTTTTTTTTATTGTACTCGTACAGGCTTGGAAATATGGCTAAAATTACTTTGGTAAGAATTTCTTGATGGAGTTCAACAACTGCCCTTTGACATCCATTAATACATTTCTGGTAAACAAGAAAAAATTTCTCAACACAGGTAAACATGTCAACATTCTGGTCTGTGGTAATCACATATACTGTATATAACAGATGCAGTGAATAGAAATATGATTTCAGTATTCCTTTAATACTAAGAATCACCCAAACAGACTGTAAATAACATGCCTAACTATTCTACACAATGCTGGTAAAGTGTTTGTGGATGAATTGGTAAGTAGGTCTCCCTCTCTCACTATTTCTCACTCTCTGTATTTCTTTGAGGAACAGATGTAGGTGATTAACTGGGGCGCTGTCAGATTAGCCCCTGTTTGAAGTTCAAATTCCTTTTTTTTGTGTGTGACATTTTCCTCTTCTCGCCCACTAAAGCAGTGTAATCTGAGAGCATAAAACAGCGAAAGGGCGTGGGGGAAGGAGAGAGGGATGGAGAAAGGAGGTAGAGAGGGTTCACTGGCCATACTGGGTGGTCTGGTGTGCTGAACGGGATCCTGGCTATTTGCGCTACAGAGACAGAGCCAGTGCTCAAACAAGCAAGTCAATGTTTGCAGCAAACTTATACAATTCTACTTTTCCTCTTCTACACAGATGAATGTTTTATCTATAGCAAGGGATCTCCAATTCAGTCCTGGGTATCCACTTCCCTGTCCAGCTTGAAGTTTCCCCTACCCTTAACAAACCTGTACAGGGCAGGACTGAAAATCAGTACTCTGTGAAGTATACTTATAATGTTAATTTACATTAAATGAGCTGTTTTTTACAGCCCTTAAAAAAAGGCAAATGTAAACAGAAGCTTTAAATCCCGAAATTACACATATCCGTTGCATAGTAATATAATGTATTACATGTATTTCCTAATATATGTTTGAAATTATATGGATTTTATTGGAATACAAAGAACTCTAAACATTACAGAGTACACCTTTAACCATCCATGCACTTGTCATGCTCTTATGGTTGAGTTGAATGTGACCTTGAATAAAGATGTGGACATATTGGCTTAATTAAAGCCTGGGAGTTCTTTCTGTGTTTGAATATGATTATGCCATCATAGGAAGTTTGGTATGTCAGCATAAAGACTGTTCATTCAGAATCATTCAGAATATATGTGCTGACATGGAAAGACACACACACACACACACAAATGTTTATACGAGAGAAGAGCGGCAAGATTTTTGCATCTGTGGTTTTTGCTTTGCACAGGATGAAGCCAAGAAAAGTATTCCACGTCTTCCTTTAATCAGATAAAAGCACTATAGGCCAAGGCTTCAAATGAATGAGATCAAGTCAAGCTTTTATTCCTTTTCATTTCATTTTAACAAGCAACAAGGACAAATGGTAATTATCTCACAAAGAGATAATAGACACAAATAGAGACAGATACTGTGTGAAGCTGAAATTTATTTCACAAATAACCTGTACAAGTCTGGACTTGTTAGTAATCCTAAGACCCTTAAGAGAGGGTGGATATTTTTTCTGCTGTACTAAATACCACTTCTCATTGCCCAGAAGTAATCTGACCCATTCATTTACAGATAAAGTCTTCACAGTTAGTTTCATGCACAGATGTTTACAGGACACTTTTTGCAAGGCTGAGCTCTTTATTTAACACTCAAACTGTTAGCTGTAGGTGTTTTATAGCACATAAGTAAAACACTGCTTTATTATTTCTATGAAAAGCCCTGTAGTGCACATTATACAGGCTACAGACTTACTCCTGTTTAATGTCAGGAACTATACACATCATAACTTCATTTTTTAAAAAGATATCACTCTAGATAAATAATACACTTGCTGTCCAAACTAACCAACATTTCTGGGTGTGTTTTAATGTGTGTTATAAAACTTGAAGTTTGAGGTACTTTAGTTGCACATAGCACTTCCGTCATATCTATCATAGTGGCAGTTGTTTTGTATCCAAATATCATTTTAACATTCTTTTTGTGCCAGGGGATTTCTAGGATTAAAAAAATAATAATAAAACAAGACTTGTAGAGGGATCCTATTAATATTTTAACATCTCCAACTACCATTTTCTAGCTGATACTTATCTTATTTGAGAATACGAATCATTCGAGTACTTATAGTGTTTCTATCGAAGATAAAAGTCAGTAGAGTATTGATAGTGCTCTCTATAGATTATGATAATCACTCAGTGTATTTGTACTGTACTCTATTGAGGATGAGAATCACTCAGTCTATTAGTTCTGTACTCTTGAAGATGAGAATCACTCAGTCTATTAGTACTGTACTCTATTGAGGATGAGAATCACTCAGTCTATTAGTTCTGTACTCTTGAAGATGAGAATCACTAAGTCTATTAGTACTGTACTCTATTGAGGATGAGAATCACTCAGTCTATTAGTACTGTATACTGCTGATGATGAGAAACACTCAAACTTTTTTATTTTTATTGATACACAATACTGTTCCCAATTGAGGATGAGATTAATTCAAGGTACTGCTACTGACTTCTGCTAAAGATGAGAATAAGTCATGCACTGGTAATGATCTTAGTTGAGGGAAAGACTTACTCCTATGTCTGAGCTTTATTGAGGATGGGAATCACTCAGAGTACCAAGGTTGTATTCTACTGAGAATGATATTATCTCAGAGTCAGATACTATTCCTGGTTGAGGGTCAGTGTCACTCTGTCAGGTGGTGGGGATGGCTGCAGTTGCAAGTAATGCTTTTATTGAAAAAGACAGGCAAACAGAGCCAAATCTTCAGGCAAAAAAATGTCAACAAGAAACAGGCAGAAGGTCAGGTGATCAGCACACAGAGTTAACAGGACAAAACCAGAATCAACAAACCAGGAAACCAAACACAAGATCATATATCAGAGAATCGCACCCTATAAACAAAGGCTTATTATGTTAGGTACAGAACACTGTACCTGTACCTCACATTGTTTATGAGGGCTTTATATATGTACACCTGTACACCTGATCATTTATGCAGTTATCCAATTAACCAATCATGTGGCTGCCGAAAAATGCATCAAAATCATGCATCAGTTAATGTTCACATCAAACATCAGAATGAGAAAAAAGTGTGATCTCTTGGTTGTTGATGCCAAATGGGCTGGTTTGAGTATTTGAGAAACTGCTTATCTCCTGGGAATTTCACACAAAACAGTCTCTAGAGTTTATGCACGCTTTGTTAACATCCTGAACTGTCCATGGCAGTCACAGAACTGACAGACTCAAGACTTCATGGTCTGATAGCTAGTAGAAATTCCCAACATTTTGTGTTTACATGGAATCTTGGGTGTAGCTATAACTCTTAACATTGATTGGTTTATCAAAGGGCTTATTTTCCATGTGTATGGAAAGGCACTTTTCTTGTGTCTGCATCTCATTAACCTAAACACAAGAAAAATGACACTAATGACTGCCAGGTCTTTTCCATCAGACATACATAAGTTTGGATCTGCATACACGCACATACAGTGCTACAGAATGGTATAGGTCTTCATTCTCTTTGAAGTGCGTAGCTATGCTGATTGGGTCTTGATTGTTCACAGTTGTGTAAAGGAATCTACAGCATCTCACACACAGATACACACTAGAATGGGAGGGTAAATAATGAGAAGCATGTCTCTTCACATTTAGAAAAGCAAATGTGTATTTCTGTGTGCGTTAAAGGAATAATCAAGAGTGTTTTTTTTCTCAACTTGAAATTAATACAGACAATAAACAAATTTTTAAACTACTGAGAATAGAACAGAAAACTGTTTATTCACTCAAAATGGAAGCCTAAGGCAGTTGTGGCAGCCATTTATATTGAATGCTCTTTCTGAGGATTTTTTTTTTCTAGAGAGAAACATTTGCCGTTCTGTGTTACATGTGTAAACGCATGGAGTTGGAGTGTCTCCAATTTGCCTGATCATGCATCATTACCACAAACCTTTGGGAAAGCATAGATAAGTTTGGTAAAAGTCCACAGAAACAGCTTTTTGTAAAACATTCTTTCATGTCTGTCTTATCCTAAGGCCTTTATTGTTTGAGTTTAACAGATGTAGCTTTGAATACACTTTATTTGTTGCATATTTTAAACATTTTAATGAGTTTGAGTAAAAATAGGTTTTACATAGGTTTTACTTTTCTCATTACAGGTCAACAAAATGTTCTCAATTTTGGTTAATACGCATTTGCTGCAGATTGAAAATTGCTGGAGTATTCCTTAAAGTCCCCTGAAATCCAAATTGGTGTTTCAGAAATGCTTGTGTCTGTCCTATAGTGTTACGGACACTAAGGGTGCATCTCAATCAGCTCCCTAGTTCAGTAGTCAGGGTACTGATCAGAGAATCGGCCATTTTAAAGGCTGTCTCAATCGCAAAATCCTTCCAGTGCATTTTTAATGTTCATGCCCTAAAAAAATCCCACAATGCAATGAAAAAACCAGGGAGCATCGATGCTCACTCTGTTCCTTTACTGGAAATGTTGCCATGTTTCCTGAAGCCTCTCAGCTCGAAACAAAACGGGAGATGAACCATCAGCCAACTTCCTCCTACAGATTTCAGTATTTTTAACTTTATTTGATGTTCTATATGTGGTTTGTTTGAGTATAACGACTTTTAAGTGTTTAATGATTTTTTTTTTTTTTTTAATCCACTAGCTTGCTTATAATCCTGCTTGAAGTACCATGACAGAAATGTGTGTGATTAAGCTAACAAACTGATATGACATATAAAACTTCAATATTTTTAAGTTTAAAATTTTTGGTGACGTTTTACAACGCGAGTATGTAGTCATGTCACCAGAAATTGAGTTATCAGTGTCCCAATGTGTAGTGAGCCAGGGTCCTTACCGGTGCCCAAACTCATGTACACAAATACTGATTCACAACCAAGGGAGCTGATTGGGACACACCCTAATACAATAATATATCTAGAAAAAATATTTTAAATAGTTTTTTTTTTTTTTTTTTTTTTTAGATATACTCATTGTACTTTCATAGTTAATCACATCCAGCAAAATGATTAACATTTTTTGATGATTCAGCCTGTACTAGTCTTGTGTTCATCTAGTTAAATGGTTTCTGGAATGTATATGTCTTCTGGTGCAGGTTTGTCACAGGGCAGCGTAACACGCTTGGAGGAAAGTGCTATCTATTGTAGACCAAGACCTAACTCGGGCTCTTGTTAAACTCTTCACAGTTCTCCGTATTTAACTAGTTTGCTAATTTACTGTCAAGTTTGTTTAGATTTAGTAGGGGGTGTGGCATTTCTTGAAAGCTACATTTGTAAATAAGTCAAACACTTCGAAATTCCGTCACTCCGACTTCCTGTTTCAAAGGGAAGTGCCTCAACGTACGGAATCAAATGACCAGATATAAATAGTTCATTGAATGCAATATGACAGACGTGCGCTTTTTGCTGATCTGAAACCAGTTCTAAAATTTCTCCTACAATGTTTAGGCTAGCGATTGTAGGCTTAAAAGGGTTAGCATGTTAATACCATCACTTCCCTGCTGCATCCCATAGCAAGCGGTGCCATCCGGGCCTGATGACAAACAGGCCTGAAATATGACATGTTTAATCCAGACCTGCATTGTATTGGGTGTCTCTGATGGAGGCTTGATCCCAGCACACAGACAAGGCTGCGCTTGTATAAAGCATGACGGGCACAGAGCTTCTCTTCAGCTCCCCGAGATGATATCAACCCTCGCTGTCAGCACCAGTGCCGCAGGCAGCCCAAACAGGGCTTCAGACTCCTGCGCCACGCGTCAAGGATATTTAGAGATATGACGCACAAAGCGCACTTCATCATCGAGAGACGCATGAAATATTTTATAACAGATAAATATTGACTTGTGTGTTGTTTGTGGATGAGGTGGGACTCACACCTTGACGTGCAATAAGATGGAATTATTTTTTTTTACTAAAAATATATTTAGTAAATGACTCACAGAGGCATTGCAGTCAAAAATCAGTCAGCAAAGCCAAACCATACAGTAGGTAAGTATCCATGGATGGTTCCAAACAAATTCATACAGTATTTCATCTGTGTCTCTGTTGAGAAGCAGTTTTATTTGACAAGCAGTTTTATCCTGTCTGTCCTGATAAAACCACATCTTGACTTGTTTTGGTTTTGCTCTATAAAAGACCTTTGAAGAGAATGTGTAGATTTACACAAAGTATGGGCCAAACTCTCTCTTTCTCTCAGATTGCAGGTTTCTGGACATGGACATGGTTCTGCTGTTTGGTAACCCACTAAATGTATTCTCCTCTCTCTCTCTCTCTCTCTCTCTCTCTCTCTCTCTCTCCATTCCCACCAGGATTTTGTGATTTTGCAATCACAGAAATTAACGCAAAATCCAGGAAATTCTGCAGTATTCGGAGGAGCTTGTAATTTTTCTAAATTACCTCATATTTTCCACAGATTTGGGCCAATACGCATCATGTAACGTCATCACAATGCGCATTCAGTCAAAGCCCTTTTCGATTCACGTGTATTGAACATGAATACAGCTAGAATGTCTCATCTACCAAAAAGAACATCACTGTGAAAGACAATTCTGAAAGACAATTTTGTGCAATTGCAATTTAACCAATTCAAGTGGTTTTCCGCAAAAAGCCACAGCAAAATCAAGCATTTTTTCCCACAACAATCCTGTACGGACTGTCTCTCTGTCATGTCTTTCTGTGAACATTCTTGGCCTTATCCCTAGCACTAAGGTTGTTTTCAAGTTGTATCCAAGTAATTGTGTCTCTCTTAATTGCAAATGGCATCAGGATAATGCCGTACTTGGACTACCATGTGCCCCAACAATAGAGCAAGCCATCCAGGATACATCCAGCCTGCTTACCCCCATTACAGCTCTGAGTCTCACTGTGAACACGCAGAAGAGCTCCCTAACACTAAAATGTGTGAGGGATATTATTATGCTTGCCAATCAGAGTCAGCCAGGCTTCTGTTGAGTTTGCTAGACTGATGACGGCAGCCTCGTCTGTGATCCCCCTAGGCCTGCTGGAGCTGTGGACATTCCACAAGTAAGTTATCAGCCTGCAGCTGGAACCTAAAACACCACAGACTGAAACGTGTCCTTGTCTCAATGAAAGGAGTCCAAGTATTGGATCACTGGCAATGCAGGACATTCCAAACAGAAAAAAAGCCCCACTGTAGAGGTATAATTACCATTATCACTTCCCTTACAGGCTGGCCAGCAATGTTATCTAATTTTGCTGCTTTCTGAGAGCACTGTGCTGCTGGAAATATGTACAACATTTTACATATTATTAATATGTACTGGATATTAACAAACCACACAATGACTTGTGAAAATTCCTGCATGCTTTTCTTGCACTAGCGCTAGCACTGTTCCAAAGATGCTGGCTAGCTGCCACAGTACTATCAATCACTATGAGATATGGCATGCCCCCACAGGCAGAAAATAGTTTTTCTGTAGTTTGAATGAAATTGTAGTTAGGTGGCATGGTGGTGCAACACATAGTCTTGCTGCCTCACAGTTCCAGGGTCCCTGGTTCAAACCTGAGCTGGGGTTACTGTCTGTGTGTAGTTTTGCATGTTCTGATATGCCGCCATGGAGTTTCTCTGTGTTCTCAGGTCTCCTCCCACCTTCCAAAAACATGCATGGAGGTACATTGGCTATGTTAAATTGCCCCTAGGTGTGAATAAATGGGTGTGCGCATGGTGACCTGTGATGACCCATCCAGGGTGTATTCTCAGTTAGGCTCTGGATCCACAGCAATCCTAACAAGGATAAAATGGTTGCTGAAGTCAAATGAATGAATAAATTGTAGTTAGTGATATATATATTTCTTCAGTCTTCTACTGATAAATGATCTTCAGTAAATCAAGATATATTTTTTTAAACATTTGAGTCTTTAAGTTCACCGGCTGACTGAAATGTCTTAATAATCATGCTGGATTCTTTTTGTTGCTGGATATTTCTGTGCAGTTGTTCAAAGCCACAACAGTCATTAAAACACCTAAATCCCCTCCTCTTAAAGTATTTACATTGAATTGTACAAGAGTAGTTTCCCAACTTGCTAACTCCTGCAAGGCGAATGTGAAAATGTATCCCATCATTATTTTCATCATTATTTACATCTACTCAAAATCTTACACTCTGCAATCTGCAAATCTTATGACCACACTTCGTCTGTGACATGTTTAAGAAAAAAAAACCCTGCCTCATTCCACCTGCGCTGTGTGAGAGAATAAAAACGCCAAAAGACGAATGGTGGGGGGAAAAAAAAGACAGGAGGGATGTAGGAGATTGCTGAGGCCGGCAGGCCGCAGCTCATCAGTAACACACTGTTTGACATGTCGAAGAGGCCCTGAGGAGGAGAGAGCGACACTGCAGTAATCCACACACACACATTTCCCTCCCAACCTTTACCAGTCTCATATATAACACTTTATATATCACTACATACTCTCGTCTGTTTACACAGCACTCTGATAGATATGGCCATCCCTGGAGTGTGAAGGAAGTGGGGTGTAGGAGTCTGACAGTGTTAAAGTTTTGTAAAGGACACCGCTATTGTTGCTAACAGTTTGGGGGTTTTTTTGCCGTACAAGATTGCTTGGCCTAATGAAATCTTAGAAAAATGAGAAAATTTTAGAAAGATGAGAAAAACAACACTTGTTGCTAAAGAGACTGCCATACCAGGCAATTCTCTGTAATTTAGTTGTATATAATGTGTATACTGTTTGTGGTATTAAGGGGTATTCAGTGTTTATAATAAATGTGTTTGAAGTACATACAGGAAATACAGAATGCTATTTCGTAATGTGTATATTTTTAAAAAACTCCTGATTCATCAGAGAGGAAATGGAAAGGTAGTAATGTGTCCACTGCCTCAATTCTATGCCAATTTCAATTGATCTATATTTTAAAAATGACTGGTGTTACTGGATGTTTTTAAAAGGTGACATGTAGTATAACAAGTCCTTTGTTATTCGCATGCTAGCATGCTAGCTAGTCAAGGTAGATGCTAGCTAGCAAGCAAAGCTACTATGATCTTGTAGCTATGCTATGCTCTGCCCAACAGATGGGAGAAAAATATCAACAGGTAAGCATTTGTGGCCCAACAATTTTGCAGAAAATGACTGCATAATCGAATGACCCTTCATTATTTAATGCACACTGGTTTGTGAAGGACACCTAGTGCTGCTGTTAGTTATCTTCCACCAGAACATTACCTCAAGTGAAATATCTCAAAATGCTGTATTTGCATTTTTTATTAGAAGGTGCTTGTAGTATGTATCAGGACTTTAATGTATTTTTGTTTATCCGTGGTCAGAGCTATAGCATTAAGACTACTAGTCTGAGAATGTCCAAGTATTTGAGTGAAGGTTTGACCCAAGGTATGGAAAATTCAGGCTGAAGTGTGTTAAATCGAAGTGACTGATGTTTAAAGGACACCATATATCGTCCTTCCGACCTTCAAGAATGTCATTACAAGAGGTGGCTAATTTCTTAAATCAAAAGATCAAACATTCAGGGTTGAATCCAATATCTATAGTAACTATGATTTGTTATGGCACAATGCAGAACAATGAATAAAAATTGTTATAACATTTCAGATTTTAGTCGTAAGCTGGTTTCACACTATACAGTTTTGATATTTTGCTGTCGGAGATGAAAATCAACAAAAGAATTCTTAGGTCATGAGTTGAGATTGGCTGCCTGAGAACATATAATGTGACCCATGTGACCAGAGGCGGTTGTCAGAATTTTTTTTAATTACTATATTAGTGTGTGACCACTGCAGGGCTCAATTAAAAGCCACCAAACAGGAGGACAGCATAGGATAATGCGAAACTCACATGACAACTACAAATATGGTAATGGAAATGGTGATACGTAAACAAAACATGCTAATGAACAGAAAACTTTGATACCAGACCTAAGCAGAACATAATCATTTTCTTTAATCTAAAATCTATCGAGGATCTTCATTGTATAATCTGACATGGAGAACGCATGTTATTGCACTTCGCCTGTTATAGAACTTCGGCCAAGATTTTATTGAGGTCATCTGAGGAATAATGACAAGTAATAATCTTACAAGACTCTTGAAATCACACAGTTTAAAACCAGCTTTAACGTTTTTCGTTGGCATTTTCATAAGTTAAGAAACATAAGCCACAGCGAATGGCACTATAGATTGTAGTCTATAACCTCATGCACTGCATAGCACACTGATTTAATAAGCTGTTTTTCCCCTTCTCATGATAAGTTTATAACACAGTCTTAATAGAAGACAGATTCTGCATTCCCCCACCAAGGCCTGGGCTCTGAAAACATATTGTTCACAATAAACTTGAAAGATTTTTTTTTTTTTTTTTTAAATGACTGTCCCGTGGTCTCAAGGGGAAAAACGTGGATCCAACTGTTTCCAGAATGTATCTGTGGAGTCAGCATTGACTGCCACATCCATGAATTGCTTTTAATTACATGATGAATACCATTTGGTTTTCAAGTCTGTTACATATTTTGTATGATGCGTCATTAGATGTTCAATATATTTACATAATCACCATCATGGCTAGATGGAAACATTTCGGTGTGTTTAGTGGGAACACAATTATGGCCCAATGAATACTAAAAGTAACTCAGATTTCACCTTGAGTCTTGATGCTTGCTATTTTTCAACCTTGTCATCTACCTTCTCTTTAGCATATGGATGATTACAAACAAAGCAAACAAAAACTTAGACACATTTAACCTGTACTGAGAAAAGAACAAAACAAACAAAAAAAACATATAAGAGAAGTCTAAGGGATTCTGTTGAAAATATTTGACTACAAGTTCAAAACTACAACCATTAAACTTACGATAAAACAAACATAGGAGAACGTTATCAAATCTGTTCTAATGTAGAGGTTTTATCCTAATTTCTAATACTGGAGCAATAATGTAAAAAGTAATTCTGGTTACTTGAACTTGATCCCATGAGAAAATGCCTAAGAATTTGCAAGAGAGGGTTTTATTTCATTTGGTTTCATACAAGTAAAGTCACAAGTAAAGGTATAAACACTACCTCTGTGCCAAACCCTGAACATAACCATAAATTCTTCCCTGAGACGGGACGGAAAAAAGCAGTCCCATATCTGAAGAAATTTCTTCTGAAGAATTCACTGAATCATTCTATAATAGATGTACATTAACAGTTTATTGATGCCTCAACAATAATAAATGACTTTTAAGTAAAGATGTTTTCTGTTCAATTCTCAGTACAGAGAAATGTGTGTGGGGGGGGGGGGGAATGCTGGTGTAATCCTTTAAATACCTTGGTATCACTTATATTTTGGTGTCACCGTTAACTGTCGTTTTAAGAGACATAAAAGTATTATATATAAAACAGCTCAGCACCTACGCTATCCTTTATTAGTTCTACTCATTTATTAAATGCAGGTCTTGAATTAAAAAAAAAAACCTGCAAAAGAAGTATTTCAGAATTTACTGTAGATTTTCATTGAAAAACTGTTATATACACTGACCGGCCACTTTAGTCTCCTGGGTTCTCCACACACAACAGTCTCTAGAGTTTACACACAGAATTTTGCAATTAAAAAAAAAGAAATTAAAAAATAACAAAAAGCATCCAGTGAGAATTTCTGTGGCAGAAATGCCTTGCTGATGAGAGAGTTCAGGAGAAAATAACTAATTAAGAAAGTAACTCAAATAACTACTCTTTATAACCACGGTGAGCAGAAAAGCATCTCAGAACGCATTTTTCATAATTTTTCATTATATACAATTTCCTTTACTTAATGTTTCATACTATGTAATGTTGCCTTACAATTCTTTCAAAAGACTAAATCCAATATATAAAGTTTAGTTTTGTTTAGTTTAATGATTCAAGATTCAGTGCATTGTACATTAGATAGCATACTTTCGAACTGACCCTTAACCTCTGGAAACTCCTTAAAATACCACAAAATCTAAATTTAGAGATGCAAGTGTTAATCACATTTTATATTACACTGTCACATGCTCCTTCTCTGACCAAGATAAGAGGATTTTTCCCAGGATCTACTGATATACAGTGTACGTTGAGACACATGCTTCTCTCTCTCTCTCTCTCTCTCTCTCTCTCTCTCTCTCTCATTGTCTTTGTCTTTCTCTCTCTCTCTCTCCCTTTGTCTGTCTCTCTCTTTGTCTCTGTCTTTCTCTCTCTCTCCCTTCCTCTATCTGTCTGTCTGTCTGTCTCTCTCTGTCTTTGTCTTTCTCTCTCCCTCTCTTTGTCTCTGTCTTTCTCTCTCTCTCTTCCTCTATCTGTCTGTCTGTCTCTCTCCCTTTGTCTGTCTCTCTTTCTGTCTTTCTCTCTCTCTCTTCCTCTATATCTCTCTCTCTCTCTCTCTCTCTCTCTCTCTCTCTCTCTCTCCCTCTCTCTCTCTGCCATGAGTTTCTT
>JANDJT010000103.1:17487134-17506857 GCA_024331685.1 Stegophilus panzeri
CTCTCTCTCTCTCTCTCTCTCTCTCTCTCTCTCTCTCTCTCTCTCTCTCTCTCTCTCTCTCTCTCTCTCCCTCTCTCACTCTGCCATGAGTTTCTTCTAACTTGGTCTTGCCATTTATGTGGTCAGGTCATGCACAGTGATATATTGCTTCCTGACTGAAGCAAAACACTAAAGTATCAGTGAAGAACCATGAATCATGCAGTAATGAGATTTTATAATGGTGGTAGTGGCCTGGTGAATAACCAGAATGAAAGCGAGAGAGAGAGAGAGAGAGAGAGAGAGAGAGAGAGAGAGTTTGATTCAGGCTGTGAGGATCAACTCTCACTCGTTCTTGTTTCTTGTTTTCTTTTTTTCATCTTCTTTGCTCTGTCATTTACTTGTTTCCTCATAAAAAGTCAACTAAAGCTGTTTCTTTATTTTCTCAGATACAAAGCCACATATTCATCACATATTAAAAAGAGACCAAATTAAAAATAAAACAAATAGAGAAATCTCCTATGTGCTACAAATAAAGCTGAAGAGAGGATTTATGAAAGGATGAGGTTGGCACTAATATTTGTTTTACATTAGAAACATTTTGTTTCCATGGCAGCACTGGGGTCCTGAAGGGGTACACTTGGGCAGAACTAATTTTGTGGCTAGAAAATGTTTTGAATATATTTGCTCTCTCATAAACACTAGGAGGTTTTGGGGGGAACATAAAAGTAAACTGCATTGGCATGAAAGGCTGTTTTTTATTTATGTATGTAGACTTGAGTCCTCCGGTTCTAGCCATGCTCCAGAGCATCTGCTGCTGCACAGACAGTGGGTCAGACCATGACTGAGGAGACACAGAGTAAGAGCGAACAGGAATGAGAGAGAGAACGAGAGAGAAACAGGGACAGGAAGGAAGAGAGGAGTCTGGGAGAAATCGCTGTTCACTCAACCCGCAGTCTGCCAGGACTTATGGAAGTAATTGTGGTGCACATAGTTTAGGTCACACTGTGAATCGATAGATTCCAGAGCCTCTGCCACTTGACATGCACAGATCGGCTTTGAGGGCCTCCACCAACTTAATTTGGCTTTAAGGTTACACCGCTTGAGTTTTGAGCAAAACAAAGAGATTTAGTTGGACAATGGGTAAATATGTTGTAATTACATGTCATTTTTGTGCATGCATAGCATACGTATGATTTTAAACTACATAACGTAAACTTATGTTTAAAGAAAAACATTTGGATGTTACATAAGGAATAAAACACTGCAGTGTTGTATTCCTCTTGCACCACAGTAAAATTACAACAGCTTAAAAACAATTAAAATTGTTTGTTTTTTTATTAAAGAACAATACATCCTACATTGTATGATGTACATACATCTAAATACTACCAAATACTACCAAAAGAATTGAATTAAAGAGCTACCAAAAGCTGAAAGTACTTGAAAGTGGATTTGCTTGTATTATTTTGTTTGTTTATTTGTTTGTTTGTTTGTTTTACCCATTTTTCATGATTAATATGCTTTCTAATTAAATTCTGCGTAGACCTCTTTTTTGAGTCTCTTTGTATGCTGTATGCTTGAAGCATCTCCAAGAAAAATATGACACTAATAATTACCTACCTTTTAATTACAGTGCATATTGAAAACTCCACAGCACTGCAGAATTCCCCCAAACATCTTTTGACAGTATCTTTAAAGACTGCCACATTGCTGTAAACACACACACACACACACACACACACGCACAGATACACACACAGAGCTGACTGCAGGTTCCTGCCTGCTTTACTGTCAGGTATAAACTGCAATATAATTACATATATGCAGAAGTCGTAACAAGTGAAAAGTGAATATTCTTATATGGAAGATGATCAGTTACATTCAACTGCCATCATCTTTCTGTCTCCAGTTAAACCTTCATCATCAGAAATGTTTAAGATTGCACTGGCATGCTCAGAGTGTAATAAATCAAAATACATACACATGCTCACGCACACACATTACTAAACCTGACAGAGTCTATATCTGATAGTGATCAATTTGAGTCATCATCCAGACAGGAGTATGTTGTATGTTGCAGGCATTTCAGTACTGCTTCAGAGAACTGTTTCCTCTTTGCCCCCATCATGTCTGAGCCTTTGACTTACAAAGAGACTCATCACCTTTTGATCTGAGTAAAGTCCTGACACAAACTGTTAATAATCAAGAAAGAGTATATCAGACATTTCTGGGTTAAGTCACGGCAAAATCCCCAGTGTTGAATTAACATCTATGCAATTTGTATATGTCTAATTGGACACTAATGAACTCTGAAAGAGTTAAATCAATGCTCTAGGTCTTAATTCAACACTGAGGATTTTGCTGTGTATTCACCAATGATATTTAAAGGACAAGACCTACTTCCACCAAAAAGGCCAGTGTTACTAATAGTGAATTAACATAAACAAGTGGCAGTTATGTGCAAATGCTAATTCAGTAATACACTGGAGTTAGCTACATTTACCACTGGATAGATTATGAAGTCTATATGAAGTTGGCCTGACACAATTTTAGCATAGATTTCCCAATCACCGAATTGAGGCTTGGGCAAATCTGCTCTCATTCACCACAGATCTCTGAATCCAGTTCATCATCCTTCTTTTTGTATTTTAGGGTGAGGACAAAATGTAAGCACAGTAATAATGCTTCTATAAGAGATTATTTGGCATGTCATACCAAATGGTCATTAGGAACAGCAAACGGAGTTTGCATGTTCTCCCTCTTCGAGGGTTTCCTCCAGGTACTCCAGTTTCCTTCCTCCAGTCCATAGATGTTGTACAGTAGGCTGTTTGGCATTTCAAATTGTCCATAGTGTGTGAATGGGTGTGTGAATGTGTGTGCGATTGGGCCCTATGATGGGTTGGTTTTATGCCCCGAGTTCCCTGGGATAGGCTCCAGGCTCCCCTGTGACCCTGTGTAGGATAAGATGCATGGAAAATGGATGGATGGATTAAGTTTCAGTTCTCATTGAAAGAAAGAGACAATCTCCTCAACCAATATTTCATCCACAATCTTCTCTTTTTTTTCTTGATTCTGTACAAAATAAGTACAAATAGATTGAGAGCATGTGCATTTATTTTTGAGAAAGCAGGATTGAGGATGAGGCATGCTTCCTTGATGATCTCTCCTTATAAAAATCAAAAGTGAAAGGGAAAACTCTAGTAAAATGTACCGTACAGTACATTTACTGTAAAGTACAGTAACAAAGTAATTGCACTTGTTTACTTTCCACTTCTGCTGTGGATTAAATCTTGGAATTCTGTATTTCTTTAGTGAGCTAGTGAAGAAAATTAGCCTTTTACAGTTTTCCCATTTCAGGTAAACACTGAGCAATCAGACAATTACTGTAAACATCAGCATCAAAGCGAGCACTCCAAGTTTTATAGGAATGGCATCACCTGTGAAATAGAGAACAGACGAAGGCTCAGATGCAGATCCAGTGCTTGGGTAAATCTTCCCATTTAACCACATCAAACAGGAGAGAAAGAGAGACGCTTTGACAAAGCTCACCCACGGAGGTCTGAACCGTGCAGGGCGGCCGTGGTGGGGCATTGTGGGATTGTGGCCACACTACAGAGAGATTCCATTTCTGGAGCAGGGATCTGGCAGTGGCTGGCAAAGAGCAAAAGCGAGTGAAAGAGGGGTCAGCTCTCTGTCTCTCTCGCTCTCTCAGTGGGATGTTTGAAAGGGTGTGGGCTGCTGTGTGAGGAAGATGGAACTTTAGATGTCTCTCTCTCTCTCTCTCTCTCTCTCTCTCTCGCGCGCACGCGTGCTCTCTCTCTGAGATATTTTTATTTGCTGTAATGTTTGTGAACCTAGGTAAGATTGTGTAGGCCCACATCACCAGAATCTTCTCTCTCTATCATTGCGCTCTCACTCTAAATCTGGATTTGTTTAAACAAGTCTCAGGCTTACTCTGAGCAGATGCTGGCCATACTGAAGCTCAGCTCTGGCTTGATGACTGCCAAACAGTGTTGATCTCATACACTCTTCCTTCTCCTCTTTTTCTGAGCTTTGAAGGTTTATTGTTCAGCTATCAGCTTCTCCAGAAAGTTCAGTTCTCCTCCAGTCTTTTAATATTATTGATTATTATTTTATTATATATACTGATTATTACTGCATATTTACAGTATTTGGTTTCTTTCTTTGTCAAAGTCAGAAAATTTTTTTGAACAGGCATGTTCTGTATGCATACTGTTGCGATGGAAATGCAGTATGCCTAAATATGGTAATATATAAAAGACTAATAAATATGTCTATACTCTTTATAGCTCATCTAGAATATCATAATGATTTAAAAAAAAAAATTGAAAGCAATCCACTATAATAAACAACATTATAATCTTTGCATATGGAGCTTAATTATTTATCTGAGTTTTGGCTAAACACATGTCCATGTTTCATTGTTTTTCAGGACCACCAAATACACAAGTTGATACCGTGCCTTCAAACTGACACAAATGTACTCACTTTAAAAGCACAAAAACAATGCTTTTTACAATGATTTTTAAATATTTTATTTAGCTATTTAATTAATAGCTACATTTCTTAATATCATTTGTTGTGTTTTTATTTTGCCAATTCTGAATATGACCCATACTGGGCAAAAAAATTTGGCATTTACTTGTGCATTAGCAGTACAAGTTCGGAAGTCCAGTGCTAGTGTCTCAAAGGTTTATAAGTTCAAATCCCAGGACTACCAGAGAGTTGGAGTCTTAACTTTTCAACTTTCAAACACTGTGCTTGGATCGTATCCTGTCTCACTTGTATGTCGCACTAAATAAAAGCATCAGCCAAATAAAAAAATATAGATATAACCACTGAATGAGTTATTGCGTTTTATGGCAACTGTTGGTCAATGTGTCCAGGTGACAACAATATTCCAATCTCTCCACAATTCTTCCTACATGAAAAGAATCCCTGACTTAAAAAGGCCACATTAAGTCTCAGTTAGGTTTAACTTAAACTGCACCTTAGATATTCTCTAGCAAAGTGAAAACAGGTGCTGTGGTCAGATGAAACTAAAAAAAAAAAAAAAGCTAAAGTTTTGGATGTCCTCCAAAATACTATGTCTGGAGAAAAGCCGGTATAGTTAACCATCATTTAAGCAGTAAAACACAGTGGTGAGAGGATCCTGTTGTGCAGGTGTTTCTCTTTAGCAGGGAGTGAGGTACGTGTCAGGATTTAATGGAAGATGGATGGCACAAAATACAGGCTAAGTTTTGAATAAAGCCTGCAGCCCTCAGCTAGGAAGTGAGAATGAGAAGATCACCTTTCAGTGTGACAAGTTCAACAACAAAGCAACCGTACAGTAGCTGCAGGACAGAAACGTCAGAACGTCCGATTTTACTGAAAAGCAAATGTTTCATGGTGACAAGTTCAACACCCAAGCAATAACACAGCAGCTGACGGACAGAAAGTTGAATATCCGACCTCAATCTTAATGATTTAAAAGTGGCAGTCAATCAACAGTCACCACACTTTTTGACAGTTTAAACAAATATAAGATGGAATATAAAATATTTCTTTTCTTTTAATTATATACACTGATTAGCCATAACATTAAAACCACCTGCCTAGTGTTGTGTAGGTCCAACTTGTGCCACCAAAACAGCTCTGACCAGTCGAGGCATGGACTCCACAAGACCTCTGAAAGTGTGCTGTGGTATCTTACACAGAGACGTTAGCACCAGATCCTTTAAGTGCTGTAAGTTGCGAGGTGTGTCCTCCATGGATGCTTGATCAGACTGAGATCTGGGGAATTTGGAGGCCAAGCCAGAACCTTGAACTCTGTGTCATGTTCCTCAAACCATTCCTGAACAATTTTTGCAGTGTGGCAGAGCACATTATCTTGCTGAAAGAGGCCACTGCCATTAGGGAATACCGTTTCCATGAAGAGGTGTACTTGGTCTGCAACAGTGTTTAGGTAGGTGGTACGCATAACATCCACATGAATGCCAGGACCCGAGCATCACACTGCCTCTGCCAGCTTGCCTTTTTCCCATAGTGCACCCTGGTGTCATATCTTCTCCAGGTAAGCAATGCACACACACTGGCCATCCACATGATGTAAAAGAAAACATGATTCATCAGACCAGGCCTCCTTTTTCATTGCTCCATGGTCCAGTTCTGATGCTCACGTGCCCATTGTAGGCGCTTTCAGCGGTGGACAGGGGTCAGCATGGGAACTCTGACTGTGGTCTGCGGCTACTCGACCCCATACGCAGCAAGCTTCGATGCGCTGTGTGTTCTGACACCGTTCTATCAAAGCCATTAATGTTGGTTTATATAGAGTCAAGATTCTGATTCAAAGCAAAATGTGTAAGGAACAAAACACAACTTGGCATTCAATATCAGAAAGTCCTATAGTGTTTTTATTCCTCTTTTGCCACAGCAGAAGGATACACCTTCTGTCTTAAAAACTCTTCTGTGGTGGAAAAACGTCTGACCATTACAAAGTGCTGACACTGGAGACTCCTGCCATAAAAATGTTAATGTCTCCTTACAGAAAACTTATATATATTACTGATTTTAATCGCTTTATTCATCTATTTAATCTGTTCATTATTAGCCTTAGATTATATAGATCATCCTCCAGACAAGTTCCTATGAATTAGCTGTTGCTATGAAAACAATAATGTATTAGAGCAAGCACATTAAAACAAACCTGTGATCTTCTGTGCAGATGGAACTACTGTCAGAGATGTTGTTATAGAAACTTAATCACACACTTGTGACCAATCAAATTCAGAAATTCAATATCACTGTGGTATAATATATTTTATAACACTTGTATAAGGTTAATTTTAAGTATCGAGTCTTAAAATATAAGCATACATAATTATTCTTTCTATAGAAACCTTGTTGTATAACTTCTTTAGGCATATCCTGATTCTGAAAGAGAACCGCAGAGGCTTTGATTACTGAACACAGACATGGTTAACACACCGTGACTACTCTGTTTCCCTCGCTCGCTCCCTCTCTCTTCCTCTTCTCTCATTTCTAAACCAGGCTGCTAAATCCCTCCTCTCTCTGTGAGCATTGTTCCAGATCCTGCCTCCTGCCTATCCGTAATCTGGGAAAAAGTAGGAGAGAGGGAATGAGGGGATGTTGGGAGCAGAGTGGAGAGTGAATAAGGGAGGGTGAAACCGTGACTAACTCCATGGTAACACAACAAGAGAAGAAATCCCCCAAATAATAAATTCAATTAGACACTCTGGATGTGGGCCAAAATCACTTAATCACTATTTTATGAGAAAGAGAGAAAGATAGAGACTGACTGGCAGACAGACAAACAGTTTTAGGGGGAAAAATGTAGACAATGTCAGCAAAGAAGAAGGAACCAAAACCACTTATACTTACTTTCTTATATGTTGACCTGATGTCCTGATTCCCAAGTTATCATTCTGAAGTCTGTGCATTCAAATGTGCTGCTAATATTAGTAATCTAACCTGATCTATTTTTGAATCTTCCTCAACTTTCTTCCTGTCTTAAAAGTCGACATAATGATTATAATATTTATTTAATTATAATAATTGATTTCTAAAAGAAAGTTAGCTTTAAAAAAAAAGATAAACCAACTAGACTTGAGGGTGGTCCATCTGGCCCTGAAGTCCTTCTTGCAAGTTATCAGACGTGACTGTTCTGATCCATTCAGACCATCAGCTTAGCCCATAGATGGGCTAGACATCACTCTCTGAGGATCTCCTGCTCATGGGGCTTATTTAGAGGTGTACCACACCAGGACATCTGGGCTGCTGCTACCTGGGTGTCATTATGCACCTTCTCCAAGTGTTGCAAGGTTAACATCGCCCCTCTTGGTAGTGAGTGTGTGACGGTCATCTATGAGCACCTTTCAAGGCAGTCCTAGGGTCAGGCCTGTTCCTTGTGACATTGCTGGCGGATGTAATCCAGGTGTTATAGCTCGGATTTAAACCTGAAATGGGTCCCAGTCCTACTCCTGATACACACCTCTAGTTTCCACCGGATGCCATGTGCCACAGTTAAATACGTAGCTAGCATTATTATAACTTTCCTTTGATGAAAATCCATTTTGGGCATTCTAAAAAACACCATGGTAATGTGTACATGGCTACATGTCACTATGTAAACAACTATATAGCATGTCTTATTTCCAGCATACACAGCCAGCCATGGCGTTATGCCCGTGAGCTGCAGACCAGCAGGTTGAGTTAGTGCTCAGTTAGCGCCCAGAGTAAGGCAGGAACTCATCCCAGAGGTCTCTCTATTGCCTGGGGTGTTTTTCTAGGCTGGTGTTTGTTTTGGATCTCGAAACACACATATGGGTTAAAAACATCAGAGAGGGTGTGTAAAAGCTATTCATGGATCAGTGCTACAGGTCACACAGATCAGGGGTCAAAAGTCAGGGTAAATCAAAGTGTGTGGTGTGGTCTGTAAATGAATTTTTGCTGTGCTTGTATGGATCTCCACCATGGAGGTGTCAGAGAAGACTATTAAAACTGATAGATTAGAATGTACACCATGCCTTGACACATACACTCCTCCCAACCCTAAATACACACACAGACACACACAGAGTCTTGGCTGAAATAATTACAACTATAAAAAGGCACTATATTTTCAAGAAGAAATGCAAGAATGTCTCCTTGAGAGGTTTTTAATATTTTTATTTATTAACAGGATAAAATATGCACTGATTTATTGTTAAAGGTCAATATTAATGCTGCTTTTACTCTCTGAAGAGAACTCTCCATACTGAAGTTAGCTCATATCCAGGGTGAGGTCACTGGAAATCCACAGATAATAAGCTCTGTAGGCTTTTTCATCCCTGCCAAGTGGGATTTTATTTATTTAATTTTTTATTTTTTTTTTAAATCTCAGCTTGTCTTTACTTGTGATCTCAGATGCTATTCAGTAGAGAACACTCCAGAGAAGTGTGTTTGAGAGAGGGGTGGGGATGCCACTTGTTCTAATACCTGTGGTTTTCCTAAGATGAAAACATTTAGTTAGAACAATGGAGAGGGTGAGGGAGAAAAACCAAGTTTGACAGAAACAGATATGTATGAAGTCATTACTTTACAGACACCATTACAGCCTCTCTATTTTCTCACTTTTACAGCTGCAGGGTCTCTCGAGAGGGCAAGAGACATAGAGACAAAAAGAGAAAGAGAGCGTGAGAGAGAAAAAAAAAAGCCATGGCTGATTGTGGCCAAACTGAGAGATTAAAGTCTTTTGAACGCATAGAAACCAAACCAAAATTTTGGACGCTTGTGCTTTTTCCCTTTCCATACGGTCACACAGTTATCACAGTTGCAGGAAATTACACATCTCTTCCCTGAGGCACTGCTGTCTTTAGAAATATTATGCAACTATATTGTTAATACCACAGGGAAAGAAATGAAAGGTTTTAGATAGGATAGTGAGAGTGGGGGACTTTCTGTTTTCCTGTACATTACCAAAATGAAATTAAAGTTTTAAGATAAAAAATTGTTAGGAAGGTTTTCATGTTTAATATCATGTAAATTACATGTCATTGTGGATATATTAAAAAAATATACATACTGTATGTTATTACAATATGTAATTACATACAGTACTACATAACTGTAGTATAATATAATTTTAGAATAGTCCAGTGTTTCCAATCCTGCTCATATAGGATCTCTATATTTTAGAGTTTTTCAGCTCTTACATTCCTGTTTTTTAATTCACAGAAGAGTTATCAATGAGCTGATTAGTTGAATTGGGTGTGTTAGAGCTGAAAAACATTCAAATGTGCAGTGCACATTGGTCACATGACCAGATTAATTTTATTTAAATATGTACCCGAGACTGCAATAGGTTGGCACCCTGTCCAGGGTGTCCCCTGCCTTGTGCCCCGAGTCCCCTGGGATAGGCTCCACGCTCCCCTGGATAAGCAGTACAGAAATGGATGGATGGATGGATGGATGGATGGATGGACGTACCTGAGAAAGAAGATGTCTGTATCAGAACTCTATAAAAGGAATTATGTAAAGCCTGTTATAATAAAATAGGCTATGTTTACCTTATTTAGTAAATGTAATTTTTAAAGGGGTTGTTATTGATTATTTTAATAAAAAATTGTAATGAGTGCCACATTTATAATATTCTCACATGAGCTATAAATGTGAACAGTCACAGGTGAAACCGTGGAAACACAGCAGCTCACTGCTCATAGATAATTCTGACTATCCACATTATATATGTATATTAAATGTAGCAATATTAACATTGTGGTTAGTTTGCAACATGAAGAAAAAAATACAAGTTAGTGAATGGGTTTCATTTTTAAAAACAATTGTATTTAATTGTGTATGTGTTGAAACTTTCCTTTCCTAAAAGTCACAATTGTGACAGTGAATAAATCTTCCATCCACCCATCCATCCATTTTCTGTACCACTTATCCTACACAGGGTCACGGGGGAGCCTGGAACCTATCCCAGGGAGTTCGGGGCACAAGGCGGGGGGCAACCTGGAAAGGGTGCCAACCTATAACAGGTCACAATCACACACACACACACACACACTACGGAAAATTTGGAAATGCTAATTAGCCTACAACGCATGTCTTTGGACCGGCGGGAGGAAACCAGAGTACCCGGAGGAAACCCCCAAGGCTCGGGGAGAGCATGCAGGCTCCACACACACAGGGTGGAGGTGGGATTCGAAGCCCCAACTCCGGAGATTCGAGGCAAACGTGCTAACCACTAAACCTCCTTGCCATCCCCCAAATAAAATTTATATGTACACAAATGTATAGTTTTTGAAAATGTACACAGTTTGTACAGCAGGGCTGTAGGATGCACTCATAGCTGGAAGAAACTGGGGATTACTGTAAACTACTTAAACTGTATTGTCAGTAGACTATTGATGTTAACTGTTGTTACATAGACATAATAAGAGGATAAAACTTGTGTGGATTATTCCATGGCTTAGAATTGTAGCCTGAGCCATTAGCCATGTAGAATTGAGTATTTTGGAGGATGTATGTATGTATGTATTTATTTATTTATTTATTTATTATTTTTACAGTAGTAGTAATCTACTTAGACGATTTTGAATTGTATGAATAGTAGACTATTTTGGATTCTTCTCTGAGTGGTGAATCAAACGAATCAACCCTCGCATGATTCGATTCACTCATAGCATAATAGTATGTTCAAAAGTGTCGGATCAGTAAAGTGAATCTTGTCACTATAGTAAAAGGCTCCGATTTTAGAGATCAGCCTCCAGTGGTGATGGCGAACTTGGAGTTGAAAGCACGCTAACGGAAGTTGTCTCAGCTCATCTAGTCCCGGTGCAATGCGTTCGCTCTTCTCCGAGGTCTAACGACTCCAAACACTCCAAACACCGACACAGTTCTTCGGCTCATCGGCGCTGCACCAGCCGCAATTCATCGGGTGATTCGGGGCTCTGGATGCTCTCTCTGAACCCGCAGAGTCCCCAGCGATTTCATTGAAGTCTGGATGCGCGTTTTGATTTGCGCTTTATTTTGGAAGTGCATGAAGACACAATGAGGAGCTGTGACTCATGCTGCAGGAGAATGGACATTACTGTAACACTGCTGCTGGTAACGCTTGGTGAGTCCAAACCACTCATTCATGTTTTCGACGTTACTGAACACACTCTTTTAACAGTCCAAGCTTTCTAAATGGGTTCTACTCTTTTCTCAAAGTTGCAGAGTTATCCAGGACAAACAAACAAACAAACAAACAAACAAAAACCTTAAGGGTGCTTAAGTACCCAATATCTGTATATAGGATAATTCTGTTTGACACAAAAATGTGCACATGTTACAATGCGCAAATGTGCAGGGTGTGCATGCAAAAAAAATAAATGAGCACATTTGGAAAATTGTTCACTTGTTTGTGTGTTTAACTGCCCTGAATAAACCTTTTTTATAATATCTGATCATATATCCATCAGAAATGAGGGGTGGCATGTTTCATCCACCCAAAGAGAAGAGTCAGATACATATTTTTTTCTTTATGTTATGAATAAAACTAAGATTGTAGTCAGGCTTCGGGATATTTTTTATTTCATTCTCAGTTTATTCTTAATGAAAATTTCACACAACAGATAACCTTGTAGTCTCTATAATCCAAAGAGTGTTTGAGACATGTCACATCATGCTGTTTTCTTTCTTTCTTTCTTTCTTTCTTTTTTTACCATAATGCAAACTACTTTTCATCTTCCTCAAATCCCATATTAGATTGTTTAGAATTCACAATTTTTTTGGCTCACAATGTGCCACCAAGTCATTACGCATCACATCATAAACTGCTGTATCTCTGTAATATGTAAAGTAATATCATAAGTTCTGCATTACAAGATGTGCAAACTGTCTCATGGCTCATGCAGACAAAACATGTTACAGACGTAATGCATAACTTTACTGCTACATGATCTTCAGTAATTTGTTCCTTATTTTTATCACACTCTCTAGATGTTGATGAAATCCAAAAGGCATCCTAAATTTATTGATATTAGTCTTCAGTTGTTTTGTATAGGATCCATTTGGCTAATGTGGTCAATCTGAAGAGGAACAATTTTTGAAAACTGTTTTCCAGACTGTTGTTTGGAAAGATGAAAATACTGGTCTTTTCACAGAAAAAAAAATCTGAGGAAAATTGAACCTTTGCTTTTGATTCTGTCCTGCGTTCCTTCTCGAAGTCTGCACTTTGGTGATGTTGAGGTGTGTGAGTGATCACACTGATAAAAATTTAAATGGTTGCATCATGATGAACTCAGCGGATTGCATGTTGTAGTTCTTTCTAAAACTGAATACGATTTATAAATGTGTAGGCTATACACATTAATTAGATTACTGATCACACTCTGTATAATCAATTTCACATCATTTGTTACTCTAATGGTAAATGCTGCTTGATGACAAGTTAAATGACTAACAAAAGACACTTCAGGATTCATTTTCTTTGAACACCTTTTTCACTGTTGTTGGCTTTAATGTTGCTGCATCAGCCTTACAACTCATCCGCAGTGATTGGTCTTCGATAATTGCAACAGGTTTTGGGTCATAGACAGCTGTTGTGTCTGCCTCAACAGGCTCAGTAAGGTCACACAGAGGGCGCTCATGAGCGTACTCTGGTTCTGGAGTCGCCTCCTGTCCTGAACATTTTAGCATTTTCTCTGTACCCAACACACCTGATTCAGTTAATAAGCCAATTACCAGCACTTACTGAGTTGAAGTGGGTGTGTTAGAGCAGGGAAAACACCAAATGTGCTGGACCAGGGGTACCCTACTACATCACTGACTTTCTTCAGTATTGCTTTCTCTTTTCCAAAAGGCCTACAAGCTCACATTTGTAAGAACAATGTTTCCATGCTATGGAGGTTCAATGGGGAGATTATGTTTAAATCATTTATTTTCGGAGGAAGAGACGGTAATAAAGCGCACTCCCTGGGGCTCTTGGGTAGATGAGGGTCATTCAGGATTTGAAGGCTTCACTTTAGCTCTCTGTAATGCTGGCCTGGCATGGTAAGCACAGATTACTGCATTGCCCCTGACCCGTTCCATCTGCTAGAAATGAGAGCCGGAGGCCAAACATTCAGCTCTCACTTCAAATGGAGCCCAGAGATAAAAAAGCGATATTCTCAAATCCACTGAACTCTCAAGTGTGTTTAAAGGAATCTAACATTCAATTAAGTGGCACGTTATTGCAGCCTTTCCTGGCACCCATAAAACTGCCGATGTCAGACTGGATTAGAGCGTACTGTAAATTTATGAGGGGGAAAAAACCTCAGGATAAGGTCGAAGAGAAACCAAAGGAGCAGCTTAGAGCTCGGCTTGATGTTATGCAGAGCCGTTTTCCTACACACTGACACTAAAGTTGTGAAATCCTACACAGTAGACTAAGAGGCAAAAATAATTAGGCTGCTGGCACATACGAGTTAGCAAATCTCAATAAAATGTATAAAGTAATATTAATCAAACATAAAAACAATATTCAGTCCAAATCTAATTAGACACTAAGCAAAACAGATATGAGGCAATGTAATCTAATACATACACTTACTCCTGTGCACATTAAGATCTATTTCTTTTTTTATATACATCCAATAAATTTCCTGTGGATACATAACACTTGTGTATATAACCTGTATTGACACAGGAACTAATAAACAGTGTCTTGAGAGAAGGCTATCAGAGACAGGCTGTCCCTCAGACATGAAGGGAGACACGGTAAAGTGCTTTAGAAGAGAAGCAGCATGTCACCGAAGTCCTGGATTTCTCTCACCAGCTTTGGTCGATTCAGAGCTCGTCTGTCTGTTTGTCAGCTGTCCCAGGACTGTTAGCTCACTGATGGGATCCGTCCAACTGGAAATGTTCTCGGTGGTTAAAGCATGGGGAACTGAGTGGGTGCTTTGAATTAGAGCTTGAGAAAAAGTGGTTATGAGCCTCAGGCTGGAGTAGTAGGGGCTATTTGGCTTCCAGGTATGGAGGTTTGACAATTAACCTCATATGAAGGATTTTAAAAAGCAGATTTGTTAAGCGAAAGCAGAAAAACAGGCAGGGTCAGACACCAACTCATTTGTGATACACTGGTAACATTTAAGAGTACAGTAGACAAAGGCTGGCAGCATACTCATGCATGGAAATTATAATGAAATCATGTCCAGTCATGTCCTCTCTGTACCCAGGCTGCTGGACGCCAGTAGGTCGTAAATGCCCTCAATGGGTCATGGGTCATAAATACACTCCATGGTTCAGTGCCACTGTATATTTATACTGTAGGTTTTGGCATCATGTATGCATTCATAATGCTGGATGATCTTATTTGATTATGAAGTGGCATTATGAAGTGGCTCATCACTGTACTGGCTTTATTCTGTCCATGAATATCAGATTTACATTAATCTGTCTAAGTCTCTGTACCAGCGTCAAGTCAGTTTGGTTCAGATTCCTAATGAGTCCATGGATATAAACATAACATCAAACTTTATCAATCTTTGAATAAATAGCAAGGTTTTCTGTTTTTTAAAAAAATCCTGTGAATACAAAATTGCCTTCCTTGAAAAAACTGAAACTGTGCAACTCGATGACAAGGCAGGGAGCTAACGTGCCATTAGAAAATCTCCCAACAGCAGACATGTCAGGTTGCCTTTTCATGTTATTGCAATATGTTTACATAATAGAAGCCTTCCGGGTTTTGCTGTGGCCAACTTCTCCACAGTGGTTTCAGATATCACAGTTTAGAATTATTCACTTGGCAGGCTTGATGAGTGGGAGTAGGTGCAGGTGCAAATGGAGCCGGTATGTCCTCAGGGTGAAGAGAGAGAGAGAGAGACAGAGAGAGAGAGAGAGACAGACAAATGGGGGGGGACACTTGGGACAGAATACTGTACTACTGTTAACACAGCCGCCCCAGAAGGTAACACGATACATTAAGATCCAGGGGGGTGTAAACATTTGAACAGGATTTGGATTACATTTTAATAAAATGTTTGCAAGCTGATGCAATCACAATCACAGATGAGCTTGTATGTTTTGGATCATGAGAAGATCCTTTCTTCCTCTACACTTTGTCCTTTCCATCATTTTGATAGAGGTTAATCTTGGTTCCAGAAATTTCGTGGCTCATCCCTGTATTTCTTTGCAGATTTCTATCTGGCTTTCCGATTCTTACTGCTGATGAGTGGTTTGCATCTTGTGGTATAGCATCTATATTTTAGCTCTCTATGTCTTTTTCAAATGGTGGATTGTGATACCTTCACCCCTGCCCTGTGAAGGTTGTTGGTGATGTCACTGACTGTTGTTTTTGGGTTTTTCTTCACAGCTCTCACAACATTTCTATCATCAGCTGTTGTTGATTTCCTTGGCTGACCCATTTGGTGTCTGTTGCTCAGTACACCAGTGGTTTCTTTCTTTTTCAGGGCATTCCAAATTGTTGTATTAGCTATGTCCAATTATTGATTTTCCCTCTTTTCTCAGATTCAAAATGGCTTGCTTTTCTCCCATAGACACTGTCTGATCTTCATGTTGGCTTATGCTTTTTAACAACAAAGGCAGTCTTCACAGAACCAAAATATTTATTGTTTAAACTAAAATTTAGAGATATTTATTGTTTAAACTATCAATCTAACAGGACATACCTGGGTAACAAGAAACACATGTCATTCACATGTTCCAATATTTTTGCTATATGTTCTATGTTGTTTAACACATCTACATATAAATACCGGTAAATAAAAGCTAAACTCTCTTCTCATATTCATCTTTTGATCTGAAACCCAAATGTCTTCAATCAACAGCAAAAATAAATGCTGTTGCCTTGCTGTTCCAATAGTTTCTGAGGGGACTATAGCTCAAAATACTGTCATTAATGCAAACATTTCAGCAAGGTTAATATTGGCTTACTTTCATTTTTTGTGGTAAAATATGACAAACTTTTCCATTCCAGAACTGTATATTTCCAACACATTGCATATTTCCAAAAATAATGGCTTTCAGTAAGGGGGAGGAAGGCAGCTAAGACCGCTGCATCCACAACAACCCACACACCTGCATCTCCTAAATTTACATTTATGGCATTTGGCAGATGCCTTTATCCACAGTGATTTGCATTTACCTCATTTATACAACAGAGCATTTGAGGGTTAAGGCCTCAAGGGCCCAGTGATGGCAGCTTGGTGGTGTTGGGATTTGAACTCGTGACCTTCTGATCAGGAGTCCAATGTCCCCATCCCATTAGTCTCCTAAGCCTAGTGTGAACTGTTCTGATACAACCATTGTTTACAAGTCAGGGAATGAATGCAAACTATAAGTGGAGTTTTGCCATTCAGCTACATCACTTAGATGCAGTACTATATCTGAAATTTGCTTTAAGATAGATTTTAATATCCTGTGGAGATACCCTTTGGTTAGCCTGAGTCTGTTTATTGCATGTTACATGCTATTTGCATGCAAGTAAATGTTGGAAGTCCTAAATTTTGTACCTGTTGCCCCACATGCATGGTCACTAATGAATTCACTTGAGGTGGTGAGATTACTGCGTGCTTTACGCCATAGAAAACAGACTATTTAATCTTAAAAAGATACAATTGTGTTTGAAATGCAATCATTTTAAGGATATACTAAGTTTTAGTTCTTTAGAGAGGTCTCAAATGTGCTAACAGTGTTGACTGTGTTTTTTGAGAGTAGCACAGACAGACTAGCATTGTCTTTGGTCAGCATTGGCACACAACTATCCCTAATAACGATTTCCAAACTTACAATAATCTTGGTGTATGAAAGACATCATCACACATGGAATTCTGCCCAATAGCCTCAAGCTCTGATGCTCTTTCATTTCGGATATGTTTGCCTTTAAATTCCTCAGCTTTTTGGGGCTTCCTGGTGACCACAGAGGTGACTGTAATATATGAGGTAAGAAATGTGCCCAATGTTATCCCAAAATGAAAGTTCTTAGAAAATAATATGAGTCCACATATCAGCAGATGTGATATAAATGATAATCTAATAGCTGACGTCTACACCTTTCAAAACTCAATACTTTCCAACTCACATTTTTGAATCACAAGAGTGGGCTGTTTTGAAGGGTTTAAAAAGTGTTGCTTACAGAACCTCCAACTGGGAAATCCATATGAGTCTATCACTGGGCCACTGTGGTCTGCCATTAAGTGTTAGAACTGCTCTGAAAATTGGAAAAGTACCAGGTGACATTTTTCAAATCTTCAGTTGTCCAGTTTTGGTGAGCCTGTACCCACTGTGGCCTCAGATTCTTGGCTGTGTCATGTCCTGCTTTCTGAGATGCTTTTCTGCTCATCACAGTTGTAAAGAATGGCTATTTTAGTCAGCCTCCCTATCAGCGTAAACCAGTCTGGTCATTCTCCCCTGACCTCTCTCATCAAGGTGTTTCTGCCCTCAAAACTGCTCCTCACTCAATGTTTTTGTTTTTCACACCATTTTTGTAAACTCTAGAGACTGTTGTGCATGAAAATCCAGATCCTAATGAAGTGAGTGTATAGAATCAAGTCAGTACATCCCACTTAATAACCAGTGCTTTATTTTATAACCCTTAAGATTATGACTTAAAATAATACAAAATAGGCAGAGGGCTAAGCATGTCTTTCATGTGGTTGTGTGTTCAGCAGGCTGGACAGTGGGTTCATCTCTGTATGTCGCGGATGCTCGATCACCTCGTCTGGCTCTGGAGAAGAGCTTGAGCTGGCCGCCCAAAGACACGCAGTGCCAGCACATGCTAAAGCGTCTCCATAATGGAGCACGTGTTACTGTGCCGATGCCCCCTAACATAGATGGCCTCTGGGTCTCCACCAGGTGAGCATGTGACCTGAGATCAAACCTGCTTCTGACCTGTAATATTGAAAAGTACTGAATGTGAAAATACATGCTTAATGTCATACAGGTAATGAAGAAAATGATGGATTATTTAAGGAATATCTAACCCACATTGGCTTTCACTGTTTGTTTGGAACATTAATATTTTATGGTACAGTCTGGCAAAGACTTGGGCATTATGTAACTCGCAATATAAAGAGGTTCACTTGGTTTTTTTTTTGGCTAGAATGATTGCTTATTCTGTGGAAATAATTTTAGGTAGTAATGACAATTTTGGTCAAGACAATCATTTTCCAGATATACTGTAACTAGAGTGGAACCACAACAAAAAATGATTTTTAAAACCATTATTCTCAAAAAAAAAAAAAAATTATTCTAAATTCAGAACCAAAAATCTTTGTTTCTAGATGATCTGCTTTCATTCCTGTTCCTAATGAGAAGGATATTACAGAAGAGTTTCCCAAAATTGTGATTATCACAAATTATCACATTAAAGGAAAAATAGTGAAAAATGGTTTTATGGTGTAAAATATTTTTACATGATATTTTCTTGACTAAATAATAAAGAAATTATTTTCCAACAAACTTATCTTTCAAAGTTGTCCATTGAGAGCACCTTCACAGTGAAATAAATAATACATTTTTAAAAAATCATTAAAATGTAATATTTTACTGTTTGAAAAATTTTATTTTTCATGAAATGAAGAAAAAAAACCCCAATATCAATAACAATATCAGCCATCAATTTTCAGAGATCACATCTAGTGTCTTACATTACAGTGAAATTAAAATCAATAAAAGGTCACATTTTTAAAATGTATTTTGAACAGTTTTTAATTGTGCATTAATGGTATTTTTTATGACTTCATATAACTGATAGAAAATAGGAACATGTGTGCTTGTACACTTAGTTCTAGCTTCGTTTCTAACTCTCCACAACTTACTTCCTCCCTTCATTTTCCGGTTGCTATGGCAGCTGCGAGGTACGTCCTGGCCCGGAGTTCATCACCCGCCTCTACCACTTCCAACACAACCACACATTTCAGGCCCACCAGTTCTACTACGCCGACAACCACTGCATGGTGCCCACCTACACGCTGGTGATCCAGGGTCTTGTGCGAATGCGCCAGACTTCATGGATTATTCGTGGTGGCACAGAGGCTGATTACCACATCCACCGCATTCAGGTGAGACAGCATGACGGTACACTGTAGTAAGGAAATCTGTAACACCATTAATAATGTGCTATAGGCTACGAGTAGATGGGGATTTTACAAAAACATTTCTAAAATATACAGTATCTTACAAACGTGAGTACACCCCTCACATTTTTGTAAATATTTGATTATATCTTTTCATGTGACAACACTGAAGAAATGAC
>JANDJT010000103.1:17506957-17538842 GCA_024331685.1 Stegophilus panzeri
AGTGTTGTCACATGAAAAGATATAATCAAATATTTACAAAAATGTGATGGGTGTACTCACTTTTGTGAGATACTGTAGCTGCAAGCCACAATGGCAGATTCCTCCTCAAGATGCGGACCATTTCAAAATTTACATGGTAGAGAAATGTATCCCACAGATACAACATTTCAACGCATTTGGATCAATGGCAGATTTTAAGTTTATTTTTGTAGTTTTCCACAAATGATCATTGTAGAGAAAAATCAGGAGTCAGTGAGAATTTTGGAGCATGTGCGGACTGTAGAGGAAGGGAGACATCCACTGGCAGAGTGTAATAGCATTTAGCCAAGCATGCATATTTCAGATATTCACAATAAATCTATTTTTCATTTTGCATTCATCCATTTCTCAGATTTGCTACTCAACATTGTCAAGAGTCTTCATATAAACTGGTGATTGAATCGGAGTATCTGTTTTATGACTAGCGGATGTGTAAAGCATTATTTTAGTGTTAGCGATAAATTATTATTCCTTTTAATGCCATTGTTTTTGGAGATATTAGGTTGCCATCGCACATGGTAATATACCGTAGTGTTGTCTTTGTGTGTGGCACAGATCAAGTCCATAGGTTAATGTTCCATTGATTTATGGACACAAGAACTAGTTGTCAATTGACAGTTGACAGTTGTCAATTCACCAATATGTAAATAGTTCAGCCAATTTATATTTGATTCTTTATTGCTTATACCCTATAGAAGGACATGTTTCCCAATACATATGTACCACAGTTCAAGTCAGTTGGACCTACGGTTCCTGAGGAGAAGACTTTTTGTAGTTTTAGACAAATTATCAATGTACCAGAAAATCTATCATGACAGATTTTATGGGTCCCAATGGCTTTTTTGTTCCCCATGAGAAATTGGGAAATGAGAAATAAGGCATGTATACCAATTTTCAGACATTTTGGACAGAGGGAAAATCACATAGATTTGGGCGCGGCCTGTAGCGCCACCTATGGCTCATGTGGGCCATTTGTGGTGTGGGAGTTACTCGTGGCCTGTAGTATCAGTGTGCCAAATTGAAAAACTTTTTACTATTCAGATCTTAAGTTATTGGGCACTTTAGGGAGATAAGGAGAATAATAAGAAGCAGAAGAAGGAGAAGAAGAATACTAACAATAACAATAGGTTTCCTCCTGACAGAGGAATCCTAATTAGGTGTCCTTTGTAAATATGAGAGAGAATGGTATATATTGTTGCTCAGACTAATTTAGTGAATATTCACCTTGCTGTTGCAGGGTTTCATGACATTTAATGTTATATAAAGCAACAACAAACAAAATTGAGGCAAATCAGACCACCAGTGGGTTTTCCTCCACCGAGTCTATTGTTTCAGATATTAATACACTTTTTTCTTCATATATACCATGTTTTGCTTATTCAATTAGAGTTTAGCCGATGTTTAGCCAATCAGAGACTGTGGCCAAGGTTTATTGTTATGTATATGGGATGTTATGAGTGCTTTCTTACCTTTCTACGCATAATCCAGGTGGTATGCCACTCTACGAGCACGGCAAAGGAGCTGAGCAGGCGTTTGGCACAGAGCTGCGAGGGAATGAAAGGTGCCTCCTTGGAGCCAAACATAAGTTATGAGTTGTGTAGCGAGGAAGGAAGCTGCAACTGCTCTCATGGCCTGAACTTCGCCATGAACGAGCTTCATCTGCTGCGTGTTGAGAAGCAATACGTGAACAGGAACATGGAGCAGCCTGTGGAGGAGCTCTTCCTAGGTGATATCAATACTGAGCTGAGCCAGAGGATGAGCCACAGGCCCTCCAGCTATCAGCCACCACTGCAGAATGCTAAGGTCAGTGTGTGTGTGTGTGTGTGTGTGTGTGTGTGTGTGTGTTTGTGTGTGTACGAGTGCATATACGTACATTCATGCACTTTTCCATATGTGCATATAAAAATGCTGGAAGGTGATTTGAGAACTTCGTGACTTGACATGAGTTGAGGAGTGCATGAAATGATTTTAATATTGTAAATCAGATTGAAATCATATGTACGTGTCTGTGTGTGTATGAGTAAAAGTGGAAAGTATGCCTTCCCCAGCTGTTGAGGCAGAAATTGGAGGGAACAGGCGACCAGCTGTGGTTTTAATATCATTTAGTCATTTAACTTCATATAAAGACATTTTATATATATATATATATATATACACACACATACACACATACAAGGAAGGAACTCACAATTTTGCATCAAATGAATCATTAGGATTGCTTCGGACAGGACGTTTTTTTATTATTATTTTTTTTTTATTTTTATTTTTTACTTTTAAGCATAGTTACGTGTCAACCACTTCAGTCTGTTTACCTCAATAAAATGAACCCGCTACAAGATCAAAGTTCTCAATAAAACTTTAGAAACACTGGTTTTTGTTCACCACACTTTGGCACTGCTGTTGCTATGTCAAACACTCAAAATAAATCGACAGTGAAATTGCCCTGATTTGAGCTTTGATGAGCATTTTGGTTGGTTTACACTTTGGCTCATACTCTAGACCTTCACAGTCACTCACATTGTCTGTCTCTTTATCCCCGAAGACAAGTGTGTGCATTCCTGTCCAGCAGTTGTCTCATTTGGATACATGTCATAGAACAGGTCACATCATTCACTAGCCCCACATTAAACAGCTGTCTAAATAAAACAAGCCTTGTATCAGATGATTTCGATGATTTAACGTTTTACAGATCAGTATAGGGTCAGTGATGTACAAACAGGGTGGGAACAGTGATCAGATGTTATTTCCAGCGACAATCTTTGCAGTGTTAAGCTCCTCCATGCAAGGACATGAAAGGCGAATCCTATCCTATCTCCCAGAGCAATCAACATGTGGTATTTGTAGAATTCACGTGGCTGTATGAATTATTCCAGCAAACACATTCCGGGTCTGATTTCACGCATGCCAGAGGCAGTTTTGGAAAGTTCTCCGTTTCTCAGCTATCACTCTCCCTCTGTCTTTGTCCACAATATGAAAATAAAAGCCTCATTCAAGTCTGGCCTTTGAGTTTACAGAATATAACACCTTTCAAGTGTTTGACATGGGATCCTTCAGAGACACAGCAAAGAACAAGCAGACTGGCCTTGGACACAAGAACTGTACAGTAAAAAGAATATTTTTAAAAAAATATATGGAAAACATTCTGCATTTAAAAAGACGTTACTTTTTTTTAAGTCTGGTATAATTTCAGAGCTGCTTAAATGAGACAGAAAGCCCTCCTTACAGAAACGATGTCCACATTAAAAACGGTTTACATAATCCAGCCACATGGAATTCCAAACAAGAGTTGCTCTAAAGATTAAGCCAAGGAGAAAAAAAAACCAACCACCGTAAATGAGCTCTGAAGCATGTGGCACTCATTTTCATTCTAATCAAGCCTAATGATTTGGTCTACACTTTGATGCATTGTGACCACATCAGCCAAACATGGCGGAACCATGAATAAAAGACATTTAATTAACAACTCCACCATCCACAGGAGGAGGGATCCTTCCTTTTTTTTCCTTTTTTTTTTTTTAGATCTTTTATTGCTGTAATGACAATCCCAGCCATAAATCGCAAATAGCTGCTCATGCCCAGCTCCGGATCTGTTTTCAGAGGATTCGAGAGTGCCACTCTGTTCATTTGTGGTTATTGGGTGGATCAGAGCAGCCTGAGCAGAGGCAGTCACAACTGTTTTCCTCTCGTTTCTCATTCCTCTGCCACTGCTTTCCATTGTCCCATCCCAAACCAGTTTGGACCAGTCTGCAAGTGGTGTCAATTGTTAATTGATTGGCACAACTGGGTAAGTCTGCGCCCAAATGAGATGTTGGCGTTATCGTGTTTTAATGGTGCAGAAAGGAAAATATACATCGTTTTTCTTATGTGGTGTTTTTAACTATAGTAATCACAACTTCCAAATGACTTTGGATAGGCTTGGCTAAATGAAAGAGAAACTGGGGCCAGGCAGAGTGAGACAGGAAGAGAGTGAGACATGTTGTCAGATGTGTTGCATTGCTAAGCCTGAGGTTAGCCAGAAGATCAGGGATTCATCAACTGAAATGTTCATCAGCAGGATGGGGTGAACACATCTTGTCCACACATGCAGTCTGTCTTTTCTTTTCTTTCCATTGTTTCCTGTGTTGGAGTCTGTACCGAGTAGAGACGCCTCGTTCTAGCACATCATTAAATATTTGCTTGAGGAAAGAAAACACGCACACCATTTACTGCCATTCCATAAAATAAAATAAAAAATAAAATAAGCGTAAAGGAAGACATGTCCAGCTCTCTAATCAAAACTGTTTCTTCTCCCAGACAGAACATAAAATCCTTTGGACACCACTGGCATGGGTCCGTTAGACACTGCAGCCTGTTTAAGCATTTGAACAAAGACTGACGATCCTGTTTCACAGTCCGTTTGCTTGTAAAGTCTAAACATATGGCCAGTTTTGTTTGACCTTAACTTTGACACATATTCTTTCATATTCTTTTAGCATGTGGGAAACATGGACTAGAATTTTAACATTTCCATATTTTGAGAAAACAACGGATAACCCATTTGCATTAAACTCTGTTATAAAAGATGTCTAAAGGCAGATGTTGAATTCCACTGATGTTTATGGGAAACATATTTAGAATGCTTTTTCTTGGAGGTGGCAAATCCTGCAGTATAGCTGTAGCATTTACGATATTTGAGTCCTTCCTACTGCAATACAGGAGCCACCTGAAAAAGCTAAAGTAGCAGAGCAAACACCAATAAAATGCCAGAAAAGCCAGATCACTCAAGGGGAAAGGACCCGGAGAACTTAAAGGCACACACTAGTTTTTGGTAGCGGTTAATTTCACTTTTTGCACTGGTGACCTTTGAACTGAGAATTCACGAGCCACACTCAAATATAAAACAAGTGGGTGCAACTGTGGTATCTTTGTTCAGAAAAAATAATGGACCTGCTTATTATTAAGTAGTGATCATAGAAAAAGTGGAACTTTTGCCTTGTTTTTTTTTTTTATTTTACTGATGCTTGGCTAAAAAAAAAAAAAAAAAAAATAGCCATCTTTTCCACCATTTTAGTGGTAAAATTCTTTATTTTTTCTGTCTGCCTGCTAGGATATTCTTGTTAAAAATATTGATACTTCTGCTTTCATGAATTCTGTCACAAGTATCTGTAGATTAAGCTCTAAAGCTACCTTTTCAGAGATGGGACTACTTTTCACAGTGAAGAATTTGTGCTTGTTGTATAGGTGCATGGATACCACAGGAAACCAAAAAGTAAAAGTTAGATAAAATTAGCACGTAACTTGGCTCTCATATCTCTTTCATCCTTTGTTAGTGTTTAGAATGTTTAGTTATGTAAAACTGCCTGTACACTTTCCTTCCGTTCAGTATCCAGGTGTTAGACACTGTCCTTGGTGGTTATCTGGAGTTTATAAAAACAGCAGTTACTAGTGTTGTGATTAAATGGGATTTCCAGTATTTTTCTCACGCAAATGTGTCGAAATTCTTGAATATGTGATAATCACCCACATGGACTGCATTTGTAAGTCAGTGTAAGTCACAATGTTATGCAAAAGTGTTAAAAAGTGTTCACCATCATATAAATTAGCTTAATAAAAACAAAATGCAGAGTCAGGATGAATTTGCAATTCTTTTGGGAAAAAATGTGCCTCCAGATATAATGTGCCTTCTTGTTCTGGTAGATCATTAAATACTTGATCCTCTTTTGTAATCATCCAGCATTTCTGAATCTTGAAAATATTTCTGGAAATTACCACCATGGCTATGCATACCATTTAATGCCTTTAAACTAAGGATCATTGTTGCCAGCATGCTCAAAAGAAAGCAATTCTAGCTGTTATATTGGTAAAAGATTTCATTTCTTTGTCAGATTTCAGTTCTGATCTCTCTTTCTCCACCTTCCCACCTTCAGAGTCATGAGCAGAACTGCATCGTGTGTCGGATCATCTCACGCTCGGACGAGTTCCGCCCTCCAATCCTGCCGCCACGGGCCGAGCTCACTGTAGACCTGCATGGCCAGTGGGTTTCCCAGCGGTGCGAAGTTCGGCCAGACGCACTGTTCCTCACAAGACATTTCATCTTCCATGATAACAACAACACATGGGAGGGTCACTACTATCACTACTCAGACCCCGTCTGCAAGCACCCGACGTTCAGCATCTTTGCCAGGGGGAGGTACAGCCATGGCGTGCACTCCACACACGTCATGGGGGGGACCGAGTTTGTGTTTAAAGGTAAGTATGGGTAAATTTTGTTAGTTAGTTCAACCTAATTCGAAAGTACACTTTTAGGGACTGTGAGGCATCAACTCCCCTTTTTTGTCAAGATACAGAGTTTTCAGGGGGATGCTTTCAAGGCCCTGACTAGACAGGGTACCCCACAGAATAAAAATTGTCTAGTATGGGGGACCCAACAATCCTACTGATAATTCAAAAGGAATTCATATTTAATCTATACATCAGTGTAAAATGAAATATGGATAATATTATCTAACTCGCTCTGTCCTGCTCTGTCTGGTTTTAGTGAACCACATGCGGGTGGTACCGATGGACCCGGGAACTACATCTCTCCTGAACATCTTTCATGGGAATGAATGTGGTGCTCAAGGCTCGTGGCAGATTGGAGTGGAACAGGACGTGACATTGACCAATGGCTGCGTGGCACTGGGGATCCACCTCCCACACACCGAGTATGAGCTCTTTCACATGGAGCAGGACATTCACGGTCGCTACCTGCTCTACAATGGCCAGCGGCCCAGTAACGGCTCCAGTCCTGACCATCCCAACAAACGTGCCACCTCCTACCAGACGCCGTTGGTGCAGTGCTTGGCCAACAGCCAGAAGTCAGAGGTCAACCTTGGTCACCATACAAAACAGCAGCAAAAGTTGAATAACCGCTGTTGCCCAGCTCACCAAAGCTACTTGATGGAAACTGTGGTTCTTGTGGGATTAAACATGCTGATTATGAACTTCTTTGGTTGAAAGAACACCACCAGAAGCTGAACTGATATTTCTGTACATCTCTGTACATATTGACACAAGGAGGACCAGAAAAATGCAAGAACGCACTCTGGCCATTTGGGAACAAGTTTACTTGACACACTTGGGCATTCTGTTCATTTTTCTGGTTTCTGGCCTACATCAAGGGTAGATTAAATGGAGGTGGAGAAACGTGTAGAGAGGCAAGATGGCTTTTTTTTCTGCCTCTGTATTGAAAATACTGCAAAGAACTGAAACTGCTGCACCACAATAACTGCACTTTAATAAAGCATGACTTGCAACTTGTACGGTTCCAATGAAATATAAAAAAGTGTTTGATAGCCCTTATGTTATCAGCTTCATCAAGGTGGGTTTCCTGTTTATTTTCTCAACTTTTACTGTAGACATATATGCTAACAAAGAGATATTTTTCTATGATATGATGAACATGAGAGTGTGCAAGTGCATTTGAAATAACAAAATGAACCAATTCAGGGTTGTGTAGATAGGAAGGGAATGACAGTGTACCATATTGTCAGTGATAAAGTTGTACAGGATGGTAAAGAATTAACATTTATTTTTCGTCTGTGAAACAGGAAACTGTAAAGCTGTTACACAGTGTTCATGTTTAGTTTGGAGCAAAGCTGGAACAGGGTGGAAGAAGAGTGCCAGTTCTGATTTCCTGATGGTTTGTGATGTCTGCATGCATGCTGTAAGCTATCATTTTTGCTTACTGTATTTGGTTATGGCATAAATATTCCAAGCAATTGTGGCTTCGGATGTCCCACCAAAAAACTGACATTCTTCACTGCAGTTTCCAGAACTGGATCGGACACGAACCGGCAATATTAATTTCCCCCACTGGTATGAACTGTATTTGCATGAAAAGCAAGCAGAGTAAAACCTGATACTCCTTTGAGACAGAGAGGATCTGAGGCATTATAGATTATGTTTTGTTTTGATACAGAGTGCTATATTGTTACTAAAGCCTATGTAGATCCACAGCTGAACTACATGCATAATTACCTGCAAGTGCCTTAAAAAGACATTGTCCTAATAACTGGATTGTAAGAACAGAAATAAAATATTTGAATGGGTTGTATATATTTTTATTATATATATTATTATTATTGTTTATCTTTAAACTGTGGTAATAACAAATGTGCCTGGAGGTAGTAAGATTACTAGTAGTAGTAATAATAATAATAATAATAATTAAAGCTACATGCAGTGTTTAACGGGGCCAAGCACCAAAGGTGCAGCAAGCGCAATGTGGAGCCTGAAGAGCACAAACAGGAGAAATAGAATGTACATGAATGAATAAAAGACAGGTTCAGAAGCACAGCTGAGAATAAGATTGAACAGGAAATTAACAGAACAGAGGCATTTATTTGCATGTCAAGAGGTTGAAATGTTGAGCCACAAAAGAAAGGAACCGAAAGACACATTACACAAACTTTTAAGAACTTGCACCACACATTAATTAAACCCAGGACTTTCGGAATTGGTGCTTGTCGTTTATCACAGTGCACAACACAGAGAATGTACATTTGTTTTGATGCTGATGAGAGCTTCCGAGGTCAGAATGAGCACACAAAATGATTAGTTAGAATGTTAACAGATACTGGATCATGACTTTTGAACAAATATGAAAATCAAAATTCTGCTGTCATTTTTGTGCACTCGTCATCTGAGTTAATTTTGGTAAGGTTTCTTTTAACAAAAAAAAAACTTCTCTCTAGAACAGTAGATGGCGCTGTGTTAAAATTTCTCAGGTACCTAGGGGTCATGCTATGAACGATCCCTACCAAATTTTGTGCTGATATGTGAAATTTTTTAAAAGAGATTACAATATAAGACAAATTTCAAAATGGCAGACAGGCAGTTTGTCCGATCCTGGCAAAATTGGTGTCCCCGGATTTGCCATTACCCAATGAATCCGTAGACACCAATATCATAATTTTTTGACAAACTATTCAAAAGTTATAAGCAAAAAAATAGTCATTTTTCAAATCTGAAGACCTGTATGTGGTGCTGTTCTCAAATCCAACATGCACCCTCAGATCATGCTGCTGATGAAGTTTTGTTATAATTGATCAAAGTATGGCCAAGACACAGCCTCTGATCCAATTTTGGGTCAACATTGTTAAATTTGAGACATAACTTTTGAAGACATATGAACATCAAAATTATGTTCAGTCATTTTTGTGTGGCTTTGTCCACTGATCATCTGAGCTAACGTTGGTAAGAATTGGACAAAATTTGAATGAGCCATAGCAAAAAAAATGAAAATGGTGACTGCAGGAATGGGTGGAATCGTAATGTAATATATGGATTGTGATCAATATGAGAAGAGTAATCTGATGAACTCAATTTCTTTCTCTAGGACAAAGTGTTCAACAATTATAACCATTTGAAAAGTGAATTTTTGACCTACTGGTGGCGCTATAGAGTTTGTCCTAGAGACCCCCTAATTGGTTCAGATACTATTCATGGTCATATCTATGAGTGGGCCAAATTTCATCATTTTCCTACTTACGGTTCAGAAGGCTACCATAGACTCCCAGTGGGGAAGAAGAAGAAGCAGAATAATAATAAGAAAACTAACGGATACACGCACCTTCAGTGCTTGGCCCCAAACAAGAATTCCTTATATTTATATAGCACTTTTCTAGGCACTCAAAGTGCTTTACATTGTATGGAGGGGAAATCTCCTCAACCACCACTAGTGTGTAGCATCCACCTGGATGATGTGACTACAACCATAGTGCGCCAGAACACCACCACACACACCAGCTATTGGTGGACAGGAGAGGAGAGAGTGATGGAGCCAATTCAGGGATGGAGATTATTAGGGGGCCATGATAGTGAAGGGCTAATGGGGATTTTTAATGACCACAGTAAGTCACGACCTCGGTTTAATGTCTCATCCGAAAGACGGTGCTGTTTTTACAGTATAGTGTCCCCATCACTATACACAGACCACAGGGTGAGCACCCCCTGCTGGCCTCTCTAATACCACTTCCAGCAGCAACCTTTGTTTTTCCCAATAGGTCTCCCATCCAGGTTCAATCCTGCTTAGCTTCCATGGGAAACCAGACAAGAGCTGCAGGGTGATATGGCTCTGGCAATAGTAGCCTTGTTTCACTTTTTTAACCCTATATTATCTTCTCACAATATCAAGACAGAACCCTGACGTCCCAGCGTGACACGAGTTTTACTGTTAGTCGTATGCTAATCACAGGTATTGCTAAGTGACATTGTGATGAACCTATATAGGGTTAAAAAATGAAAAAGGCACAAATTATGGAATCACCACACTTAGAGGCTGCTCACCCAGCTTTTTTACTTTGTAGCAAATAAACAAATCACAGATATCACAAAACATTTTTTGTTTAATAGCTGAACATTCTTGCTTCATGAAACATACCGCAAACAAATTAAATTATTTTAATTAATGCCATATTTTTTTTCCAGATAAAGTAGAGGAAAAAATTATGACATCAACAGAAAACCAAAAAAAAAAAAAAATCACAATTAGTACTTTGTTGATCCTCTTCGGGCTTTTATGACAGCCTGAATTCTTTGAAGCATGGACTTCACTAACGAAAAACAATATTCTCCGTTAAGCTGGTTCCAACTTTCTCCAATAGCGGCTGACAGATCAGCTTTGCAGGACAGAGCCTTGTCATGGACCAATTTTTTAAATTTCCACCATAAATTTTCAATCTGATTGAGATTCGGACTGTTTGCTGGCTAGGTCGTCGAGTTGTTCAGACTTTCCTGAAGAAAAGCTTTAACACTCTGCTCTGGGGCAAGATGCATCATCATCCTCAAAAATGACTTCATCACCACCAAACCTATTTTCAATCGATGGAATGAGAGAAGTGTCCAACATTTTAATGTACAACTGTGCATTGACTGTTGAGGTCTCTTCCTGGTCCTCTACCTGACATTCAACCCCATATCATAAATGAGTGGGGAATTTTGATGGGTTTCTTCAGGAAGTCATCTTTATATGTTTCATTAAAACAGCACCAGAAAAAACTTCCAGCATCGTCTCCTTGGCAAATGCAGACTCGTGATTCATCACTGAATATCACTTTCATCCAAATCATCCACACTCCATGATTAACCCACTGTGACCTTGTTTTCTTCTGTTTAGGTGTTAATGCTGGTTTTCATTTAAGATTTTCTATACGTTAATCACATTTCATTCAGCCGAATTCTTACAGTTCTGTCACAAACATTGACTCCTGTTTCCACCCATTTGTTTTTCATTTTCAATTTTCAAGGCATATTGCTTTAAGTTTTCTATCGTGATGCTTTGACATCTTCCTTGGTCTACCCGTATGTTTTCCATTTATAACCTTCCCATTTTGTTTATACTTGCACCAATTTTTAGACACAGCTGACTGGGAACAACCAACATCTTTTGCCACACTCCGTGCTGGATTTCCTTCTTGAAGGCATTTTATAATCCTTTCCATTGTTTCAACTGACAACTCTCTTGTTGGGGCCATGTTTCTTTTCAAAAAGTCCAAGGTTAACGTCTGTAAGCGCTCTCTTAACTGCGGACTAATTTGCATCATTAACCTTGTGCTGGTATTTGTTTTAGAAATGCAAATTACAAGGCGATTCCTTAATTTTCTCCTCTACTTGATCTGGAAAAAATATGCCATTAATTAAAATTATTTCATTTATCTTGTTTGAGGTATGTTTCACAAAGCCAGACTTGTTCGGCTATTAAACAAAAACTGTTGTGTCATAACCGTGCTTTGTTTATTTTCAATGAAATAAAAAACCCAGGTGAACATACTCAGAGTGTGGTGATTCCATAATTTGTGCTTGGTGTTGTAGTAACTTGACGACCTAAAAAGAGCTTCAGTGTTGCAGAAAGTTCTATTGCATATATACACAAGTGAGTTCTTAAAGTTTTACACAAGGACACTATGGAAGACAGCCATCTGAAATTCTTCTGGAAACTTAAACATGATGGTTTGGATGTGTACACGTGCGTACATGTAGAAGAAGAGGACATGGATGGATCAGACAGAACACATGGGGGGAAAAACCCACAGCTGTACAAATGGAGTTTTTTTTTTTTCCCACTTTATTTATTTCTTTAATGTTGAATAGCATTGAACAGGACAGGAGAGGTGTAGACTCGAACTTCAGTCAACATTTGCCTCAAGTAGGGATAAATGCTTTGTATTGAGGGAAAATAAAGAACAATAATATTAATAATATGATATAACAGTAATAAAAGTCTGCATTGGTATCGTTAGGGACAGGAAAAAAGACAAATGTACAAAAGGAGGCATCTTTGTTCCCAGCCCAACTGTTGACGTTCCCGTGGAAATGGAGAGGCAGCAAAGGGTAGAAATATCTGCCGTCTTTCTGAGGCTGCCGGGGGGTGAAAAGGGTCACAAGGTCTTTTTTGTTTTGATTGAGGCTGCTTTTCCTTTTCTTAAAAAGGATTAAAATTACATTTACAAGACACCTAACATTCCATTGAACTTTTAATAAAACGAGAAAGAGAGAGGCGAGGAGTGTGGTGGTGGTTGTAGTGGTGATGTTGGGGACAAAAATATTTATATTAACACATTTATAATTTGGGTCTCTGAGATCTGTCTTTTTTTTTTTTTTTTCTTTGTGTGATGGTTTCAACACTCTCTCTTAAACCATTGCTGTGTTTTAAGCCTGTTTGCGGAGTTACCTTCTGTCCATTGCACAAAGAAAAGAACGGTGTGGTAATAAAAAGAGACAGAGAGGGGAAAGAGACTTACTTCTGCTCCTGCTATTTGTTCTCTCTTTCTCTCCCTCCATCTCTCTCTCTCTCTCTCTCTCTCTCTCTCTCTCTCTCTCTCGTGTGTTGGACTAACCGTATGTGAGGCTGAGGACGTTATGATGCCGCACAGATGTGTGTTTCTGCCGCTGGCCCAGCTACCAATGATATGGCAAAGTCAACAGAAAGACATTCCCCGTTCATCCAGGCCATGTGAGCTCTCCCTCTTTCTTTCCCTCTCTCATTCCCTCCCTCTCTCCGGAACCGGTTGATAGGCAGGCAGACACGTCAGACTCCCCTCCACGCGTCCATCTACAGGATGAACTTGCCGAGGAAGAATCCGATGAAGATGGCTGCTATGACGACCAGGAGTGATGGGAGGGAGCTGGTGGCCACCTCTCGGCCAATCAGAGAGCTGGAGTTGGCGGCCGTATGCTCGGGTCGCTGAGCTTTCCTCAGTCTCAAACCATCATCCTGAGAGAGTAGGGTAAACGCAGGATGTGATTTACACACACGCCACCAACAGTTTTTCACTTGAAAGTGTCAGCTAAAGACCTAGAGATTTATCTCAATGCTAAAATTATGGTAACATACCCAAAGCCAACAAAATATTAGAATGCTTAAGGGTCTAATGTCATACTCTACTAAACTGTGCCAAATAGTAAGCCAAATATATTATGTATAATACTCCTTAATATTCATGACAGCTTTTTAACAAAATATCACAGCGTAACCAGTTTTTCTGCCATAATTCCACTGGCTTGTCTTCTCTTTACTTGTGTATACTTGCAAAAGCATAAACACAAAGCCACTTCCTGATTGGTCAACGCGAGTTAAAATGCTATACTGACAGTCACACACCACAAATTCAAGCAGACAGCGCTCAAATCTTTTTGACATGTTAAATTATCATGAGGCTATAAACCACTCCGGGTTTCATACTGTTATGAGTTCCAGTGGTCTCAAAGCGGTTGAAAACTGAACTCCAATTCCAAGTTGTGTTGGTTCATGTTTAGGTCTGTTTTTATTTATACAATTCAGTCAAACATTTTTTAACTCCACCTCCTTAGGGCTGTGGTCTCCTGATGTTACCTTAAGCTGCCGGTTCTCCTCCTGCAGCTTGATCATTTCCGTCTGCAGTCGCTTGCACTCTTCAATAACCTTCTTCATCTCCGTGTCATCCAGGGCAGCGCTTGCGGGTTTGGGTGCAGCCGGTCCTTCCACCTTGGAGGAGGCTAACACGGGGGCAGCCTTGTTCACAGCATCCACATCGTTCTGCGATCGCCGTTAAAAGCACAGTGTTAAGACGTGTGTAGTGGTAGTAAGTCAAAGTGTCTAGACTTGAATAGCATTGAAGTTTCAGATTGGCTGACGTGATTGAAAACTTTCATTAAATTCAGTATTATGCATGGTAATGAAAGTCATGATAGTCAAGGTAGTGTATTTAAGATGAGGAAAATAATGGAAACACATAGAATGGGGAGGGGAATGACGCAACAATCTGCTTAAATGATATTCAGTACATTCACAGTACAAGCCAAGACACAACCTCATCTAGAGTCCCAAACCCACCACATCACAGAGGCAGGGAGGGAAATCTGTCGCTCTCACCATGGGAGCGGCACTAGCGCTAGAAAGTCCCAGCTTGCGGCTTGATGTGGGCCGTCGCCAGGGACAATGCTCATGATGACATCACACTGCTGAAAAGCAGCCGTGAAGGCTAAGAATGCCTTTTGAATAGTAGATCAAAGTTTTACTACTTCGTTATGGAGATAATAACCAAACTTTCAGCCACTGACTTTTTTTTTTTTTTTTTTTTTTACAGAATGTCTCCTGTCTGTCAATTACACTTTGTACTGTATTTGTACACCGCCTCATCTTGACTGACTGGTGTAAAACTTGACCTTTGACCTACCCTGTATCCATGTGCCAGCCCTGGCCCTGCTGCTTGCCTGCCTGTCTGACCCTCACTCAGATAACCTCTCCTGTTCTTGATCTCTGAACTGGGCGCAGTCCTGAAGCCCTGAAGCTCGCTCCTACCACTAAGGCTGCTGGGAGTTGGGGGGAAGGGGGGGCGGGCTCTCAGCGGGGTGAGGAACTCGGCCCAGGTTGAGGTGGGTGTGGCAAACAGGTGAGGGGGCAGCCGTAGTGGCCTCTCAGTGCCAGGCTCAGCTGCATCGGGCACAGGCACGGGGGTTCCTAGGCCAATCTGTAAGAGCTGAGACTGAAATGAAATACTGAGGGGCTTAGAGGAGAAAAGGTGAATAGAAATAAAAACGAAAAAGTGTGTGCAGTGTCTATGGTATTATATAATATACACACACACACTTAAAATATTTTTCATAAAATAATGAATGCGGAGAAGAAACTCCATGTATGTGGCTGATTAGTCAAATCCAATGAATCCAAAAATCCTTCCTCTATTTATTTCCTACACCTCTTCCATTCTTTTCTCTTTGATTTCCTGTCCCTTCCCTTTCTTTCCTTCCATTTTTTCCTTCCTTATATCCTTCCTTTACTTCCATACCTTCCTACGTACATTTTGTTCTTTTCATTACTTCCTGTTTTATGCTTCACTTGTCCTTCTTGATTTTACTTGCCCTTACTTCTTTCCTACACCCCTTTCCATCTTTCCTTCCATGTCTTTCCTTCTTTTGATTCCTTCCTTCCTTTCAATCTTACATTTCATTTCCTTTCTTCCATCTTTTTTTATTCGTTCTTTCCCTTCCATCTGTTCCTATCCCGTTTTTCCGTTCCCTGAGTTTTGCTTCACTCTCCTTTTCATTCCTTCTTTCCATTTCTGAGTTTCCTTCATCCATTTCCTCCAATTTCTCCCTTTCCCTCCAATTGTCCCCCACACTCTTCCTCTTTCCATCATTTCCTTCCTTTCCAATCTTTTTTTTATTCCCTCCTGCCATCTCTTCCTTCACATCCCTCCTCCATTTTCCTTCTCGTTTTTTTTTTCCTTGCTCCCTTTTTCAGTCCTTCCTTCCTCTATTTCCTTTTAAATTTCCCATTTGTTCTCTTTTTCCCTTCCTTCTCCTTTCCCATCCATTTCTTCATATTCCTTCCTCTATGTTCCTCTTCCTTGAGTCCACCCTTTTTTTCCTCCTTTTCTACCATTTCTTCTCTGTATCCATCTCTCCATTACTCATATACTCACCATTTTATCGTTTTCAGAAGGCAGCTCAAACACACATCTCAGTTTGGAATCCATGAGCTCATCGGGTTTTGCGTCTTTCCACTGCAGGGTTGAAACACAGACGTGCAATTCATCAGCCTCGACAAGCTAGCAGCTGGAACCTCATCCCACACACATGCACACGCTATACAAGCAGTCACAGTAAAACAGTATCACATCAGACACACCACATGTTTACACACAGGCTTGTGCACAAGCGCACATGCCAGCACACCTAGTTTAAACCGTGCCCCCCCCCCCCAACCAGCAAGGAAGAAATACCACTGACTATGTGTTTTTGGTTTAAGTCTGAGGTTAAACTGTAGCCAGGAAAATGTCTGACACGTTACTGTAGTGCAGGTGCAGTGAATGGCTGAATAAGACCCAGCACCCACAATTCTATTAAATCAGTTAAACCACTCACTGTGGTGTGGTTTTGATGTGTAGACGCTCTCTATATCCCCGAGTGGAACTTTGGCTCAATGTAAAATTTTAAGACAATTTACCTTTCAGTCATTCTTCAATAACAGATATTAAGGTATTAAACTGCATATTTTCCTACTGCGCTCGGTCTGCGATGGGAGACCTTTAGCCCACAAATTTTACAGAAATGCAAATAATCCACCATCTTGTTATGCTTTTAAATAAAGCATTAAATTTGATTATGTTTCCAAAATTAACAGATCTTTTTGATCTCAACATTGCACTTGCTTACATAATTTCTATCCATAATTTTCTAAGGCTGTAACAATGCCCGAGATATAAAAGTGTCATATAAAGACACGATGCGTGTCTTTTTCAGCACAATAACCGACACGTAATAACGACAGTGGAGTTGTGCGTGAGCCGTTCCGATTCTTAGCAGCGTATAGCGCTCTGTAGCTCGAATGTGTTTTTGAATCTTGTTTGTTTTGCAGATGTATCAATTCCCTGAGGCTTGCATGGAACGATAGGGCATATGGTTACACCCCTATACACTCAATGTAGATGCTTTACACTGTGTGATAAGAGCGGTTTGAGTTCATTCCATGCCACACAGGACAAGATGATACCAATAAAATCTTCGTCAAATACTGCGGCAGACTGTGTGAGATCAGTTATGGTCACGTGCGCCGCACATCAAATTACACGATTCAGATCCTGTCATGATAGTCACATAATGCAACACTGACATGTACATTCCGAAATGTCTGGCACTGCCAGAACTTGTTTTGTCGACCATCACTGATTGCGAAGGCTCTAAATCATATCAAGTGATCTGAGACCAAGGATGTCAACTCATGACAAGGAATCCTTTCATGATTTGCGACAGCATTATCGTTACGAGAAGTCGCAGTGTAAAAGCTGATATGTATGCTTTACGTGTAAACAAGATGCAGAGTGTGACCTCTGCCGAGTCTGACAAACAAACAAATGCACAGCGCTGTCTAGGCTTTGAGGGTTTATTATGGAGTGGTGTCAAGTAGTTTTCCTGATCTACATTTAGTCTAACTGCCAAAACAGTAAAAAGTGTGATTGGTGTGATTTACAGTCTCCTCCGGAACAACAAGACCAATTTATTTGTTTCTGCTGTACACCAAAGACATTTGATCAAAACACAGAACAAAAGATGGATTTCGTGGTATTTACTTGTAGGTGTTAAACAAAATAAAACCTTTGTATCAGACCACCCGATTTTTAGGCTGTATAGGAACAGAAGTTCTATAGTACTGTAAAGGCACAGATAAGTCTTGAAATAAATGAAAGTAAATAACACTTAATATTTGGTTGCATATCCCTTGCTTGTAATAACTGCATCTGAGACTCATTAACATGACCAAATTGTTGTTTTCTTCTTTTGTGATGTTTTTCCAGGCTTTCACCACAGCCGCTTTCAGTTGTTGTTTGTTTCGTGGGGTTTCTCTCTTCAGGAGGTGAAATGCTGCACAGGTGGGTTAAGGTCTGGTGATTGACTTAACCAGTCTAAAACCTTCCACTTTTCCCCCCCTGATGAAGTCCTTTGTCAAGTTGGCGGTGTGTTCTTCCCAATTAATTTGGATGCATTTCTCTGTAAATTGTCAGACAAAATGTTCCTGAAAACTTCTGACTTCATTCTGCTGCTACCATCATGAGATACCTCATCAATAAAGATTAGTGAAAATGTTCCAGAAGCAGCCATGCAAGCTCAAGCCACGACACTACCTCCACCATGTTTCACAAATGAGCTTGTATGTTTAGGATCATGAGCAGATCCTTTCTCGCTCCACATTTTGTCCTTTCAATCACTTTGGCAGAGGTTAATTTTGGTTCCAGAATTTTTGTGGCTCATCTCTATTTCTTTGCAAATTTCAATCTGGCTTTCTGTTACAGCTGATGAGTGGTTTAAATCTTGTGTTTTGGCTTCTATATTTCTGTTCTCAAAGTCTTTTTCAAAGAGTGGACTGTGATACCTTCACCCCTGCCCTGTGGAGGTTGTTGGTGATATAACTGTCTGTTGTTTTTTTTTGTTTTTTTTCCTTCACAGCTCTCACAACGTTTCTGTCATTAGCAGCTGTTGTTTTCCTTGGCCGACCCATTCGGTGTCTCTTGCTCAGTACATCAGTGGTTTCTTTCTTTTTCAGGACATTCTAAATTGTTGTATTGGCTATGCCCAATGTTTATGCAATGCCTCTGATTGATTTTCCCTCTTTTCTCAGCTTCACAATGGCTAGATTTCCTCCCATAGACAGCTCTCTGATCTTCATGTTTAGCTTATCCTTTTTAACAACAAATTCAGTCTTCACAAGTGAAACTGAAGGCTAAAACCAAGCGGAGATCTTCGACGCTATTTGTGTTTAAACAATAAACAGGACACACCTGGGTAACAATAAACACCAGTCAGACGCACGTTCCAATATTTTTGCTCGTCTACAAATTGGGTGGTCTGATACAAAATGTGCCATGTTCTATGTTATTTAACACATCTACATATAAATACCAGAAAATAAAAGCTGAAATTCTAAACGCTCATGTTCATCTTTTGATCTCAAATCCAAATGTCTTCAGTCTACAGCAAAAATACATGAACTGGCCTTGCTGTTCCAGTCGTTTCGGAGAGGCCTGTATGGCTCTGCCCGGAATCTTTAATGACCACCTAAGCTTGGTGGTATGGACACCTAAGAATGTTTATTATCTGCACTGAAATAATGTAACTGTCTACTGAAGATAAATTTACTGCAATGAGCTTTCCATGCTGTTCACACCCACTTGATAAGCATTCAACCTTCATTCAGTGATGAATTTCAGGACGTCACCTTGTTAAACATGTTCTTGTATGTTTACAAAATTTCTGTCATTTTAGTTGACATAAAGTGCTTTTCTTCTTCACAAGAACATCTGCACATATCCTGCACAAGACATCATGGGACTCTAGGATATTGATGATAAATACACAGGGCTACAGCAATGTCTTTGCTGCCCTCTACTGATTCAGAAGGAAGAATACAACGCAGACCTCCACTTCATACTTACCATGGTCTCTGTGTCTGTGATGGCGGCTGGTGCAAAGATGGTCTGCACCATGAATTTGTGTTTACTTTTCTCATTGGGATCGTAGTCAAAGGGCTGTAGCATAACTGCAGAAAAAAAATTTATAAAATCTGAATTAATGTAAAACAGATGAGACATGTTTCTAAGCTAAACAGTTTTGACACAATTTAAGAAAAAACACACCATGTTTACTAAAAAAACATTAACCTCAGTATCTAAATACATCACTTGGATACAAGGATCACCTGCTTCCCTATCACATCATGTGTTGTTTTTTCTATACGTTACGGTCAGAGTAATACCAGCTCAGATTCAGCTACCCATGATGATACTTTTAACACCTCTCTGTATAGCAGCCAATATAACTACTAAAAAATCTGCAGATCCATTCAGCTGTTTTTTCCCCTGAGAAATAGTGCTGCAATTTTGCTCAGTGTTGAAATTCAACCATTTTAGAACACACAGGCTACATTCGGGGCTACATTCGGTTTAATGGCTACAGGCTACATTCGGTTTATTGCTTTAGATATGTAAATCTCTGAATCAAATAAGACTGGTCTTTAGTCACACTGGGCCTTGTTTCCCAGTCTTTTAGTAAAGCTGTGTGTAAATGTTTTCATAGGCCAAACCCAACTAAAACTTCCCACCAGACTTAAAAAAATTAAATTAAATAAATTTTAAAAAAATAAATTTTGGTAACACCGATTTCCTTCGTCTTCACATGCACACATTGATAAATGACCAAGCGTGTTCTCAGTAGATTTACATTTAGTGACACCCACAAAACTCCATAAAAGGTAAAGCTTACTAAGAGCTGAAAATAACAAGACGACGACTAAACGGTGAAAGAGCACCTCTAACATCATATGCTCTAAATCTTCCAGTAATGCAGCTCAGCCACTGCATCAGCTACACAGAAAATAGACACACACTGAATCCTCCTCCTTTTATAGGGTGCTTTTCTATTTTTTCCAAAAGGTCGGAAAAACATGACAGTTTCGCGTTCGTTTTATATGTGCAACTGAAATAAATACGCAATTTAAACTTGACAGCATAATCTGTATCAACTTCTACATATAAAATACAAAACACTATAACAAAACTGCTGTAACTCAGGCTAACCACAGGATTTGAAGCCGCTCAATCAAGGTTCACGTTCATGAGCCTCCTTATTCGTAAATATAGACATGCTCAGAAGATTTTTGTAAACTACAATCGTGTTTCCAATCTAATTGGATTTTCATGGATACCACATTTTCCGTGTACGTTTCATGTTCATATTCAGATTGAAGACCAATGAAGACCAAGAAGTCCAATGTGTGATAATACACCATCGCAGTTGATTATGTTTAACTGACTGAGAAACCAAAAATTGTGATCATGTTTTAAAAAATTTATCTGCAATAAGGTAATGTTTGAATTTCACAAAAAAGAAAAAGGAAACCTAACAACAAAATCCCAGAAATAAAACCAGTGACCATATACTTATAAATTGTATACACATGAAGGACGTGGATACATAACAGCATTAAAAGAAAACAAATGCTAAACAAAAAGAAATAATAAAGAGTGATTAGGATTTCAAACCAGGAAATCCGAGTGTTACTTGATTAATAAATGACGAAGTTGCAGGTATTTTAGTGGCTCTGTAACCGGACTGCATCAGCCTTTTGAATATTCACAGAACAGCAGCTGAAATATTAATTATTCACTTTTTTTTTTGTGAATTCTCAGGCACTTGCAACATTTGGATGTAAACATCTATGCTTTTTCCAACTCCCTTATGTAACTGTTGGTTATAAAATATGAGATTAAAGTGAAATGAAAGGACACTGAAATACACTGGTTTAAGAGCTACATGTGAAGTTGACCTGAGATGCTGATGGAGGCGCCAGGGTCAATGGCGCCGCTGTTGGGCCGTACGCAGTACCGACGTGGTGCTGTGGTCTTCACTTTGAAACACACTCTCTTGTCTGACGGGTTCGTCAGCTTCAGGGTCGCCGTGACGACATCTGTGAACGGACCTGAGGGGATAGGAGAACATTTAGGTCCGGTTGTTGCCGTTCAGTCATGACAGTTGCCTTTTAATGCATAACCATTAATAATTCATTTATAGCTATAAATAAGACATTGATTTAATTATGTGATTAATGTTTTGTTTCATAGCAGCGCTTCACGTTACATCTGAATAGAGCCATGCACTACGAGTACGATACATATTAGTTTGAACTCAGAATAAAACACATACTTTGTTAATAAACACGTTCATCTTTAAAACATTTTGTTTTCATCATCTATTTTCTTATAACAAAGTTGTCATTTCACTAATCAGTGTAGAGAGGGTAATAGAGAGCAAAAAAAATTCTATAACATTCTTTTACTAATAACTCTTGAAGAGCTGCGTTTAGCGGAAGAATTTATGTATTTATGATTGGCCGCAAAAAACGTGTAAGAGAGGACCTGATACAGATTCGTGTTTACAATTCTACAAAATCGCTGACAACTATGGCCAGAAATACTTTGCTGGGTCCACATCAGGACAGCCGTCCACCCTCAGATACCGGTTTCTTTCTCCAAGTAACTAATACTTCATGAATTTTTACCGCATTCCTGCTTTCTGGCACAGTACAAAAACTCGACTGATCATTCTGGAAGAGTCCAAGCAGATTAAAGATATGTTTATATTCTATAACTGTACAGCTTCAGAACAGCAATCATACAAGCTAAATTGTTTGTGACTAAATACGTAATTACATATTCTGCAACTGGGCAAAACAAAACAAACAAACAAACAAAAACACGTCACCAAAACATGCATTAAGAGTTACAGTTCACAAATCCCAGCCTGTTTATTACATGACCTTAGAAGATTTTACTTTATGCAGGACGGTCACAAACATGGTTGAATCTTTCTGCAGGGGGGGGGAAGAAAAAAAAAAACAAAAAAAACACTGCACTTTCAGCTTGCACATACTGAGTCCCTTGTGCTCTAACAGCTTGCAATTCAGTGTTACTCATGTAATTACTTCACAACCGTGAAATCTCTATTTCACGCCTATTTGGATCGGTGGTTACATTTTGAGAAATCTTGAAGAGGTGTATTGGTCACCATCTGATTGTCTTTTCACATACTGAAACTGCTGCTACTCACACCATCTGAGCAACCCCGATGGGGAAAATTTACTGAGAAAACCCCGAACAGAAGTGCTCAGGTTGAATCTGTTTACACTTCACTAAATATTGTTAGCCTATTCCTAGTGTATTCTCTTACGCTTTCTTTGCCTATTTTTTTGTGAGCTATTCAGTGCTTGGTGTGAATTGAACATAATCTGGCAGATGGAAGATGGAAGAAGTGCCTGCGTACCTCGTACAGCAGTGATGTAATGGTCTCTAGAATGAGATTCACCAGTTTAAATACTGGGAAAACCCAATCTGATGATGCGTTTTGAAAAGAGAATTTTGGGGGGTTTCACTACCAAAGCAATTAAAATAAGCACTACACTACTGATGACTTTTATTAGCCTACACGTTAATAGCTAGCAGTCGACTGGTTGACCCTGGGAGATTTCCAGTACCTCCCAATGATGTATTTACTTACATCATGCAATGCCAGAACAGTAAAAAGGGAAACACCAACTATACAAAATTATGGGTTGTCAATGCTATAGAGATACAAATGTTGTGCTAAAGAATATGACATTACAGTTAAACTCATTATATATACACACACCGTACCAAGACATGACTAGCACAAGTACTCTAAAATAAAGCAAGTGAGTTACTGATCAATAGTCAATGTACAAATATGAAGTCATATAAAGATTAGATTAGATAGGCAAGGAGGAGAAATCATCAATTTACTAACTAGCCTAATGGGCAAGTGGACGTTCTAATATGCTTGCGCAATCTCTGTAAAAAGTGGTAACTAGTGTAATCTAATACGAAGTTAACGGTCGTCATAAATTGAGTATGTTGATACAGACTAAAGGAAAAGAATTTTAGACGTATGTTTATCATGTTCAAACAAAGTTTGTAATATGCCACTGTGTTTGAACCCTCGACAAAAGGAGGAGGATGTCCTCCAGGAGCTTTTTATTTTATTTATTTTTTTAAACCACACCGTGGTATCGCCTTTGGTATCGAGTATCGTGTACTTTTGGTGGTATCGATACCGACTACTAGATTTTTGGTATCGTGACATACCTATTCAAGTCTAGTGGCTAGTGTTTTTAATTTCCCAAAATGTATAACCACAAGCAGCACAGTAAGGTAGGAAAACATCCAAGTCCATTTGATTTTGTTTCATCATTAATCAAAGTTTTCTCAACCTCTAAAAGGTTAGATAAGAATCAAAAGAGAAGATAAGACACCTCAGAAAGAATTGCAGTAAATGAGTCAGCATGGCATGTTAAGTCATTAAGGGTTAAATCATTAACCCTGCACATTAGAAGACATGAAAGAACTATGTAGTAATAGATGACAACAATCTGAAAAAAAATGAAGCTATTCTTGTTTAAGCAGAATATCCAGCTATATACAAGTTTCATTAAAAGATTCCTTTACTGAAAATATATTATTGTATAATAGACACTGTATGCCCAATGGTTTGGGGACACGTGACCATCACATCCATATGTGCTTGTTGAACATCCCATTCCAGATTTAATCCCCCTTTGCTGTTATAATAACCTCCACTCTTATCCAAAGGTGTACAGTGGGGTTGGGGTCAGGGTTCTACGCAGGACACTCAAGTTCTTCAAATCCAACCTTGGCAAACCAGGTCTTCATGGACCTCGCTTAGTTCTTGTGTGGCATGGTTTGTGGCAAAACGTTGTGGCAGCAGTTTGGGGAAGACCCACATATGGGTGTGATGATCATGTGTCCATAATCCTTTGGCCGTACGGTGTTTTGTTGGTAGAGGTGGAGAGCGCCATGTGCGGGCTAATCCTTGAAGAGACCATGCCCATCAGGATTGAAATGTTTCATCATAGGACAAAGGTGCTCAGTTGAAGGATTTGCAGTGACTTTTCCCACTAAGCAGACAAGCTACCTTACACCTACGCCAGCTAAACACAAACAGCATAATAGAACCAGCGTTTGTTTTGCTTAGTTTGTCCTGTGCCTGAGGGAGCAACTGATAAAAATAGTTTAAAATGTTACTCATTGACATACTGAACGTACAGTTTAGTGACTGCTGAACCAGCCTCATTGTTTTCAAGCGATTGTTTGCTTTACAGTTGGGTGTGGTGAAGGAGAGGGTGTTTCACTGTTGACATTCCAACAGTGTAGAACTGTGCAATGAGACTGACTCCAGAACATGCTCTGCTTTGCTCTAGACGGCACCTGTCATCAGAAGATGCTAGGAATCCAAGACATTGACAAACTTTCTCTACAGAATAGGCGGACACCAAGTTGCATGCTTCAAGAATTATGTTTTGAAAAGATTTTTTAACCCCGCCTGCAAGATGACGTCAGTGTTACTACTAATAAAACATGAGCAACCGGATCCCACTCAAAATTTGTGAGAATTCCACGCAGTCTTTACAGAAGACCACTCACAACTGTTCATAAGTTACAAACTCCATTCACTTGAGATCAATCGATGGCGAATACGTCAATTAAAGACAAGCTAGCTATCCTGGAATCAATGAGTCACTGTGTATCAATCTTTAATGTCGTTAATGTAGTAAAATCCTATTATACCACACTGCTGTTGAATTCTCAATGGTGATGAGTCAGAAGGTTGATTCGTTTTTTATTAAAGCAGCTCTGACAGTAGCTACGGCGGTAATTCCAATGAGAGGTTTACATTAATTCTTATATGTTCTAGTTTCTGTAGTAACAGCTTACACAAGGGCTTGTATGGTGTGTATTTGATTTGGTAAAGTTTTCTCTAAGGAGATGTTTGTAAGCATTTTGGAAGGAGTCCAAAGTGTTAGCGCTTTGAAACAGTCAGAGATAAAGCTTTAACTAAGGCTTCATGATGGAGGGCTTTGCACTTTCTCTGTATAATGACAAACTGCATTTATGTCTTATTAACTACAAGAGAGAAGAAAAAAAAACAAAAAACAGAGGCTTTATATCTGTTTATATCTGCTGTAACATAAGCGATGACAGGAACTAACTCGTCTCATGGACATTCCACAACTTTAAACGTAACTGTAAATGTATGACGTGTTCGTTAATAAATAAATAAATACGTTAGTACTGGCAATAAGTATAAGTGGAATAGAACATTTTCCTGACAGCATTAGAGGGCACCTCCCTGAAAAGTTATTGATTATTTTCCCATCACATCATGCCCTGTTGAGATTTATTCCTTACTTATTAAATCAGTAGCAATGTCTGAACGTTCTTATTCTTTCTTTTTACACCAGCCATCACAGACACTGTCCAGTGATTCAGACACACGGTGGTGTTCAAGAGTGTAAAGATCCATCAGTTCAAATCCATTAACCTGATCTAAACACTTCTGAAATGGCTTTACTGATTTAAGCTGTGAGAAATGTTGTGACCATGTGACTATCAGTGTCTGTATTCTGGTACCGCATTAATCATTTCTCAGTTAGTAGTATACTATTACTTACAAAATTCTCCTCCTCTTTGGTTCTCACAGTCTGCCAGGGACTGCTTTAGATGTTGATCACATAACAGGATGTGCTGCATATTGTTCACACCCTTTGTGGTATTAGATTGACCCACAACACCCATTTCATTTTATTCATGAAGCCTCAGAGGTTTTCATGTGGAGGATAATGAAGTATCCAGCAATTCGATACAGTCACCGGTACACTGGATACACGACAGTTTAATAAAAGGTTTCAGAGAAACCATCTTACAGTCTTACCTTTCCAATGAAGAGATCGATTTTTTTTTTTTAAATATACATTTCCACTTTTAGCTGATTTAGCTTCCACCCACAAATACATACACACATACATTCCTTTTACTGAGCTCCACGACTTTGCTCACACGCCAGTGACCGGCACGTCAATTAATTAAATTAATAGGTCAATTAGAACAAATCTCTGGATCTTATGACCGAGCATGACTAGTATTAGCATATTAGCCACCATCTGGTGCACTCCAAAATGATCAGATGAAGTTAGACTTGTTTTGAAAATATAGAGCTGAACGTTTGATGTTCAACTTTGTCAACTTCAGAGAACAAGAACGCTTGTGTTGTGCAAGCACTAAACAAATGTACAACACATACTTAATAAAAAAAATAAATAAATAAAAAATGTAAAAAATAAATAAGTAATGTAATGACTACATCATGAGCTACTTCTATCTAAACAAAATGCCCTACAGTTCTTTCCCTCAGCTTAGTTTGTATCTTGTCCAAAATATGCTGCATGCTTGGTGCACTTGGCTTGATTCAGGGTTGACTCGCTAACAGAGCTAGAGTTTCCTTGCTAGTGGACCGAGACAACGTCACTCTGGCACTTCTGCTCCAGTTGTTTTGGTTCACACCAGTGTGAGATTGTTGTGTTCTCACCTGCCCAAACAAATCATGCTTGATGACTGAACCTTGCGAATGTGAAAATCAGCCTGAAAGCTGAAATCCTGTCCGAGCAAACAAAAAGGAGAAAGTACTGTTGAAGTTATATTAGTGCCAGGTCTAAGTCTGCCAATCCCACCCAGCGAGTAACCGCAAGCCCACCCATTACGGACTCATCACTCAGCACTAACATCTGTAATAGCTGAACGGCTGATGTTAAAGCTAAACTGCAGCCGCACATAAAAAAACATATTAGCATCAATGCAGTTGAAAGTTGAACTTAAAAAAAATAAATAAAATAAAAAATAGCCTAATCACCCTGAAAGACCACAAACACTGGTCCCATATATACACTTACTAAAGGGGAAAACAAAAGCTACATTTTCTATCAACCTTCCCCGAAGGCATCCTGCACTACCCAGAGTTAAATGAGCACACCAAACTGGTAAACAGAAAGAAAACGAGCCAAGGATCACAGACTTTTTAGATGCTCAAGCAAACAGCGAGCATCATTAGAGAAGAATTCTTCAATTGTGTACAGCGCTGACCGTCTTGGACTCTCTCGGTCATGGCACAGTGATTAAAGCCATTCCAACCGATCCAACAGTGGATGAAAGATCTCCTCCTACACTACATGAGGAAGCAAAAATAATTGGACAATAAATAACTTATTTTTAAGGAATAACAGACAGCAAGGTGTTCGTTAACAGTAATTAATTAGCTGGGCTGGTAACATGGCTACTATATGATCCTAATACACTGCCTAATGTATTTGTATGAGACAGATCAACATACTGGTGTGTTTTGGTTCAGGAGGAAAAATGCTGGTGCACAGCTCAAATAAAAAAATAAAACAAGACATAAGATTGTAGCATTCGCCTTCCTTCCAAAGCCTGAAGAAGTGCTAATTCCAGCCACAAGATGTTTAGACGTCATTTTTCATAAAACTAGGTCGGAGATGATTTGTAGTTAGGCTTTTTTTTTTCTTTTCCTGAGACTATTTATGCTCCAGTGTCAAGGATCTTCTGTGGAAGAATATGATATGTAGTATATTTCCACTAAATAGCAAAACACAGCTTGTTAATAAATCCGAACTAGCCGCGTTCTGGTCGAGTGTGTGTGTGTACTTTTCCCATTACATAACACTACCTGTGAAAGTTCTAGTGATGGTGATGGGTAGGAGTAGTAAAATGCTTCTCATAACTCCAAAAAATTATATAAATCTGGCTTTCTGGTTAAAATGTGTGTGGCTCAGCCACGTCTCTCACAGGATGAACCACTGAGTCTGACACAGTTTGTTTTTTTGCGAGAACATTCAGCAAGAAATTAGTGGGCCAATACTTTAGGACTGGCCTGAACAGCATTTAACAGGTTTAGATTGTATTGTAAAATCATATGATATGATACGATACATCTGCCACATCGCCCATCCCTACAGCTGTATTCCACTATTAACCAGCATATTAACAGTTAATATTAATATAATAATAGCATCCATTTTCGATATAGTCCTTTCACAAACCACTGACAAGTGAAGTGAATAATGTTGATTATCTCATTACAATGCCACCTTTCAAGGGGTGAGATATATTAGGCAGCATGTGAACAGTCAGTTGTCAAAGATGATGTGTTGGAAGCAGGAAAAATGGGCAAACGTAAGGATCTGAGCGACTTTGACATGGGCCACAATTTGATGGCTAGACGACTGGGTCAGAGCATCTCCAAAATAGCAGGTCATGTGGGGTGATCCCGGTATGCAGTGGATAGTACCTAACAAAAGTGGTCCAAGGAAGGACAACCGTTGAACCAGCGACAGGGTCATGGGCACCCAAGGCTCACTGATGCATGTGGGGAGTGAAGGTTAGCCCATCTGGTCCGATACCACAGAAGAGCTACTGTAGCACAGACTGCTGAAGTTGTTCATGCAGGCTGATAGAAATGTGTCAGAACACACAGTGCATCACAGCTTGCTGTGTATAGATAGGATAGAGTTCCCATGCTGACCTCTGTCCACTGCCAAAAGCACCTACAATGGGCACGTGACCATCAGGACTGGACCATGGAGCAATGGAAGAAGGTGGACTGGTCTGATGAATCACGATTTCCTTTACATCATATGGACGGCCGGGTGCGTGTGCATCACTTACATGGGGAAGAGATGGCAAAAGGATGCACTATGGGAAGAAGGCAAGTCGGTGGAGGAAGTGTGATGCTCTGGGCTCATGTTCTGCTGGGAAACCTTGGGACCTGACATTCATGTGGATGTTACTTTGACACTTTCCACCTACATAAACACTGTTGCAGACCAAGTACACCACTTCATGTCAATGGTCTGCCCTGCTGCCACAATGCAAAAATTGTTCAAAAATGGTTTGAGGAACATGTCAGAGTGTTCAAGGTGTTGACTTGGCCCCCAAATTCCCCAGATCTCAATCTGATCGAATCCAAGGCGCTAGATTGCTGGACAAACAAGTCAGACCCACAGAGGTCCCACCTCGCAACTTACAGGACATAAAGGATCTGCTGCTGACATCTTGGTGCCAGATACCACAGCACAGCTTCAGAGGTCTTTAGGAGTCCATGCCTTGACAGGTTAGAGCTGTTTTGGAGGCACAAGGGGGACCTACACAATATTCGACAGGTGGTTTGGATGTTATGGCTGATCAGTGTTTTACAGTAACTACCAGGCACTTGTATGCACACTTACTAAACTATGCAACTGTACAACCTTGTATATACACGCACTTTGGTTACTACCACGATGGGCTTAACCATGCAATTTTAATGCATCTATGCTGAAAGGCACAGGAGTACAAACAGCATTTGTAATCACTTTCCAACTATCAGGACCATTACGACGACTCGTAAAAGTGTTAGTTCTGACACTTCTGCTTTCATCTTTTCTGCCAAAAAATTGCTGAGCTAGAACAGTTCAATTTAAGAAGGCTCAAAAGTGCATTTTGAAAATATATCCAAGTAGTACATGTGATGAACTGTCTAGACTGAAAGCTGAGCCTCAATTAGAAAAGACCATAAAATAATTCATTACAAATCATTACAAACATATAAATCAGCTTAGCATACACCTTGTACTTAGCCAGGTGAGATGCTGTCCTGTATTAAATGCCACAATCGATGACCAGGGCAATCAAACCAATTCACATTTCCATACTAGTCTTCATTCCTCTGAAGGGTCTGGGTCTCATGAAGCAGCCTAAATGTTTTTTTTGTGAAGGATTAAAAACCCCCATGACTCACAGTGTTACACAATGCAACAGGTTATTTTCGTCATTGTAAGTCTCTACTCTTCAACTTTCTTAAAAAGAATAAGGATGATTGTTTCAAACATTCGGATCTGAAAAATCGAACATGCCAATCCTAGGACTCGTCTCATTATGACTCAGACCATCACCTACTACAATCACAGTCGCGTTCTAATGGCCAGATTTGTAACAGATAATAAGTGTACGACTTAAGGATGAACTCCTGATCTCACAGAGATTTGGCTTTGGTCCTTCATACATCAGTGTAGTATCCATTCTTTATAGCATTCCTACAGTCATACAAACAAATGGGACTTTACAGATCTGCACCGTTTCCTCTGTAACATGGCATCCGCTGAGTCCTCTATTATTTGTCTTTAGAGCTCCTGACAGAAAACAAAACCTGAACATACAGACCACACAGAAAACACTTTAGTGTTTTGGTTGTGGATAACACTACGATGGTACGATGTTCTCTGGAATAAATGGATTGGAATTTCGACACCTCTTCAAAACGATGCCACTCTTTCCTCAAGTGGTCTCCCAAGTGGTCAGTTTTGCATGTATTTTTATACAGTATACTACACTACATGTGTGATTTATATTTTTCCACCTTCTGCTTTTGCCTGGTCACCCACTTTTACATTTTCCAGCTGGGTAAATTATCCCAAAAGTGGTTTTATTGCAGAATTCCTAGAGATAAGAGTCTGTTGATTTTTTTAAATGAGAACCAAGGTCTCTTGTCATTCTGGCCTGCTAAACCACTCGTATCATGAGGTGAGGTTGATTCGCAGTTCCCTTCCAGTTTCAAATCAGGCACTGAAGAAAAACAGGGTACGGAAACCTGCCCGTTTGATAAATGGATTCATGATTAAATTCAGTTTCCATTTATAAATTTAATTCCTGAGAAACGTCCATGCGACGCCACTTAGTGAGCGAGTCCACTAAGATACATGCTTGTGTGCTGGTTACTCATCTTGCTCTGCGTATAATGTGTTATAAATGCCCACACAAGGCTGGTTAGGGGGCAATAAGATACCCTTATACATCTGAACATTTTGTCTTGTATCTGGATTGTATACTGATAAGATTTTAATTAAATCCATCTAAAATCTGATTGGTGTATAGCATGTTAATATGCAATTCATGTCATTACATTTGAAGAACATATCAGTATCCTATCTGGATATAACCCTGAAAATCAAGATGAATTAAACAACCAATATATTTCTTCCTTACCTGTAGTCTACAGTACACTAGAAGCTGTAACTGTATACATCACTGGATATTCGGTCCCACAGGAGGACAACATTGCAAAACTACTCTGTACTAAGGAGCATGTGTCCTTTCTCTACGGCGGCTTCGCCATCTCCTCCACTCTCGTTCGGTACCAGTCTCCCAGGCCTCCCTGTCTCTATAAATAACACCGAGGGGGAGAGGGAGACTGAGGGGGAGAGAGAGCGCGACAGAGAAAGACAGAGAGCACAAGAGAAAAACAGACAGACACACACACACACACACACACACACACACACACACACACACACACATACACAGAGAGAGAGAGAGAGACAGATAGAGAGAGAGAGGGAGAAAGACATGAGACACAACGAGAAATAGGGGACATAGAG
>JANDJT010000103.1:17538942-17568664 GCA_024331685.1 Stegophilus panzeri
ATGTTTTAGGATTTGTTACTAAGTGAATGCCCAGCTGCAAATATAAAAAAATGTATATTTAAATGAGAGAGCGCGACAGAGAAAGACAGAGAGCACAAGAGAAAAACAGACACACACACACACACACACACACACACACACACACATACACAGAGAGAGAGAGAGAGACTGATAGTGAGAGAGATGGAGAAAGACATGAGACTCAACGAGAAATAGGGGACATAGAGGGAAAGAGAAAAAGTGAGAAAGAGATGTAGATACAGAGCAAGAATAAGACAAAATGAGTCCAAGTACTAGAGAGACAGAAGAAATTAGACACACACAAAGGAGAACTGAAAGATAGAGAAGCAGACGAAGATGGAGAGAGAAAGAAAGAGTGGATGAGAGAGAGAGAGAGATAGCTCAGTCGCCTGGAGCAGTCCTGTTGCTGTGCTGCTGTTTTTAGCTCAGTGAACACAGCCGCTCGGGCCTTTCCAAAGCTCGAGCAGCAGTTCAGTGCTGAGAGAATCGTGTAAACAGGAGCTAAACAAAGCCGCTCCTCCTGGACCAATGGACTGGGGGAGATCTCTGTGCTAGGTGATGCAGGGACACTCGAGTCGACCTGTACCTGCAGGCAAGTTCACTGCCAGATCATGTAAATAATGGTGGAAAACGAAAGCGCTGCTCAGGATGGGTGGGGTCAGTTAATGTATGACCACAGGGATGAAATGGTTAAAGTGGAATTTTAGTAATGTTGTAGCGTAGTTTTTGTGTTGGTGGGAAGCGGGGACGAGTAATTCAAGTGAGTCACTATAAAGATTAGTTCTTTGTATATTTCTTTTCCAGCAGAAAATCAAAACATCGATGATGACCACAATTTTGGGAAGTACCTACAATCTGTAACATTTTACACCACAGATACAAGGGCCAGACCTGTAGAACAGCTACATAAGGCTACAAAGTTTGCAAGTGAGCTGAGGTATTGAGCATCATATTGAACATCATTAAAGTCCTAACCACCCCAAGACATTGATTATAGAAGAAGACAGAGAGAGAGATTGCCAGTGATGTCCAACAAAAACTCCTCAAGACAAGGTGTCTCACTAGACCTGATCAACTGATCTCCTGACGTTCTGGTCCAAGTACATGTACTTGACCAAGACTTGGTGACAAACATTTGTTAGTCAGCTATCTAACAGCATGGAAATCTTATTGTGAATTATGTTTTACATAACAGCAAAGTCCAATCACAGTTCTGAAACATTTGTCACAGGGAACAGTGATGTATGCGATGTTTGCTGCTGCTGGAACCACAGATACTGCATTTAGACAAGGTCCAGCTCAATGTCCGTACATAAATACACAGTCTACTGTCCTACCCTGACCTGCCTTTATGATATTTGCAACCATGCTGTTTTTGTTGCAAATCCATGACATCAGCACAAACAAGACAAGTAAAAAAATAAAATAAAATAAATTGAGTTGACCGGTTGAGGCGCATTTACCAAAAAAAAATCTCTTTTTAACTGGATTTGAAATCATATACATGTCCGATAAGATCGGATTTCACGTTCATGCAAATGAGACATGCTATAAAAATATTTTTTTTGGATTTGAGCTATGACAAAATCCCTGTAGAATAATTTGTGTCAGGCACAAATATCAACGTGAAGAATTAATGATGATCTAAACCTATAAATCTAAATCCACTAAACGTTTTGAAAATATATTTACATTTTCTAATGGTCTGATTATATCTGGAAATAATTTCCCATTATAAAACCTCATTTTTAATGATATTTCTTCTCGTTACTGCGTTGATCACGTGACAACCCACACTGTGACTGGTTAAAGAGGACGTCATGTAACAGTATAATGCGATTTAATTGGCTGAATGTTTACGTTGTCCTTTTCGGTCATATTCATGCATTTAATCTCGCACATTAACCTAATAGCATGAAACATGGCACACGGACGATGATCCTAGATTACTTTTATTGCTCGAGTAACTGTCAGCGATGTTAAATTACAGGTTTATGAGCCTGTGTCTTTTCCCCCCAGACCGCGGATCTTGCATAATTTAAAGCCACTCTACAGACTGCTGGATGTAGGATAAATGTGGCGTCGGTAATGTACAGATGATGAGGCAGAATTGATCTGTGCACACACCCTGCCTCTATGCTAAACCCATCCTGCTAAAGTCCCATTTGGCTAAAGAACCCCGCCCTCTTCAGATACTTCATTAAGGCGAGACTCCTAGCTAAATTTAACAATTAAATCACTTTTATAAATAAGCATAATAACCAAATGTAATGGGGACAAAAAAACACAACAGGGTTGCTTCAAGTTAATCTGAAACGGGAACATTATCTTCTTGTAATGCACCTTGTCTGGCACAGCATCAAATATTTATTGAGCTATACTCGCTATCTGACAACCTTCAATTCAAACCCGAAGAGTCTAAACTAATTAATTAAACACACACGCGCGCGCGCGTCGTATTTATTTAAGCATACAATTGTGTATGAAGTGTACAACTGTTTTTTTTGTTTGTTTGTTTTTTTAACTTTGCTAAATTACGCCAGCGAAGTAGCCTACATCAGCACCTGCTAGTTAGCTAGCAACATCCACGTCGTCCCTGTAACCCTATCCACACTGACTAGCTCGTGCTAACGCTAGCGTCAGATGCTAGCGAATCAATTCGGTGCCAAAAAAGAGAAGCCGGGCACTGAAATGACCAGGGTGTATTCAGAAAAAAATGACCAAGAAATAGAATAAGATACCAGTCTAGGACCAAAACAAAAAAAAATGTATCGTGTTTGCTGTATTGTGTAATGCATAAGGCGAGCTATCCGGTGAAGCTAGCCGAAGTAAGGTGAGTGCTGGGCCGCATAGCGACGTCACTCGAGCCCGGGGATCTGCAGTTGCCCGAGTTCCCCTGCCTCAAATATGGCGGCGGGTGCAGGCTGTGGGAGTGTGAAATTTGTGGTTTACTTAATTAAAAACATTCTCCAGATCGGATGTCAGTTGCGGGTCGGAAGCGCACTTGCCTTACCTTTAAATTTGAGATCAGTCGGAGGATCGAGGATGAGGACCTGCTCCAGCTTGGACATGTTTGCCGGGGGGATTTGCAGCGCCGGATCGCCGTTTCCAGAGAGCCACCGAGCGGGAGCGCGGAGAAATCCAAGCCCTCAGCACTGACATACACACACATACACACGGGAGCGCGCACGCAGATCCCACACGCCAAAACACGCGTACAACACTGCTCTCAATTATCTTATGCCTCTGTAGTTAAACAAACTCAATTTATCTGTTTTATCTATCTAAAATACACTATAGCCATTTCCCTAATTGTGTATAGACTGTAAATACATGGTCAATAGGCTTATTCTCTATTAAATGTTATAAACTGAACCAGTTCACTATATAGTGTCATATTATATAATGTATACTATTGTATTGTTTGTATATTGTATACTAGTCTTATTCCCCAAGTCATATATGTCTGAAAGGTAAATCATTTGGATTTATATAGTGTGATATTATATAGAGAGATATAGTGTGGTATTATACAGAGAGATTTTTCTTTTTTATGAGAATATAACTGTGCTCAGGAAATCCTACAGTGCCCTGCAGTGTGTTACTGTATAATAATTTACCCCTCTGTAAAGATTTATTTTACAAATAATTATTAAACCGTTAGGCACATTATTTAAATGTCTGCGTTACTGTTAAACTGGTGCAGCAGGTTACAGTTCTAGGAACCCAGGTTCAAGCCTGCCCTCAGTCTTCATGTTTCCTCTGGGTTTTCAGGTTTCTTCCCACTTCCCAAAATTCATGCATGCAGTTGGACTGGCTATGCTAAATTGTTGTTAGGTGTAAATGAGTGTGTGAATGTGTGTGTGCATGGTGCCCTGTGATGGATTAGTGTCCCTGCTTGCACCCTGGAATAGGCTCTTGACCCACTGTGACTCTGATCAAGATAAAGCAATTACTGACAGTGATTGAATTTAAATGTGTACAACACTGTTTTGTCTACTTATTGGAGCCACAGTGTTTTGTTTCTGTGCTTTCCACCCATAAAACCTGTTTTTTATTATTAAAATTGTCATTAGAGTCCAGTTATGTATATGCATAAATGCTTAATTATACACCATTTTACATAAATACATAATTGTGGGTTATGGTTTCCACAACTGTAAAAAAAAAATATATATATAATAAAAAAATTATAATTTAATGTTGTGGATCCCCTGGCTATGATGGACAGCATCGCTGAATCAAAATTTTGTGTTCTGCGGGCAATGGGCATGGCTATAATAAAGAAATACGATGATACACATGCCTCATGATCATAAAATATGAGGGGCTCTGTGACTTTCAGTATTATTCATTCGTTATTTGTTTGTTTGTTTACACCGAAAGGGGCATCTGACTGCAAAAGGTTTAAGAACCCTTTGGCCATAGTAGACTTTGTCATTTGTGGGGAACAAGAAGTACGGCATCATTTCAGACCCATGGCTAGTTCCTTATCATAGAACACTCTTCACTAAACAAAGTTATTTATAGAGCTTCAGGAAGACCAATCCACTGTTCAGAAATAATTACAAGACACATGCTATATGCAAATATATGCTATTTTGTCAGAGTCAGAGTGTAATTGCTGAAACTATTTACATAAAAATCTTCTACTTTTTCTAAATATATCTATTTTATTCAACAGAAGAAAAAAATATTAGATATTTTGACAGTATTCATTACAGGCAATGCAAATTACAAATAATTTAAAGCTTTTATGGGAATATATTATTCATGGAGCATTTTTTCTGCTTTTGAATGCAGAAGTCTGCTTCCACTTTCACTATTTGAATGGTGTCAAGCCTGCCGCTTTGTCATATTTCACGATCCTGATCCTGATTGTGATTTTGATGTGATAAAAAAGACGCCATCCCATAGGTCAATTTAAAAGGTGTTTTGATGAGAACAGATGGTGCATGCATTTTCCTTTGACACAAAGAACACATTACACATTGATCATATCAGTCTTTGTCAGCGTCCAGCCTTTCTGCATAGAAGGCAGTTAGTTAATGGGCCATGTAACTATATCTCTCTATATTGTTGTAGTTCATATTTCAGAAAGTTTAAAAACTGGTTCTGTTATTTTGTTACTGATGGTTAGAAAAGCACTGACACTGGAGACTCCTTCCCCCTTAGCTTTGTCATTGCATATTAATTGTCCATTTTATATGTCTTGGTTAAATAACAACATGTTTTTTTAATCCATTTATTATTGGTCTTAGTTAACATGAAGCATCCTCAATACAAGTCCCTGTGAATGATTTGTTACCATAGTAACAATGCCATATTAGAATAAATGCATTAATATAAACCTGTGATTTGAATTACATTCTGAACTACTGTTAGAGCTAGAGCTGCTGTTATAGAAAATTAATCAACGTCACATTAAAGAATTCAACAGCACTGTGGTATAAATTGTGTTATGCACATTAAACTGCTTTTTGTATGAAAGCTTCTGTATAAATAAAGATTTGTAACATTTGCTTCTTATTATTATTCCTTATCTTAACATCATATTAGTAAACAGTTGCTGTGAAATGGTTTATATTATATTGGCTAGGATTATTTCTGTTTAATGTATCAGCACACATATTTCTGAATGTTGAGGCCTGCCACATACCTTACATGGTATTTTCTTCCCGTTCTTATTAACATTCACACAACTCTAAAACTATTGCATGTCTTTTTTTTTTTTACAATGTAAGCTGTGGATTCCTGTAGTGTATTATCCTGCTTTGTTTTGTTTTACTATTAATTTACTGTTAGATTGTACTTTTACTATTAATTTAAACTTAGGACATCCCTCATGCAAACACAAATACCTTGTTTGCACATGTGACAAGACTAATAGACAATAGCTTCCTGAAATACCAGCGTTTCTCTGGAAATACAATTTTACATTTGATCTGTTCAGAAAACTGCGTGCCATCACTTTACTCATATTTACTTATGGCGCATGTTTCAAACACACCATATAATAATGAGAACACATTAATTTAAAAAAATAATTAAACTTGATCATAAAAGAATCCTACAAATAAATACTGGATATTAAAAGTATTATTAATAAGCATGAATTAACCTTGTTCAAACCGATTTTTACTTCTTCTTTTTTTTTTTTGCAGTGAAATGTCTCCATCTAGTGGTGCTTCACAGAACACATGTTTTAAAGACAAAAATATGAGTATAACCTGGAGAAACATACAAATAAAGAAACCATGTACAAAAGTGTGTTTTAATATATATATATATATTATGTTAGGCTATTTATTTATATAGTGCATGTTTGAATATGAATTGGTCATTCACAATGGTAATAATCAGCCTCTGAATTTTGACTGTCATATGTGTTGGAACAGTTGGACAGTTCCAACTGTCATATTAACAATTGGGAGTAAGTACCTAGGAAGAAGTATCCCAAATGTCTGCTTCCAGAGTCAAAAAGTTGAGAATGTGTAAGCAGTTTTGTGGGTAAAGCACCCACTATGGAAAAAAGTCCAAGAACTGCAGGAAGTGTACCTACAAAGTGCAAGGTGACAGTGCCAATGTGCTTTCCTCAATGTAAACTTTTGCTTAAAGTATGATATTTACACTGCAAAAAAAAAAGTCTTGGATGTATTTGGATGTCATGGCATGTCTTTAAGACTCACAATACTGAAGTATCAGACAAAAAAAAAATAGGAGAAACATCTATTAACTAGGTTTATTACTCATTATGTTTATTGGGATAGTCAATTTTTGATGGTGTGTTTTCTAACAAACTAAGACACTCATTCTAGGCCTTTCATAGCATATTATTTGGACTTCCCATTTCCTGGTGAAAGCTTCCTTTGCTAAATCAAAAAATTTAAATACAACCACAGTTACATTGAGGTACATACAGTATTACAGTAAGTGTTTGGTTTTTTTGTTTGAAAGCCTGTGGTGGTTTGCAAGACAAAACCTGGTCTTGAAGATGTTACTTACAAAAAAACACAAATGTAATCAGGAGTTTTGACCATTCAGAAAGTGCAAGCTGAGGTGTCTTTTGAAAGGGTAGTACCAAGCAAACGTCTTGTCGCACAGAGAGCAGTGAAAAGGCCTTTCTCCAGTATGGACACGCTGATGGGCCCTTAAATTGGACCCGTGGGCAAAGGCTCTCCCACACTGGCGGCAAATGAAGGGCTTGCTGCCACTGTGTGCCCTCTCGTGGGTGACGAGGTTCCCCCTGAGGGAGAAGCGCTTCCCACACACGGCACAACCATACGGCTTCTCGCCTGTATGAATGCGCTGATGTCTCTTCAGGTCAGCACCACTCTGGAAACTCTTAGGACAGAACGAGCAGGAGAACAGCTTATGCCGCATGTCAGCTGTTGGCAGAACCTTCGCTTTTGTCAACATTGTGGACACAGTGGAGTTCTGTCTAAGTGCCGTGGTTTGAATTACATCCTGTATATTTCTTCCTCCTGCCTGTTTTGCTTCAGGCTCAATTATATACTCAATCTCACCAGTCATACTGAGATGAAATGCAGGGTGTTCAGGGTGGGAAGCATGTATAGCCTGTTGTAGCATAGAAGAGCAGCCTGGACCTCCAACACTTACTGGATAGTTCACTGAAGTCAAAGACGGCCATGACAAAGCCTCGCTGTCCATCATTCCACATGGTGCCAGTTCATTTGCTGTCTTCGTTAAAGGCTCCTCATTCTCCTCAGTCTTTAGAAGCAAACCATTAGGGTTCCCTTCATTGCTCCGATGCCCATTCATATGATTAAAGTCTGTCTCGTATTTGTAGTTTGATTCTTCTTCAGAGAGTTGTTTGTTGTTATGGAAATGCGCTGAATAATGAGATTGTGGCCAAAGCTGTTCTGCAGAGCCAAAGTTATTGCTGTTGTCTCCTAAAAAACATAATATGAGGTCAGATTTAACATACTGAGCTCTACTACACAGTTAACAGTATGAAAATTGTCAACAGTAAATAAGGAACAACTAACAGAAACCTAATGAGAGCAAACTAGCTAATGTGCAAATCTGACAGGATTTCTCAGAGGATTTCAAGTCACATTCATGTATGTTAATAAATAGGCTAATATGACAGGATATTCAAAAGCATTCATGTTCTTCACTGCTACAGTGAGCCAGTTAGCTAACATGAGCTATTCTTGGAGGTTCTCTGACAGGATTTATAAAAAAAAAAAAATAAAAAAAACACCACAGCTTAAATATCAATATATTTCACATTTGCTATGGTGCTACTGATAATGAAATGCATCACTCTCACATTTTGTTTCAAGATTCCTGAACTTGTTGAAAACAAGCCTAACTCTCACCAGTACCTCAATTCAACTTAATGACTTGCAATACTTACACAAAATTCAATATCTTTGTTTATAAGGATTAGTGTACCTGTGTGTATGTGAAGGTTGTGTATATGTGAAGGTCCTGCATGATCCCTTTGGATGGTCTACCTACCTGCTGCATGGCTGTGTGTGTTTGTGCATTGCTCGTGGTCAGCTTGATAGACCTCTGAGACACATTCAGCTGTGGATACAAGTGGACTCGCACCCTCCACCTTTATAGCTGCAGTGTTGAGTCCTCCAATGTTTGCTATAGCTTCAGTGGTCAATGAGTCCATAAGGATTTGAGATTCATTCAGTGGAACTCCACTTTCAGATGGGGAAAACGTACTCATCTGATTCAGTTTACTCCCAGAGTTTGGAAGAGAATTCCTACTTCCTTGAACCTCATTCTCCTGCAAGTTCTTCATTGGTGCTCGAGTATTTGTTTTCTTAATCCTTTCTTCATTCTGACAATCAGGCGCTGTGCTGAGATCATCAGCTCTCTTATCTAAGAAAGATGTTTAAACAAAACAACAAGAATTTTATTACTAGGGTTGATAATGTGGGTAATGAAGGAAATTGTTTGCCAGTGAAAATAGACTGACATGTCTATGTAAGGCTTTAAAAAAAATCAATTCAGAATAAAGCCAACTCATTACAAAATACATTGTGGACACCAAGTCATTCAGGGCGGATCAGTGTTGCCAACAAGATTTGGAGACTTTTTAGAACTCTTTAGCAACATTATTTTAAAAATGTTAGTGACTGCATTCGATACAGCTCTCCAGCTCACATCACAGCTGCTGGTTATACAAGTTGAGAGAGCAACTTACCACAAATGCAAAGCCTGACTGGGTTAAGCTGGCAGGAGTTGATGTACCCTGACCAATCACTGATCACCACTGTTCCCAAATACCATTCACTGATCGCCACTGTTCCTAACAAACAACCACTGATCATCATTGTTCCCAACAACCAATCACTGATTGCCATTATTTTCCAATAACCGATCAGTGGTCGCCATTATTTCCCAATGACCAATCACTGATCGCCATTGTTCCCAACGACCAATCACTGATCGCAATTATTTTCCAATAACCAATCAGTGGTCACCATTATTTCCCAATGACCAATCACTGATCACCATTGTTCCCAACAACCAATCACTGATCACCATAGTTCCCAATGACCAATTACTGATCGTCATTGTTCCCAACAACCAATTATTCATTGAGATCATTCCTAACAGCCAATCACTGATCACCACTGTTTGTTTCACCTATGCATTTCTGTGTTCTTCATTTTAATCTTTCTTCTTATTTATATTTACAAATAATAAAAATTTGTATTCCCATCTCTAACCGTTCCCTTCATATCTATTTCCAGACTGTGCACTACCACAATTGTATAGTTGTTTTTTTTTTTAGCAAACGTGTAAATAGTTACATTGACCAAAATCTTATAATCTATTAAGTCTTATTCTGCCGATTTCTATTCAGAAAATCTTCCTTCTTGTTGTAATTTTGCCAGTGAATACGAGGAACAAATGAACATGCAGATTAGTTCATTACGCCATCTGGCACCTTCTAGCGAAATTGTTGGAGCACGCATTATCTGCTTGCTGGTAACCCTGGGATGGATTTTTCTTTCGAGTCTGCTGTAATGTGATCTGGGTTGCATTCGGGGTAGAAAGCCTAAATTCAAGGTTGGCACCTACCACCCAGCGCCAGCCAAGTGGGCACGCCCCTGGGCCAAACCTACTGAAATTATATTCCAGATGTTTATTTATTTAGAGAACCTGAATTTGAGTGAAGGAGATCTTCGGGTCTTAAATGAACAGTACCTCCATCTCGCAGATTTGCCTGAGGCTCGATTAAAGACACTGCGACCAAAGAAGGATTTTGCGCTTCTATTTTCAGATCCCGTATTTTTCCCTTCAAGGCTTCGATCTCTTTCCGGCCCCTGCGGATCTCTAACCGCATCTCCACACACTCGGTGTTGATCAGTTTACAGATCTCCGCCACCGCCGCTTGGGTCAGACTCTCCATCACGGAGGAAATCTGAGTCTCCAGAGTCACACACGTCGGCATCTTGTCAGTCCTTATTGCATTCAACACTCCTGCGTCCCAAATAAACAAACGTCTCCGCCACAGAAATCGGGAGTCCTCTCTCTTTTTTCAACCTGCATCACTGGCTTCTTCCGCTTTACTCAGGCTGCAACCAGGGTTGCCAGATTGTTCTAACAATCCCCCAAAGCTACAATACACCGATCGGCCATTAAATTAAAACCACTGGTAAGTGAGGTAAATAAGCTCGATTATCTCATTAAAATGGCACCTATCAAGGGGTGGAATATATTAGGCAGCAAGTAAACAGTCAGTTCTCGAAGTTGAGGTGTTGGAAGCAGGAAAAATGGGCAAGCGTAAGGATCTGATCGACTTTAACAAGGGCCAAATTGTGATGGTTAGACGACTAGGTCAGAGCATCTCCAAAACGGCAGGTCTTGTGGAGTGTTCCTGGTGTGCAGTGGTTAGTACCAAAAATGGTCCATGGAAGGACAACCAGTGAACCAGCGACAGGGTCATGGGCGCCCAAGGATCACTGATGTGGTTGTGGAGCGAAGGCTAGCCATTCTGATCTGATCTCACAGAAGATAGGCTGTGGGCTGTGAAGATAGGCTGAAGACTGTAGGCTGTGATAGAAAGGTGTCAGAACACACAGTGCATTGCGGCTTGCTGTGTATGGGACCGTGTATCTGCAGACCAGTCAGAGTACCCATGCTGACCCCTGTCCCACTGCCAAAAGCGTATCCAATGTGCACATGAACATCAGAACTGGACCATGGAGCAATGGTAGAAGCTGGCCTGGTCTGATGAGTCATGTTTTCTTTTACCTTATGTAGATGGCCAGGTGCGTGTGTGTCACTTACTGGGGGAAGAGATATAGTGAGTGCAAACGTTTGAACACCCCTAACTTCAAAATGAAACCGTTTAACACGAGATTTACTTTTTTTATTTAGATATTTCATTATTAACAGTAATAAAAATGGTAATTATATGTAGAAGTAATAAAGAAATCAAAATATGTGATGTAGGCCTAAGTATTATTATTTGGAAATCATTTTACAGATATGACCAAAACAAAATAAGAAAGGTAGTGGATGGAAGTAAAATAACTGAGGAAAATGTTGATATGTTGTAATAGTTTTCCCACAGGAAACACTTTTAAACACAATATGTTAAAATGTGCGTACTGCATATTGTTGAGCCATTTTTAATGGAGTTGTTGGATTTGTCTAGCCGAACCAATCTGGCAACCCTGGCAAGTGTTACGTTGACGAAGAGAAATTACCGTAAACCCCTGAGTGTGTGAACTCGTCCACCGTAATTTCACCTCATCTTAATCCCGAAAACTGTACAATTATTATCAAACACGAATGCCACCATACGAAGTTATTAGTTAATTGTGAAAAAAAATAATACTTGAGATAAAATTCTGATATGTTTTCCATCTTCGTCGTTCAAAATCTGACTCGCCTTGGAGTTTTTATTCCTAGTTCAGTTTAAAGCTAACAGCTAACCTCTTCATGTTTACAATGTGCAGTGTACACTATGCATTCAACTCAAATTTCAGTAATTGGCTTCACCTTTAGACAACCACCTACAACGTTCTTATAAGAGTGAAAAAAGTAAATAAATCTCATTAGCCTACATTATATACCAGCGCAAAGCTCTGAAAGCCAAACTGACAATCAAACATTTTGACCAACTTACAGTGTCCTCCGCTAATATTGACACCCTTGGTAAATACGAGCAATGAAGGCTGTGGGGGAAATTGCCTTTATTGTTTAACCTTTTGATATTTTGTTTTTAAAAAATCACAAAAATACTCTGCTCTCATGGATATCAAACAATTGCAAACAAAACAGGTTTATCCAAAATAAAAATTGTTAAATATAGGTGTGCAACAATTCCCCCCCCCCATGAATTCATGGGGAAATTCAGGAAATTGGTCAATCATGACTTCCTGTTTCACAGGGGTGTAAATATGAAGTAACACACAGGCCAAATTCCCTTAGTCATTCATAACAATGGGTTAGACCAAGGAATGTAGCTGTGATGTGCAGCAAAAGGTTGTTGAGCTTCACAAAATGGGAAGTGGCTATAAGAAAATAGCACAAGCACTGAAAATGCCCATTTCCACCATCAGGGCAATAATTAAGAAGTTCCAGTCAACTGGAAATGTTGTGAATCTACCTGGAATCATACACTGTATGTAAAGAATGAAACACAACTGGGTTTGCTGTTACAGAAAAATTAATCAATAACAGGGTGCTGTGATGTGTCCCAAAATGGCTTTATTCCTCTTGTGCCACAGTGATTTGCTAACTATTACAATTTTTAATTTATTATTGAATGACACATCATGTTTTTTATGATTCATTTAATGTGGTGGAATGTCTGCAAGTTCCTATTATCACTTACATTATAGCAGTTAGCATAAACAGTTGTTCCCTAACCAACCTCTCTTTTCAAGTTAATAAGGCAAAAACGCAGCTTGTCATGTTACCGAGAAACCAGAATATCCTGTCCTACAAAGCACTGACACTGGAGACTACTTCCATAAATGTTAAATAAAGGTCTGCTTACAAACAGCTTCACGATATCAACAGTTATATTTTTTTCTTTTTTAAATGACAGCACATTTTCTTAATCTGTTTAATATTTCTCTTATCTGCCATACAAGTCTCTGTGAATGAACTGTTACTATAGAAACGATAATGTAGGCCTATTAGAACAAGCACGTTAATATAAACCTGTGTTTGGAATTACAGAGCCGTGCCTTTATAGAATATTAATCTTCAGATTCAAGAATTCAAAAGTGCTGTGGTATAAAATAATGTCTGTCCATGTTGCATGGGAAAAAAATAGTCAAAGTATTCAAAGTCAAAAGAAACCTATTTTATTGACTTTATTTGTCATTGTGTCTGTTGTGTTTAGTCAGTCAAAAAGATAGAACTTATTTAACCAACATATTTACATCATCTCCACAATCATTCATCCGTGAACGTGCAAGATGATTGTATAAACATAACACAATGATTTACATTTTTCACTTGGTTGAATAAACTACTTCGCTTTCTTCTAATGAGAAAATACTCCTCATAAGGAATTATTTTAAATAGTATTTTTTTTCTAATAATGTGTGAACAAATTATTGAGACCCATAAATAATATTTTATTTTCAAAAAATGCAAATATATTATAAGAAAATTTATGTTTTCAAAATTGCTCTGAAATTCCAATGTTTATTGTTGCCTTTTACCATGTACTGGTTTTCTGGGGTTATAAATATGAGGTTGCAAACACATGAAATCTCTCTGAACATTCTATAAGGCTCAATTAGCCTGACTTGTATTTTCACTTTTCTCTCTGTCTGTGTCTGGAACAGTCATCCGATGAATGAAACCCAAAAGCATAACAATCTCTTGAAAGCTTTAAAGGCTTCACCCACAGGTTACAAAATGTTTGATGTGTTTTGAACACTTTTCTGGCTACAAGCTTCAGGATCTTGAAGGTTGCAATCTGACTGGCTCGCTGCACTTCTGCATATACACATTTCTGTGCACTGGTTTACAGCCAAAAACCAAACTTTCGAACACCACAACACAATTAGCTTTTCGGAGCAGGGTATAATCACTGGACTGAAATAAAATACATGAAATTATGTCTGTAAGAGTTAAATTAAAGAGGTTTGTTAGTGTGTTCGCTGACAGGCTGTGGGAAAAGGTCTGTTGGTTCATCTATTATGTCAGTCAAATTGCATATGAAAGTAGGGGTTTGTAGGCCACAATTAGTGATAAAGTGTAATCTCTTGTGAATAATATGTATGCCTAGCCTGCAACAATAAAGACCATATAATTGTCCTACTATGTGGGTGGGATGAATGGCTCTTTTCCCTTCGTCACAAAGGTATACTAGCTCATGTTCAGTGGCAGATAGTGCTCTATTCCACACCGCTGCCCTGTGACGATGCATTGGCAGCAATTTAAACAGATATGGTGGCTTTAGATGACTCAGGGGAAGCATGTGTTAACTTTTGTCTTCCCATATTTGTGAATGTTGTGAGATAGGAGATATCTAGCTAGTTGGTGAGAACTGGCTATGACAAAAGTGAGAGAAACTTGGGTTTTAAAAAAAAAGGTAGATTCTGGGTTACCAAGAATAAACCATGGCATTTCTATAAATCTTCTCAGAACCATTGACAATTATCAAGCAAAATAAAACAAACTGTTATACATTAGCAATTCATGATTTAATAGAGTCTGCAGAGAAACTATTACAACAATGACCAGTCTTGTTCTCAGTTTTCTGATGGCTCATAGCATGTTTCCAGCTTTCCAGTAATGAAAAACACACACCATGAAACATGTGATTACAGCACCAAAATGACATATACTGTATTCCTGTCCAATCCTGACAATTAGCTAGAAATCCTATTCCTAATGGACAAAATCTCTCTCTATACTAAATTCCCCCACAAAATGAAGGCGTTAAACGGGTTTGGCTGCTAAGACCTGACAACACGTTTAGTGAAAATTGACAGTACATATTCTGCAGCCCAATCTATGATAAATAGTTATATGTTCATAATTATTATGGTTTTTATAAAGACAAAGCACAAAAAAATAATATACCAGGATCAAAACCAATGGATGTTTCATGCTATCCCAATTTTATCTGGGGAATAAGCCCTGAAAACATTGACCTCCACCTTGGCCTCTAACAGCCACAGCAAATGAACTCTGCCTATGAACAAATTATAAATGGACATTTAATTTGATACAGCTTACACAGCAAAAATCCCACTGCATACGCTTCCTCTTCATGTTGCCTGATTGAGTGTATTTCTCATATTTTATGCCAAGAAATATGGCGAGAAAAGTGTTTCTCCAGGGCTAGTCAGGGCACGTTGAGCTTATGCTTGGTTAAGGCAAGTTTGTGTCCATAATTATACATTTTGCAGTTCTGACGCTATTGTCTGTAATCATGACTTTTACATCAGTGTAACAACTTCAGGGATATCATTGGCATCAGAGAGCAGCACATTCTTTTTTGATATGTATCGCATCACCAGGCTTTCACATTTACAGTAAACACAAAATCGTTTAAAATTGGTCCTTGTGGTAAAGTCATCATTAAAATGTGTCATTTTAAAATGGTTGTAAACTTTCAAATCTGTCCTTGATGTAGCGTTTCCCAAAAAATAGAAATATTTTGTATAACCCTTCAATGCAGGTTGTTGGTTTGCACATAATTAATATCTGAAATGTAATTTATTTTACAGTAAATGTGGTCTGTTACTGAGGAAAACAGCTGTATCAATGTGCATAAATACGTACAAAGCTAATGAGTTATACGAATCTTCCTAAAAGCATTTTTCCAGCAAAGTCTGCACTGTTTAGTTCATACAGCAGGAACTTCAAGATTAGCTGTAAGACACAGGTCATGGTTAGTTACAGTGGTGCCGGTAGCGACTGGCTCGTGTGGGGAAGCTCATGCCACACAGCGAGCAGCTGAAGCCGCGTTCGCCGGTGTGAGTTCGCATATGACCCTTCAGGCTGCTTTTCTGAGTGAAACTCCTTCCGCATGTCCCACAGCTGTAGGGCTTCTCTCCAGTATGCACACGCTGATGCCGGTCCAGGTGGCTCAGACGGTCGAAACTCTTACCACAGAGAACGCACAGGAAGCGCCTCTCACGTCCATTCAAAATATGCTGTCTCCGAGGTAATGTGTCATATGGAAAATCAGGTACCGCTGCAGTCTCTGTGGTCCTGAGAGCATCTCCGGTCAAGTTCTGATCTAAAGGTGATGCTGTGTTCCGGTCATAGGAAGCCTCTGGATTTGGATTGGACTCTTCTTCGTCCAAGCGGGACGCATACTCTTCCTCCTCTTTCACATGAATTTGGTTCACAGCAACACTTTTGGCCTCGGAGACCCCCCAAGTGTGTAGGACTGTCGAGGTAGATTCTAACCGGCGTTGGTTTTGAGCTGAGGTTTGCTCGGTTATGCTTACAGAGTCAGACTCCATCGAGTCTTTCCCGAGGCTTGCTGCATTCAAGGAGTGTGCCTGAGCATCTTCCTCGTCCAGGGCACTCTCAGATCCAGAGTGCCTAGGCTCGTCCAGCCGACAATCGGATAACACCTGATCTTCGTCTTCCTCCTCTTCCTGCCCATTCTTCTCATATAGCTCAGGTAGATCAGCTGGCTTGTTGTTTTTTCCTGCAGGCAAGTTTCTAATCTTTTGATCTTCGTATGCTTGGTGCATGCTTTCTTCATCTGTGTTTATGAAGTGAGCTCCTTCTTGGCTCAGGTAGGACGAGTGTGAATTCGGTTCTTCAGTGTTTTGGTCAAAGTTGTGTGCGATCTGCTCTTCACAGTGAGTCGCCATATTCCACTCATCAGTGAAGAGATTGTTTTCACTCGGCAACAAAGATGCTGCGTCTAAATCGCCAGTAAATCCTGAAACAAAAAATTGCGACATTACAATAAAAAACAAAAACACAAAATGAGAGCTAACTACGTTTTTCACGATAAAACATAATTAAAATAATAAACGACAAGGTGGTGTGATGCGGCCCAACACGAAGTTCAGTTATTGTTACTACCCCGATATTGATTATTTTCCAATAACAGCACGTCCCGAAGTGTTTTATTCCTGTGCAAACCACAGCAATTTGCCAACACTAATCATTTTTAATTAATTAATCCTTGACACATCACACCAAAACTTGTCTGTGAAATTATATTTTCACTTCCTGTATGGTATAGCAGCTATAAACTGTCATTCCCCTACCAGCCTCTCTTTTTTTCTCTCTCTTGATGTTAAGACAAAAAAGCAATGAAACTGGAGACTCCTTCCATAAATGTTAAATAAATTAAATAAACATCCCTTTACAGAAAGCTTCAACATAGCAGCCAGGATTTGATTCTTTGTTTAATAACATGTTAATATAACTCATTAATAATAGAAACCTGTTGATTATAGTAAGTAATAAATAGTAAGTTATATTGTATAACATGAAAAGTAAGTTATATAGTTATGGTAAGTTTCTATAAAAGTATAGTATGTTTCTATAGTAATGACAACGTAATAGAACAAGCCAATTAATATAAACCTGTGGTTTGATTTGTCAAAATTGCTGCCACAATTGCTGTTATAGGAAATGGATCAGCACCTTCTGGCCAATAAGAATACAGTAGAAAAGGTGAATTGGATTTTTTTAGTTTTCATTCCAGCATGTCTTCACTTTCCGTTTCTGATTCAGCCCAAGAATTTTCATCGGGTGCATCACTAGTATTGTGATGTAACTTATCACGTCTATGCTTAACCAATACCTGACAGGTCTCACCTCGGTGGGTCTTCAGGTGACTTTTTAAGCTGCTTTTCTGGGTGAAGCACCGACCACATAACATGCAGCTGAAGGGTTTTTCTCCTGTGTGTATGCGCTGATGTCTATCAAGATGACTGAGTCGATCGAAGCTCTTGCTGCAAAAGGCACAGGCGAATCTTCTCTTCTGCGAGGCTGCCCCAACCGTTGGTCTCCCTCTGGAAGCTATGCTCAGTGCAAATGTACCGAAATCACCTTGACAATCGGGAGGTGGGTGCATGAGTGCGTTGTGCGTGTGAGAACGTGGCTGCGCTCTCAGCAATTCATCCGTAACTGCATGCAGGCTATCCACCGACAGATCCTCTTCTCCACTCAGGCCCTGCGTCTCCGCTCTGCCCCCGAGCGAGTCGTAATTCTGCTCGACCTTAGAGCAATGCTCCGACCTGTGCTGAGATTGATCGTGTTTGGAATAGAAATGAGGGTCATGCATCTCCGTGTTGTTCTCTGATGACCACACCTGGGCCAGTTGGTCATCATCAGCAGACCCAGAGTGTAAGTCAGGTTCTGTTCTCGTGCACTGGTTTCCATCTTCTACCGCCTGCTCGTCATCCACGCTTTCAAGCTTTACAACCACTCTGGATGCTGATGCGTCGTCACTCTGCCTGTCTGAGTCCTCGAGCTCAGGCTCCCTTTCTTCGTCTCTTTGATCATTTTCTTTGGCACCTGTTGAGGTTCAGAGAACACAGATTAAAGCCAACAGCAATGTTTGCTTGCTACTCACTGCCAAATTATCTTACCCTTATATCAGCTGTTCTCTCTTTAACAACCTCTGATCAACTTCTGGTTATTATTCTGTTGATTTAGCTTTAAGATTATTATCCACTCCTCCAGGATTTAGCAATATTGCGTTTGCAGAAATGAATGCAAAATCAAGCAAACTCCGCAATATTCGGAGGAGCTTGCAATTTTTCAAAAGTACTGCAGATATGGGCCAAGATGCGTCATGTCACGTCATCACAACACGTATTCCTCCAAAGCCCTCTTTGATTCACGTTTGTCGTACCCGAAAAGGTAAAAGGTCTCATATACCAACAAACATCACTGCAGAGGACCATGCGAAACAATTTTATGTAATTGCGATTTTTCCAATTCAAGTAGTTCAAGTAGTTTTTTTCTACAAAAAAGCACACAAAAACTCTGCAAGTTGCAACGCAAATTTGGAAAAAGCCGCAGCAAAATCAAGCATTTTTTGCTGCAATGATTACAAAAAAAATAAATTTCTTAAATTAATTTATTTACACTGGAAGAGGTCCCTGGCCTGAAGAAAAGTGGGTACTGTGTGCAAAAGTTCTGTCCACGCACACGCCACACACACAGGTCGGACGCAGGATTTGAACCCCCAACCCTGGAGGTGCAAGGCAAACAATGTACTAAGCCACTAAGCCACCCTATTGCAACTGATATATATGTAGTCATAGTCTCTGTATGGGTTTCCGCTGGGATCTCTGGTTTCCTCCCACCTCTCAAAGAAATTCCAGCAGGTGGATGGACTAGAAATTGTCCTTGTGTGTGAGCAATTGAATGTGTGTGAGCATAGTGCTGTGCAATGGACCGACATCCCATCAGGGGGAATCCCCAAATCTTGCCTTGTATTCCCTGCATAGGCTCTGGATCCACAGTGACCCTGACCAGGATAAAGCAGTTACTGAAGATGAATTAATTAATTAATTAATTAATTTTAAAAAAGTTTGTTAAAAAAAGAGAGAGAAAGAGAGAGAGAGAGAGAGAAGGACAAATTAACAAAAGAAAAGTTTTAAAGGAAGTTTTATTGTTACAGTGTATATGTTATAAAAGATTTAAACAAATTTAATTTCATTATTAATATCTTAACACACATCATATGACTATTTTTACTTGTGATAATTAAGGAAACTATAGGACTTGATCTTAAACTCATTTCCCCCCTTCTCTAAGGGTATGTAAACTTTTGCACACAACCGTATACAGTAACCTGTGTAATTTATATCTTACATAAAGAGCAACAGAATCAATAAAACATCATCATGCTGATCATGTGAAAGGATTGAGGAGTTCACGGCACCTTTGAGCGGCGGTCTGGGGCGCGCGGCGCTCACACACTGGCGGACGAGCGCGCGCCGCGTCTCGCGCAGCTCCTCGGACACCATCTGCAGATTCCGCTTTAACGAGTCGATCTCGTGCTCGCGCTCGCAGATCTCCAGCCGTAACATAACGACGCCATCGTCTACCACTTTGCTTATTTCAGCCACCGCGGCTTTAGCGAGCTCGTCCATGATCGATGCTATTTGCTTTTGAAGAGCGACACCGCTGGACATGTTGTCCATCTCATTTACATAAATACACAACCGATTCCAAAGCGAGAAGTTTCCGTCACGACTAGTATTCAGCGTGTCAGTTCAACAGAAATGGAAAAGCGGAGTTTTTATTACCGCACACTTTGCCAAAAGACAAGGATTGCGTTGTTTTATGCCAGGACACCCGCACAACGGAAGAAGAGACAGTAAGGCGTGGTTGCCAGATCTGTGTAGATAAAACCAAAATAATTTCCCTGCTAAATACATAACGATGCCATGATTAGTGTTATTGCCTAACATAGTGCATACTATATACATTATGCAATAATTACAAAGCTACACTTATCAGTTTCACAAAAAATCTCGTCCACTAAAATTATCATCTCATTTTATTCCATATATTGTCATAAATAAATAAAAGTTATGAGTCTACCAATCCAGTCATCCATCCCATCCATTTTCTATAGCGCTTATCCTACTGGGTCATGGGGACCTGGAGCCTATCCCAGGGTGCGTTGGGAACAAGGTGGGGTACACCCTGGACAGGGTAGTAATCCATCCAGGCACAATCCCAATCACAGCACGGGGAGAACATGCAAACTCTGCACACACAGGACCGCAGTGGGAATCGAACCCCCAACAACCAACCCTGGTGGTGTGAGGCAAACATGCTAACCACTAAGGTACCGTGCACCCTCCAATCCAGTCATCCACAACATAATACATTCATACAGTATCTCTATATACACTATATGGCAAAAAGTTTGTAGACACCAGACCATTACACCCATATATGTTTTTTTGAACATCCAGTTCCAAAGTAGTTCCCCCTTTGCTCTTATAATAACCTCCACTTTTCTGAGAAGGCTTTCCACTAGATTTTGGAGCATGGCTCTGGGGATTTGTCCTCATTCAGCCACAAGGGCTTTAGTGAGATCAGGCAGTGATGTTGGGTGAGGAGGCCTGGGGCGCAGTCAGTGTACCAGTTCATCAGAAAGGTGTACAGTGGGGTTGAGGTCAGGGCTCTGTACATGAAACTTGAGTTATTCCACTGCATCCTTGGCAAACCATGTCTTCATAGAGCTCACTTTGTGCACAGGGGCATTGTTATGCTGGAACAGGTTTGGGCCTCTACAGCATACAAAAACTACAGCATACAATGACATTCTATACAATTGTGTGCTTTCAACTTTGTGGCAACAGAACCACATGTGGGTGTGATGGTCTGGTGTCCACATACTTTTGCCCATATGTAGCTTTAATTAAGTATATTAAGTATATTATATACCAAAGTCTATTTTGGGTGCACATGTTGGCCCTATATAATGTGGTGCCAATGCTGGCAATGTGAATTTGAAGGACATTTGTCCAATGATGGCACGATAAACAAAATTACATCGAGCCAATATTGGCACCCAGCGTTGCTGAAATAACTGATGTTGGAAAAGGTGAACTTTTTTACCTAACAACACAGGTAACAAACTGCTGTTGGGCCAGTGTCAGCCATTTCTTTGGGCCAGCATTGGGTGCCAGTGTTGGCTCAATATAATTTTGGCCATTGGGCCACCGTTAGCACAGTGTTACTTTGCTTCCAGGGTTGTTAGGAAAAGTGAACCTTTGCCAACATCAGCCATTCCACTAGGTCAATGTTGGGTTGTTTTAAATTACTGCACTGACAGATCCCCTAACCATCCCCAAACCCCCTCCCCGGAAAACAGTACCCTCTAGGGTGCCCGTATGGTAGATGATGTGATAAAGTGCAATAAGTGTTGAGAAAGCGCCCTTATAGCTGCCCTTACAAATGGAAAAAAAGGTAATGAAATGCCTTTTGGGGTGCTGCTGTGTGTGAGAAAACTTGATGAAGTGATCTCTAGGGTTTCCCTACATGTAAGAAAGCATGCTCTCTGTGGTACCCTTCCAATGGAAAATATATGATGCAGTGCCTTCGAGAATGCTCCTATTTGATAGAAAACATGACAAAATTCCCTCTAGCAAACCCTTCCAACAGAGAATATGTGATGCAGTGCCCAATAGGGATCTCCCTACGTGCAAGGAAACATGATGAGGTGCCATAATGGGTGCACATCCTGTGGAGACCCACTGCGTGTAGGAGGGTTGCTTTTTATTTTTTCACCCCTGCCTTCCAGGCAGCTTGTATCCACCCTGGATCTCAAGAATGCATAACGCCCAAATGTAAACCTGGCAACCCTGCACTAAGGTTAAGGCGCTGCCGTAAACAATGAAATAAACTCGCATATAAAAAAAAATACAACTGGGTTATATAGAAGAAATATTATTTAATTGAATTTACAGTTCTTCTGAAACACCAGAAAACAAATCAATTAAAGCGTCGCACTTTATCCAGCCAAAATACCAAAGTATTTTCATACACACATCATGTGTTTGACCAAACGCTAAAAAAAAAATTACCCACCACCAAGTAACAGTAAATTTCCTTTAAAATATTAAAGCAATATTTTTTTTGTTTACAGAAACTCTGACTCTTCAGTTATTACCCCTATATTATTTTATACCCGATTTAGAAAACCTAAATAGAAAATAAGAAGTTATTATTGTATTAGGATACAGCCTAAGCGTCAAGAAAACACGCCAAACCGGAACCGGAAAATACCTTATGGACTTCCTTTGTTTTGTCAGAAGCGCAGAAAAAACCAGGAAGATGGGACCGAAATCCTCAAAATGGAACCAGTTGTTGCTCATTTGTTTCTTTTTTTCACGTAAGTCATAAAAATGACGCCTTGCTTTTTTCAAATTCGAAACAATTTCTGTCGTAATTTATACATCAGCTTCTTTCTTGCTAACTTTCTTTGGAAATCCGCAGCCATGGCTGGTTAGCTGAGGGAGCGCTGGCTTCATTCCACTTACCATGTTTCCTTTAAGAACAGACATGTTTTAATAATAGGTTCTACTTGTCCATGCTTTTATGTCGAACTATTGATCATAACACCGTTTATATACGTGTCTGTTGTTGTATAATAGCATAAACAGTCCCAGAAATGCATTGTACATGAGCTTGACAGAGTGCTGTGTCATTTCTTTCTTTCTCAGATGTAAGCTGTAGCTCGGTGGAGCAGAAGATCTATGTAGTAGTGAACAAGACGACTCCTTGTGTTCGGCTTCTCAATGCCACCCATCAGATCGGATGTCAGTGTGAGTACAGTGCCAGTGACCGGGATAGGATCATCCAGATAGCATGCTGTAAACCTATTTCTACAAACAGTTAACACCAAGTTAATATCTGACTGTTTTATTTAGTACAGGATGTCATGTGACATGAACACCTACTGTTATGTCTGATATATTTCAGTGTGATGTTACTAGAGTCTAGGCGAACCCGCTGAAGCTTTCCTTCGCCTTACGGAGTGAAGTTTTCCCCTACGCTCGACCTTTCCTGCTAATAAAACTCTAAAGTAATAAAGTAGACTCACAGGTGATGTGTTAAATATGTAAGGAAGAAAACACAACATTGCGTGCTGGTGTAGGATCAACGATCGGGTGGTGTGATGCAACCTGACAAATCTGTTACTGGTCGAAAACGTAATACAGGGTGTCCCAAAAGTCTCCATACATAGGGGACTATGTATAGCAGCGCTTCGTGGGTTGTGCCTTCATCGTTGGATGTTCACGGACATCCACTTCTCAGTCGGTCCTCAACACTTCCTGTCTTTTTGAATTTGTTAATAAGTTTGGGAACAGTGTCGTGTGTGATGTGTTCGCCGTGTGTCCTGTTAAAAGTCCATCGCAACCTTGCGACAGCTTCCCGATTCAGCCATGAGAATGATTTCAATTCGTTCTTCTTTTATCAAAAGCATTCTTCGAGGCTATCTGGAAAAAAAAAAAAAAAAAAAAGCTTACACACGCTCGTTCTTTATTTTTATGTTTTTCGCGCACATTGTAGAATAATAATAAAGTTATCAACACTCTGGAATAAAACAAATGGAACTATGGGAATTATGTTGTGATAAAAAAAAATCCAAAATAATTTAGTATTTTAGCATCTTTATAGTAGACACCCTTTTTGCCTAGAATTTCCAGAAATGTATTCTTGGCATTTTCTCAACCGATTTCTTGAGGAGTTTCCCTGAGATGCTTTTTAAACAGTATTAAAGGAGTTCCCACCTATGCTGGACACTTATCAGCTGATTTTGGAATATTTCGCTCCAAGTCAATTGTTTGCAAATAAAATGTTAGTTTTCTAATTAAAGAAATGAATATGTCGGCACGTTATAATTATATTTTTGTCTACAGTGATTTCAAACATTTAATCATACACCTTCAGATCAAAAGGTTTTTAAGATCGTGAGAAACATTTCAGTGTCCAAAAGTGTCTCCAAACTTTTGACTGGGGGGGTGTGTGTGTGTGTGTGTGTGTGTGTGTGTGTATATACACACATGACATTTAGCTAAAAAGTGTTAATTTCCCCAATATATGGAGACTTTTGGGACACACTGTAGAAAGAAAATCTAGCTAAGACCTACAGTATATGTCTATAGAGGTTGGAGGAATGGAGGATACGGGGGGGGGACCCTCTCATAATGATCGTTAAAGAAGTTTTATAGTACAATATACAGTATGTATATTAATAAAACAAATGCAGTTAAAGGAAAATAATCAGTGATAGGATGGTGTGTTACTGGAGTTACTGTTACCACTTTGAAACAGCACATAACAGTGTTTTATTCCTCTTATTCCACACTGATTAACTGATTAATGACACTTCCTACTTTTTATTTATTTATAGTTACATTTAACATTGTGGAAGGTTGTTGAGACAAGTTAGTTCCCGTTATCACTTATTTTATGGTACAGGTAAACAGTCATTCCCTCACTTAATTCACTTTTGCTCTCTCAGGAAGTTTAAAAAAAAAAAAAAAAAAAAAAAAACGCAGCTTGTCACGTTACTGAGAATGTGCAACGTCATCTGTCCTGAAGAATTTCCCATGGTGGAAAAACATACTGCCTGTTACAGACCAGTGACACTGGAGACTCCTTCCATAAACATTAAATAAATAAAAAATAAAGTATGTTTATTATTAGTTTTAGATTATGTAGAGCGTCTACGCTACATGTCCTTGTGAGTTGTTACTATAGAAACGATAACATAAACAATCAGAAAGCGCACATTCATATAAATCTGGGATTTGACTCACGACTGGAACGGTCAGAGCTGCTGTTAGAGAAAATGATTCCACCCCAGAGCAGATGCTGTAGTAGTCTGCAAAACGTTAATACATGTGTGATTTGGCTGCCACTGTGCATGAACAGCATTTATGTGACTAGACATAATGTTTCTTGTGTGTGTCTGCGTGCTCCAGCATCCATAACAGGAGACACGGGGGTTCTCCATGTGCTGGAGACGCCGGACGATCTGGACTGGATCACCAAAACGGGACCTCACGCTCCATACATGGTGCTCATGGAGTCACCTGCCTTCACCAGGTGCTGTTACCCATAAACACACACACTTTCTTTTTGTCTTCCTGTTCCTTTTCGTGTCTGCTTTCATTTTGTTTCACTGTGTCTTACCTTGTTCTTTTCCCTTCCTTTTTCATTCTTTTTTTATTCATTTGATTGGTTTCTTTCTTTCCTTTCTTTCTACCCTTTTCTTTATTTTCATTACATTTTCTTTTCGTTCTCTTTGATTTCTTGCTTTCTTTTACATTTTCTTTCATTTTCATAAATGTTATTTCCTTTTTTATTATTTTTTTTCTTTCTTTCTTTCTTTCTTTCTTCCATTTTGTTTCTTTTTTCCTTTTGGTGCTTCCTTCCTGTATTCTTTCTTGGTTTCTTGCATTTGGTCCTTCTTTCCTTCCCTCCCTCCCTTTTCTTTTCATTACATTGTTTTCTTTCTGTTTTCTTTGATTTCTTCCTTTCTTTCTTTCTTTTTTTTTTTTTTTTTTTTTACATTTTCTTTCATTTTCATTCCTTTTATTTTTTCTTTCCTTTTTTATTTGCATTGTTTTTCTTCCTTCCTTTCTTTCTTGCATTTCTTTTCTTTCTCCTTCCTTCCTTCCTTCCCTTCCTGTGTTCGTTCTTTCTTTCTTGCTTGCTTTACTCTTTTCTTTCTTCACCCCCCCCCCCTTTTTTTTCCAATTTCACTTTTTTCCTTCCTTGTTTTCCATCCACTGTTTATTTGTCCTCACCCCGTTGGTTAGTACTGAATGTGTCCTCTCTCTCCATCTCTGTGTGCAGATCCACGATGATGAGGCTGAAGAACTCCACCCGGGTTGCAGGAGTGGCGGTCATTCACACGAGCACGCCTCCAGATAAGGGATTCTCTCCTCACACGTCGTGCCCCAACCAGAACACAGGTTTGTAAGCACAGGATTGTGTGTATGTGCGTATTGTCATTGAGGTTATGTAAGCGACTTGTTTTTGTTCTTTTTTTTGAACGTGTCATTTTGGTCTTGATTACTGTCAGGCGTGTACACTCAGAGCTACGGCCCAGAACTGGCCAACTGCAGCACTACATTGTGGAACCCTCTGGGTAACGGCTTGTCCTATGAAGACTTCCCTTTCCCTATTTTCTCTCTCAAAGATGACAATGAGACACAAGTCATTCGCAAGGTGGGTGTTTGTGCCAGGGCAACTTACAGGCATCTCATGATGTGGGAAGAGTTAAACAAGAGTATTTTTTTTTTTTTTTTTTTTTTTTTTTTTTTTAACCTTGTACGTGCTCTTTGTGAATCTCTTTTATTTGGTATATGATGCACCACATAGATGCTGGAACGCCACTATGTTATATATTGTGTAGTGAGCATATATATAGTGAATACAAAGCCATTTGGGATTTGGCCTATATGTTCGGCAAAGGCTTACACTGAAACAAAACAGACTAGTTGAAGATGAAGGGTCTTTACATGGATTCAACGTTGCCTAAGAAATAAATGATTTAATTCTTTAAAAGATGGTTATGAGCAGATATTCTAGGCAAAAAAAATAGCCATATCTTTATTGCAGTTTGTGCAATATTTTCTTTCTCTCTCTCTCTCTCTCTCTAGTGTTATGAGGATCACAACATGCGTGTGAATGGCAGTGCTCCTGAATATCCACTGTGTGCCATGCAGCTCTTCTCTCACATGCACGCAGTCACAGACACAGTGACCTGCATGCGACGCACAGACCTGCAGAACAGCTTCAGCATCAACCCAGGTACACACACACACACACACACACACACACACACACATTTGGGGCAGTAGTGGCTCAATGTTTACCGCTCCAGGTTACCGATCAGAAGGTCAGGGGTTCAAGTCCTTAGCACCGCCAAGCTGCCACTGTTGGGCCCTTGAGCAAGGCCCTTAACGCTTTCTGCTCCAGGGGTGCCATATTGTGACTGACCTTGCACTCTGACCCTAATTTCCTAACAAGCTGGGATATGCGTAGAAAAGTATTTCACTTTGCCTTAAAGTATATGTGACAAACGAAGGCTTCTTCTTCTTTTTCTTCTACACGTATAGTATATGGCTCTCACTAAAGAGCAACCTGTTGCCCAGACAAACAAGGTGTATTTACCTACACTGTTTCTTTTTCTCCTAAATCAGAGCAGCTGTGCGATCCCCTAATGGACTACAACGTGTGGGCGACCATACGACCCATTAATGCCACCGCCAAGGGACACAAGGCGAACGAGAGCATGGTCATTGCAGCAACCAGAGTGAGTGCGGAGATTGATGTGGAGATGAATATTTCTCTGTCTCACAGCTTGTCTCTTTGGTCCACGTTGCAATGAAAGCAGTAACTGACTTGTTGCACTGCCACAAACATACTGCTAAATTTAGTTTTGGCGTTTTTAGCTGTCAGAGTGTGTCATCGGTATTAACTTTGTATTTCGAAGAACCCTCAGTTTAATGTTTAAACAGTCAGAAAGGAGTTAAATGAGCCACCATTCTCCAAACCTAAAGAAATACTGACTCCTCCACCACCACTACTGCGACATGGCAATGGTCTTGTGGTTGTGTAGGGCCTTGTGACAGGGTTGCACTCTCTTCCTTAGTAGTAGACAAGCAAGCTTTGTTCTGGCTGTCTATACCGCTCTTTGTCTTCTGAATGTATGTGTATACACTACCAGTCAAAAGTTTGGAGACTGAAATGTTTCTCATGATCTTAAAAACCTTTTGATGTGAAGGTGGATGATTAAATGTTTGAAATCGGTGTTGTAGACAACATATTCCTTTCTTTCATTAGAAAACTAACATTGTATTTAAAAAAAAAAAAGAAAGAAAAAAAGGTAAAAATATTCCAAAAAGCAGCCAATAAGTGTCCAGCGTTGGTGGGAACTCCTTTAATACTGTTTAAAAAGCATCTCAGGGGAATTCCTCAAGAAATCGGTTGAGAAAATGCCAAAAATACATTTCTGGAAATTCTAAGCAAAAAAGGGGTCTACTTTGAAGATGCTAAAATATCTAATTATTATAGTTCCATTTGTGTTACTTCAGAGTTTTGATGACTTTATTATTATTCTAAAATGTGGGAAAATAAAAATAAAGAATGAGTGTGTCTAAACTTTTGACCAGTAGTGTATATTGCTTTGTTTTTCATTCTCTCTCTCTATTTCACACTCAGATGGATGGGCGATCCTTTTTCTATGACATCGCTCCATCCGCAGAGGGAACAGTCTCGGGCATCGTGACGCTACTGGCCGCCGCCGAGGCCCTCCGCTCTGTCACCCAAGTGGCTCCGCCCCCACACAATATTTTCTTTGCCTTTTTCCAGGGGGTGAGTGTGTTTTTGCTTATGTGTTCCAGTGCCCTTACATTCTGTGTTGTGCAAATAACTCTTCAGTATTTGATTCTTTCCCCACTCACTGTGTATCTTAGGAAACATTTGATTACATCGGTAGCTCCCGGATGGTGTATGATATGCAGAACAATAAATCAGTGATCGATTTTGACAACGTGCACTCGTTTCTGGAGATCGGGCAGGTTTGTGATGTGCCCAACACACCTGCACATTCATTGCATACACAAACAAACACTCATTAACTGGTGTGTTTGCAGGTGGGGCTGTGGAATAAACGGAGCCTATGGATGCATTCGGATCCCGTATCTCGGAGGAACGACACAGTGAATGAGGAGGTGGGTGACGAAAAGAGGCAGTGAAAAAAATCGAGCAAAAACAAGTGAAAAAGTTTTAACTGCCACAGCATTCTTGTTTAACTCACCTGGCTCACTTCCGTCTTTCAAGGTTACATCTCTGGTGGCCAACATCAAGTCTGCAGCCTCCATGTTGAATCTCTCATTGGACGAACCAAATGCCACTCAGGCCTTACCTCCCTCCTCCTTTCAGCGCTTCCTGAGAGCTCGGCCAATCCCAGGAGTTGTGCTGGCAGACCATCAATCCTCGTTTGTAAACAGGTAGGATGATTTATCAACAGATTTGTCAACAGATTTCACCAATCAAATACTCTTCAAATGTTTATAATATTTACCTTTTTGTAGGTAAGTGTTGAAGATCTGCTTGAATGCTAAATAATAGTCCATTGAAACACTGATTTAATGACATTTTTTGGCTAAATGACACAATGTTGCTTATCCACATTAGTTGTGTTAACTTTGTGTTTAAACACATATGTCTTAAACATATAGGTACTTTATAATTT
>JANDJT010000103.1:17576880-17590498 GCA_024331685.1 Stegophilus panzeri
GAGTGAGGGAGTGAGTGAGTGAGTGATACTCCAGCCTTACCAAGAGAAATAAGGATTGTCTCCAGGCTACCCAGAACAAAATTGTTCAGTACCTGATAAATGCCCCCTAAGGCCCCCCAGAAGGTACAAGAGTTAAAGCTGGTTAGTATGCTGCCAGTGAAGCTCAGAGTAAAACAGGTGCAAATAAATTACATACATAACAGACACACCCCTAGATATGTAACATCCTCCTTAAGTCTTTGCACATCTTAAACCCAATATTCCTGTTAAATCCTTAGGACTGTCCTCACTTTTTTACATTGGTGTCCTCACTTTTAACTGGTCATCTGGAATTCATTACCTAGTCATATTCGATCTATTAATGTCTATCTCTTTATTTATTTATTTATTATTATTATTATTATTATTATTATTATTATTAATAATAATAATAAATACACTAATTTTATTTTAAATAGCCGCTCTGTGTGCTGGCAGTGTCCAGTGTAAAGTGTGATTAACATGACAGCAGGTTGGACTGCATTCTGGTGTATAATGGGTGTAAGAGGAACTCCAGCTTAAAATGGGGCTAATTACATTTTTATAATAACAACAACAACAACAACAACAACAATAATAATAATAATAATATATTAATATTATTATTATTAAGTATTATTATCCTCCTGACCACACTCGGCCTCCTCATGGTAGGAGAAGCTTCGTTCTGTCATGTGACTTTACCGCCTCACTGCTTTTACAATAATAAATCATGTTCAAGTCAAAGTGTTCTCATTTGTAAGTCACTTTGGATAAAAGCGTCTGCTAAATGAATAAATGTAAATATGTTACAGTCTCATGTTGTCTTACTTACACACCACATTGTCTGTTGCTGTGAATTAGCCTAATGCTAGTTACCATGCTAGCGGACTTGGCTACTGCTTTCATTTACACACTAAAGTCCTTCACCAAGTTGATTAGCTTGGTTTAATAATTTAGTTTATTTCCACAGTATAATATTTACCCCATTAGAAGGTCGCTTTAACAATCCTTGCTACTGGTTTTACACTAAATCATAATTAGCCTAGTGATTAGCCAGCTAGCGCACTAACGAACTCTGTTACAGTTGTATGTTAACTCCCTGGAGAACTTAGCTAATTATTTCATTTACACAATATCATAGTGAGTATAAAGGTAATTAGCTTGCTGAACTCGGTTAAAGGTTTTAATAATTCCACAGTATAATATTTATATAGATTTGGGTGATGGACAGGAGGTTTTAGAAAATTTAATCATGTCACCTGTTCTCTCTCTCTCTCTCTTGTTCAGACGTGTTTTCATTTAACATTAGTAAATAAAATACGTTTTTAATTAGAAAAAAACAACAACAACAAACTCTACTTGCTAACACCAGAGTATGATCTGTATGTTTGGGGGGGAAACTCTGGTCTAACATTAGCTACACTGCTAACAAACCTGGCTACTTAGCTTGGCAGCTAAGAGTAAGATAAATATTATATTGAGCAGAGTTAAACATTAAAATGAGTAGCTGGTAAAATATTCTCCTTGCCTATTAATGCTTGCTTGGACATGAATTATACAATTTAATAGTTAGCTGAATGCTGGTGCACTGGAAAATATGGCTACCCATTTTAAGGGTTCAACACAATACAGTATTGATCGTAATGTTACTAACTAATAAACTTGGTCAAATTGGTTTTAAATATACAAATGAATTTAACATAAAACTCATTTATTGCAGAGCCTGAGAATGTGCTGGGAGACACTGTAGATACTCCCTCTGTCCTCCAGGTATGTGTTAGTTATAAAGTTATATTTTAACTCCATTTGAAACCTGTAGACTGCTTCTGTCTAAGTGTGTGTGTGTGTGTGTGTGTGTGTGTGTGTGTGTGTGTGTGTTAAGGTCGTTGAGCGAAACCTTGAGCTGCTGCCCACCAAACCCCACGATGAACCTTCAGCTGTCTGGTAACCAAACATTTCAGACCTGTTTCAGACCTGATGTGTATCTACATATGCTGCTATTCCCCTGAATGTGAGGCTGTAAAATTTACTGTGGGAGTTTTAATGACTCATTGCTAATGTAACTTGCAGGAGAAAGAGGAGAGCTTTTTGGAGTTGGAGGTGCCCTTTATTCAGTATGAGCCTCTTCACTGTTTAATGGTGTAATGTATGTTTAAGGCACACTAAGTATTTACACCTCTTGTTGTTAGCAAGCATCTTTTAGAGAGAGGGGTTACAGACATCGGCCTGAAGCTGTGCGCTCTCCGTAAGGCGTTCTCTGTGAGTAACACCATTGTTTAGCTGCTGTCATTGTGCAGGTAAATTACACTCTGCTTTAACTAATATTGTGTGCTGTCTTATGTTTAGACTCTGCATGTCAGCATCCACAACCAGAACTTCCTGTTTGTGGTGAGAAAGAAGATCGTGATGCGTCTGGCAGCAGCTAACAACCAGGTGACTTCAGAATGATGATAGACTGTTTTATTTTTGTGCCCAATTTACTTTCAGCTAATGTTTTAGTGGTTAAGTATAAAAACAACAACAGGCAATTAAGCAGTGAAGAAAACTTAATTAGCATACATTTTAAAACACAAGTGCAATGTACATACAGTAACTATTGGAATAACTAGCTAATTTTCTGTTTATAATACTCACAACCTGCTAAGAATTAAGGACAAATATTAAAATAAAATGTATGTGATGAAGATGGCACTGGGATATACAATACTTGCAAATTTTGTCCCATGTAGTACATCATCTGTGTATCTTTAGTGGACTACTGGACCCACTTAGGCTTACATACTGCTTCTTGTTAGGGTTTCAAATGAGTAGCCACGTTGAACACCATAGCCAAAGTGAGTTACAGAGATTTTTTATTTGTTGTAACAGGATGTGGTTGGTGTGCAGCAGGCCTATGAATCACTGATTCGATTCCTGAGAAATCCATCTAATCAGGAATTGATTGTGACAGAGCTCTTTGGGGCCCAGGTAAGCTTGCAGATGCCTGTGTAAAATGACAGATTTTTTTTAATTATAAAAGATTTTTATTAGATAGAAAACAAGAATACAGTATGTATAGCAAATTTCTCTTCATAACTTTTCTCCTCTGTGCAGCTCCACCATTACAACTTTGTGGACGTGTTTTATGAGCTGCTTATCTTCTTCTACGTCACAAACGACTCAGCTCCTGAGGCAGTAAGTGTCTTATCAGGAGATTTAAAAGTGATACTTGAATGTAGTTTCAGAACATGGTCTATTTTATGTCATTTTGTTTTCCCATATTTTTAACCCTAATATTCCTAAAGTGTGAGGGAGGATTCTTGGAGAGCCTGTGGAACCCGGACGTGTGGGAGCCTGCAACAGAGCTTCACAATGCTTATTGTAAGTGTTCAAGTGTTCATTTAAAACAACAGCAACACGGTCTTTAACCATGGTATGTCAGCAAGGCAGGTAACGCTAACTGACCACACTAATCCTCAAATATTAGTGGACTTTATTATACAACATAATAAATCAGAATTGATGCGCAAATTGTTTTCAAGAAAATAAAACACAGACAGGGCATCATTTGTGTACTCGGTGTATTTTATTGCTTTTCAAATAGAATGTGTATAACTAAAAAATAAAAAAAAAACAAACACTTTCTCTCTCTCCCTCTGTATTTTATTTTTGCTGGGGAGAGGCGGAGCTTAGCCCGCCTATTATCTAGCCGTCAGTGCAGACCAGTGTTGCCAAAGTAGCGACTTTTCAGATCCCTTTAGCGACTTTTTTTTTTATTTTTGCAAAAAAAAATGGGAGAAAAAAAAGCGCCTAACGACAAATTTAGCGACTTTTTGGACAAACATTAGCGACTTTCCAAATGTCGTCAATACTGTCCTGCAAGCGCGAGGTCTTGCTTCCACGCTGCATTCTCACCTCTCTCTATGTCTCCCTTCTTCCCAATTTACATCATTCTGTGAATGTTTTTGTACTATATTTTGTATTATATGTAAAATAGTACACGTTATTACAGCCTAGTTCTCTTGTTCAAAGTAGTTATAGTGTTCAGAAACACTTTTGATCATTCATGTTCCATACCTGTCCGGTATATAGTTTTATAAAAGTCATGTTATTTTAAAAAATCATAAAAGTTATGAAAAGTAATTTAAAAAAAGTACAAAAACACAAACGCAAAAAAAATCTATCCAAAACAGTATAGATTAGGTCTATGTATGTGTGTGTGTGTGTGTGTGTGTGTGTGTGTGTGTATATATATAATATAAAATATGATATGATGCACAATTAATGTACACAGTAAAATAGTGTACTGTTTCATCCTTAGAATAAAACCACAATAGGCTCAATATATTGATAGTACTGAATTTATTTTGCACACTTTTTTTATTCATATAAATCTACTGGACTTACAACTCCTTATTTCTAATAACAAACTATTTCACCTGGTAATTCAGTATAATCAAATAACAGTGCATGTATGTGTAAGAGCTTTTACTGTTTGCATTGCAAATTCAGTTTACCTAATTGCAAAAGAGTTTATATAATGTATGCAAAAGACCAACCCTAACTACTGGACAAAAGTCAACCAGATAGCAGGTCAAAAGTTACCCAATCCATGGGAAAACTGTCAACTTGGCAACACTGATATAAGCTCTTCAAAATGGTCCAAAGTGCAAAGCAGTCCAAAGCAGCAAAGTTTGGTAGAATTAATTATCTTCACAGCATTGTAATTCTGTGCATATCTACATTTTGGAGGGGCTGCATGGACATAAAATACTTATAATGCCAAAATGAGAAGTGTAAAAAAAAATATATAGTAATAAAGGCTAGAGTGAGTAAGACAAGTTAGAATTAGCCAATTAGAGGAGGCAAATATGCCCCGCCCTTGGGACTTTTAAGATCATGCATTATGGTCAGTTCTTTAGTGTTCATTCTCGAAACCAACCTCCTTTATTTTTCTTGTCAACCCTTGCAGGTATATTCCACAGAATAACTAAAGGTGATTGGAGTCAAGGGGCCTGGCTTGAATTTTTTTTTTTGATGATCCGCTGTGTCCTGGTGTTTATACCTGTAGAAACTCGGCCAAATACCACATCATGACATTTATACCTGTGGTTGACTTTGCCATCTACAAACGTAGTAGCGACGCCGTCACTGACAAGAACCTGCAAGAGTTATGCAAAGAATTTCGAAAGGCCTTCACTGAAGTGGGGTTTGTGTATCTCAAAAATACTGGAATAGATCAGAACGAGGTGTGTATTTCCATTTTAACAGTTTTGTTTACAGTGTGATTACAGTACATTACAGTGCAAGTTCATTGTAAGTGTTTGCAGAAACTCTCTTGCCTTTATTAGGTGGCTCAGGTCATGGATATTTCTAAGAAGTTCTTCCTGCTTCCTGAAGAACAGAAAAGACCCTTCACAAGGGGCAGTTACGCAAATGTTAATCATGGCTGGGTGCCCTCAGAGGTAGAAAGGTAGCTGTCATCTACATAAAGACACCTGGTTTGGAAATATTTAGGATAATTTAACCTGAAATTTCCCTCTCACTTTCCACAGGTTGAATCCTCAACATCCAGGTGACTTGAAAGAGGCATTTAATATTACATCCTTGAGCAACGATATTGTAATTGCCTCTTATTTTAAACACCACCACAACAGCTAGTAATGTATAATTTAGAATATAAAGAAATAAACTCTAATTGTTGTGTTCTTCGCCTTGCTTAGAAATGGCCCTCTGATGGTCTTGATGGCTTTCGTGCCAAGTCAACTTTTTCCTTCGCTGTAAGGATCTCACTCTTGATGTACTCAGGATCATGGCTCTCAGTCTAGGCCTGGATCCAGAGGTTTTTCTCCAAGCACACAGCTACATTGGAAGTAAGCTGAACACACACACACACACACACACACTCTCTGACATGACCAGCACTGTGCAGTACATTTCCAGCAAAGCTATGGGATAAGTTGTTAGATTTGAAATCTTTGAGTCTTTTCAGTTACTTGAGTTCATTCATTTGCACCTCCAGTCTGACTAGATGTTCAGCCTCATCATGCCATAATCTAAGGCTGTTAAAACAAACAGCTTCCTTAATGTAAAAGTAGCTAATAATTGTTATGTTGCTTTATAACAGACTTGTATGTTTAGAAAAAACACAGACTACTATTGCCTGCATTGAAGTGTTGGAATTCATTTGGAATAGGGCAACCTAGGACACACGCTGACCCGCTATGTGACCGAGGTATGAATGTCGGTCATTACTGAAAGATTCGCTAACTAAACCCTGACCCAGTGAATAACAGAAATGAATATCAGTAACAACTGAAGATTCATTACTCAACACTAACTCACTCAGTGACAGAGGAGTGAATCTCGGTCATGACTGAAAGATTTGCTAACTCCAACCCTGACCCACTGAATGACAGAGCGACTCTGATTCATAAACCAAAGATTTACTACCAAACCCTGACCTACTGAATGACATGCATTCCTGTCGATGTCAAGGTGATAAGAATGGCAGCACCCTGCGCACTCTCTATTACCCTCCGGTCAAGGCTAGGAGTGTGAAGGAAGGTCAGCTCCGCTGTGGTGAGCACTCAGACTATGGCAGCATCACTCTAGTCTTCCAGAGCCATGAGGAAGGCCTGCAGGTAAGAAAGATTGCACAGCAAACCTGCAAATATAATGCTGGACAAATGAGTTACAATGATCAAGAGCTGTAATATATACACTGTATCAGTTTTTCACCAATTTTATTAAAGGAGCAGTTTGAAATTTTTAGAGCCCTCTGCTGCTAGCAAGGTGACCTGCATATGCAATGAAAATGATCATTTTTTCCTTCCCTAGTCTGTTAAAACTATGCATGGCCACATGATTCGCTGTTCTGACTGGGTGCAGAGCTAATTCCAGGACCAGACAACAGAACCCTAAAGCACCATTTCCTGTTGTCATCATAATCATCATCATCATCATCATCATTATTATTATTAATATTATTAATATTATTATTATTGTTGTTAATATTCTTGTTATTATTGCTCTGAAAACACTTTTAAACATTACAGACTGCACCTTTTTAAATAAACTGCTGATGTTTTAACAGTTCTATGCAGTAAGTTCATGCCCTTGTATGACTTCCATAGTGAAATAAGTAAATAAATATTTCATTTGCTGTATTTTTCCCTGTAGGTATTAAGTCATAAAGGGGAATTTATCTCAGCCCCAAGCATTCCTGGAACCGTGCTGATCAACATTGCAGATCTAATGCAGAGGTGGACCAGTGACGTGTTTGTATCTGCTGTAAATATGGCCATTAATTCCAAGTAAAGCCAATAATAGTCCTCTTTTATACAAAATGTACATTATTAATCTTGTATTTAATGTTACACAAACCTTTTTCAGGTCCATCGAGTTCTACCTCCTCCCGAGGGTGAATCAAGCACAAGGCAGTCTTTGGTGTTCTTCGTGCAGCCGGACAATGATGCCATCATTACATGTTGTGATGGCTCAGACAGATATCCTCCAGTGAGATCCTTGGATTATCTCCTGGAAAGATTCAGCAACTCTTATGGCAGAAAATAGATCTTTGCTGCTCGTTGTGAGCTGATGCTCAACTGCATTTATTTTCATGTTTTTGCAGTTTAAAGCAAATGGTACATATTAAAGAAATCATTAGATAAATCAGTATATTAAGGTTAAGCAATCAAAAGTAAGATCCAATCATGTGTAACCAATATATGAGATCATAAGAGAGAATGTGTTAATCAAGAAGCTAAACTCAAAGTTGATAACTTGCTGGTGAGATCAATGAGCGACCATTCTTCAGTAACAAATGTATCTTTTTCTTCTCTGATTGCTGTTATTTCTTAGAAAAATCACCCTCTGCACCTGCATAAAAACACTGAGTTTTTAAGTTTTTAAGTCTGTATCTTTAAATATATTGAGTTTGTACTCTGTCTTTTTAAACCTTTGTCTTTAAAGATACTAAATTTGTAGTCTGTCTTTTTAACTCTGTCTTTAAATATACTGAGTGTGTCTTTTTAAGTTTGTATCTTTTTACCAGTTTGATGTTAGTGATTTTCTTAAGATGTATTGTAAAAATCCATGACATAAGTCGGTAAAATAAAAACTTTTAAAAAAAATAATAAGCTGACTGAACTTGCACCGTCATTATAGATAAGATATGAAGAAAGAAACATAATTGTGGCGAGTCATCAGAAATGTGATCAAAGAAAGATGATCAAAAGAAAACATGGGAAAACCTGCCTAATGAAATCATTGTTTTAGTGTTGTATAAAAGCATGAACATTGTGCTCATCAGATGATCTGCAGACATCTCGGCTTTTGTGATTCTTCAATAAAATTCAGATTTTTGGCATCTTAAACCCCTGGACTGAGAGATTTTTATTTTGGCTAAGGTGATTTTCCACGACAGAGTCCTATATGGAAAGTTACTCACCAGAGGGCGCTATAACTGTTTACTATCGGATGTCTGTATACAAATTTATATGACCGTCTATTGCTTTAGCGTTGTGGTACTAAAGCCTGCTGTTTATCTAATATTTATTGTGATGCTGTTATTGGTCTTGTTCACTGTCCATGTACTGGGCAATTTTACAAATTGTTAATTTCCTTTCAATTAGATACTTTCATTTCACCATATGTCAGATTTTTTTAAATGTTTAGCCTTAATTAAAATTTTTAGATTTTCTTATAGCAAGGAATTGTAATAATTTTTAGTGGAGCCACCCTGCATTTTAGCCTATATTGTATATTTTGTGTGTGTGTGTATATATATATATATATATAATTTTATTATTATTTATTTATTTATTTATTTAAAAATCACTAAGCCAGGTTCTCTTTATAAATATACTTGAGAGTTATATTCTAATATTGTAGTACTATTTTAATAGTCTCTGTTGACTTTCCCTCAGGGAAAATCCATTACAATACGTTATTACTTGAAATAAATTTTGTTACATGAGAAAATTAAGCCAACTTGAACATGACTCGTAGATTTCAGGACCAGATTTTGAAACTGATGCCATTTCCTTTTCATGTCAGCAAAAATGGTAGATGATGGCTAGTTATGTCTGTGTAGGAAAAGAAAGCTGTACAAATGGTCAAGGACATAGATTAAACTACACTGTGCATCATTATTCAAATTTCCAGGTTCCACTACACACGCTACACCTTGTTTTGCAAGCAGCCAATTGAAAGATGTAAATGTTAAATGCAGTAGAGGTGTAAACCTCAGGCTTCCACACAAGAAGAGGATGGGTTCCATTTGAGTCTGGTTTCTCGCAAGGTTTCTTCCTCATGTCGTTTCAGGGAGTTTTTATTTCCCCCTTGCCACTGTCGCCTCAGGCCTGCTCACTGGGTAACACATTGCTTTTTGACAATGTCTTTTGTTAAAAGATCTATGCAAATAAAATGTAATCTAATTCATTCAACAGTGGGGAGTTTCCTATGTGAGATAAAGCACAATGAGAAGATAATTGCTTTCACTTTAATGTATCTATTGATATAAATCTTATAAAGAAAGAAGTTTAACAATTTAAAATATACTGACCAATGCTGCCAATTCTTCATATAAATAGTATTTTGAGTCACGCACAAATCCTCACCACACACATACACACATACGCACATACGCGCACACACACACACACACACACCAACACATACACACAACATAGCGTTGCTTCCTCTGTGATCTGCCCATAGGCTAACATTCACAGGCGCATTTGTTCATTTTAATTTTTGGCTAGATATGCATCAGTAATCCATAAATTACATTGTATTGCATTATATAATCTTGCAGAATTACTTTGCAGTCTCTGTCTGTTACATTTTGAGAAGGCTACGAATGTGGTCACATGCTAGTTGCAAAGTGTTTCCTAGATGGTTCCTGGTTTATTTCAGCAACTTTACTTATGCAGGCATTGTGAAAATTCAAACACTGTAATGTAAATCAACGATGAATTTGCATGTGAAAACTGACAAGAGTAAGAGGCTGGGAGACTGTGGTGTGAAATTGTGGGCAGCCCTCTTCAGCCCTCCGCCTTGCAGTACCTCGGAAAGGCTACTCTGTCACAACCCACAGTTTCCTGTTTCAGGGACTGCTTTCACACTGACTCTTGCAGAAATAACACACACACCATCTATCTCATCGACTATCGTTTCGGCTTCGGCTCTACTCAACTGCCACAATGTATGGATCAGGGATATTAATCCTCCTGCTCCTGAATTTTGGAGCTGCCGGTGAGACACTATTGACCTCTCTTACTCCCTGATTGCTTTTGATTAGATATTGACTAAATTGTAATTAAGTTCAATTTCAGATGGTAATTTGCTATTATAGTTTATGTTTTATCATTACAGTGTATTTGTAATGATACAAAGAACAGATTTTATAGCTGTTTATAGATAGAGATATGTGTTCTGATGCTGACGTCATACGATGAGTAACACCCGCTATATACCAAAGAGATATAGATATAATATATACACTTGCTGTGATATAATAATATATATATAATAATATTATATAGATATAATAGAAACACTTGCTGTGAACAGTTCAAAATGGCCTGCTTCTCTGGAAACCTTACAGTACTACGATTAACTTTTAGTACATACGCATTCTCTATTTGAAATACACTGCAGTTACTTCCTGGATTTTTCTTTAGATCTATATATGTATACTGAAGTGTATATATCCCATGTTATATAGGATGCTTAATTATTATACTATGTTGATAATTTTTTATGCTTTTTTTTTTTTTTTTTAAAGTGATCAAATGTTTCTATTAGTATAGCAGACTGATGATTCTGAAAATGTGGAAGTGAAACTGAAGAAAAAACTGAAGGAGTTTCTTTGGTTGTTAGGGGCTAAGGGTCAGCTCTGGATGTGGTCTCGCTGGAGGTATATGAATATTTTGCTGTTCTGATACATAGTTCCATGAAAATCCCATGAACAAGTAATCGAAGCACGTGGTTGGTGATGGGGGTACATGTTTTTCATGGCATACATATGATGAATGATAATTTTAACATTGTGTGGACATTTGGATGATCCCTATAAAGAGATGTTATTTTGGGTACTACTGGGGAAGGTTCAGGGTTTGAGTTTTCTGCCTACAGTAAGGCACAAGTCAGTGAAAATAAGCTACAAAAATAGTTACGCTGGTGGTTCTCAAACTGGTGGCCACGGCCCCCTGGGGGGCCGTCAGATGCCACCATGGGGGCTACATAGAAATTCTAGAAAGTTAAAAAAAATAATTATTTTACCTGTATCTAAGTCGGGATTGTCAACGTTTGAACTATGACGTACATAAACATGAGAAATATTAATCATTTAAATCAATTATACACAGCACACTAAGACACATCAAACAGAGATGTCCGGTGATATACTGCAGTACTGTTAGCCACATGCTGATAAAACGATTTAAAAGATTTAAAATATTATTTAAAATGGATAATACAGAAGAGCCTAGCATGAAAAAACGCAATTGTGAAAATTTGACGACTCTAGGGGGGCACAAAGGGATGCACTCTACACAAGGGGGGCCTCATGCTGAAAAAGTATGAGAACCACTGAGTTACATAAGGCTGTCTGTGTGTGTGTGTGTGTGTGTGTGTGTGTGTGTGTGTGTGTGTTTGCACTCTTCCAGAGGCCATTGCTGAGGGTGGATTGTGTTATATCCTTGATGGGATTTTGATTCTCTATGGCATCGTGCTGACAATCCTCTACTGCAGACTGAGGGTGGGTCATTTATGACTTCTACATATTTGCAGTCAAAATCCAATTTTTCACACAGCATTTACAACAGCCTTCAAATCATGTTTATCATTCTGTACCTTTTTTACTAAAACATTTGACACTAAATCATTCAGGCTGTTCATCCTATTATTATAAATAATTTACATTATAGTTCATTTTACAGTTTTACTTAGTGTTATACAGGAAAAGTAACGACTTATCAACACACTGGTATGTTAAACGTAATTTAACATACTCTTAAACATGGATGGATCTATGAGCAAAACATCTAAATGATGCTGTTCATTGACGTTCTTATAGAAAAGTATTTGTTGATATAATACAGCAATCACAAATTACTTCTAAACTTTCCGCCATTACGGGTCACCACAAAATTTGCAATATGTTGATTTAAAAAAACAAACAAACAAACAAAAAAAAAAACAACGTATGGTTCACAAACTTTTATCAGCCAGGGGGGAAATTCTCAGACTCCTCAGAACAGATTTTTTTATAAGCGTAATCCAACTAATCAACTATTAACTATCAACTATTAATTATTTAAATGTGCATAATAATATGTTGGCTATTTATTGGGGCATTAAAGATTTAAATTCTTGAACTATCCACTTACAGAACACAAATTTAACAGATCTATTATTAGTTGATATTATTTATATACTTGTTTTTGACTTAATGAGGTTTGGATTAAAATTGTTCCATTTAAATGATTGGTTAAAATGGTGTGATAACTATAAGGACAGTAATAAATAGAACATTGAAAATGATAGGTGATGATTTCCACGACTGTAATAAAAAATTTTTAAAATGCAGACTGGCTTCATTTCATGGATGCCACCGTGAGACCCATGACACTAAAGTGTTACAACCGAGTGCAAGAGTGTTAAAGCCAAGTGCAAAAAGAAAAATTAAATATGTATCTCTTAGAATTTATGTTCAAAACAGAATGTTCATGTGATTGAGTTTCCATCTTCAAAATCTGCCAGTTGTTTTATCTTATTTGCAGCAGTTAATTATTTGAACGTGCCTCATTAAGGAGTCTGTGACGTTATATGCTATGATGGTGAACATAGGTTTACTTATGAGTCGATGCAATCAAAAAAATAAATTAGAAAATATTAGCTTTTTCAGAACTGGAGATGAGTATTAAAGGATTGGGGACCATTACAAACAGTCTCAAACAAAGCCGTAATTCTGAAATGGTAAACATGGACATAAAGTCGTAAACGGTGTAAAAAAAAAAAAAAAAAAAAATTGAGAAATACTGAGAAATAACCAAAAGTAAAAATGCAGAACAGGAGACAGAATAAAAGTCCATATTTATGTCACATTTACATTTATACAATTTTATTGGGTTTTTTTTTTTTAATCTTTGTATTCTCTATAGCATATCTTTATATTCTTTATAGCATACATGTTTTTAAGTTGTGTTACTTGTGATAACAGAAGAGCGTTATTATCACAAGTAAATATCTTCTTGGTTTCAGAATTTCAAGTAAGGGCTCACAAACTTTTGCACTCAGCTGTACTTTTATCATTTGTAATGCATTTACTAAATTAATGAAACAAGTAAATTAACAAAAGGAAATTATATAAATTAATAGAACAAACACTCTAACTGATCATTAAAGTTATAATCCATGAAAGCCAATATTATCATTAATAATGATCATTTCTCAAATATGCTTCGCAGATGCGTTCCGGAAATAATGAGGTAAGGACTTGGTTTGAGTATGGTGTCTAACAGCATGTCTGTAATTGGTCTGTGTGTGTGTCTGTCTATATCTATCTATCTATCTATCTATCTATCTATCTATCTATATATATATATAT
>JANDJT010000103.1:17590598-17648432 GCA_024331685.1 Stegophilus panzeri
TGTCTATCTCTATATATCTATCTATCTATCTATCTATCTCTCTATATATATATATATATATATATATATATATATATATATATGTGTGTGTGTGTGTGTGTGTGGCCCTTCTCCCCTCCTCACTTCCCCTGTGCACTTCTCTTTCCGGTGCATTACTGACCACTGACAGTGTTATTTATACTTTCTTGCTTGCACAAATTCCCCGGAGTCCGTGGATGCCTCATGTGTAAGAATCAGACATTTGAAGACTCAAAAAGTGCAGGCACTTTCGATTCCAGTTTTATTTGAGCCTATCCCAGGATTCAATATCTCAGTAGGTAGGATGCAGAAACAGGAACTATCTGTTCTGTGTGGAAGGATGGTGCAATATAATGGAAAAGATTATCACACACTGTTGTGACACTTTGTTCTCAGAAACATCCCCATGTTTATCCTTAAGTTCATGCTCAAATACTGTCTTTCTCTTACAGACAACTGAAGACAATCCAGATGGCATCTACCAGGTACAACCATTTCTAAAAATATGAATTCTGACATCCAGTGTGGACTGTGTACAGGGGCGCCGTAAATGGGGATCGGGAGGTTGTTAGGATGATTCTAAGGGCCCTGGTCAGACAGGTGGCCCAGCAGAACCCTATACTTTCCTGTATGATTTTGGTATTTAAATGGCCTCTTTACACAATAATCTATTAAGAAGCACGCTATAATGAATGCCCTCAGACTGTGTCAAGTGCACATGTGTGTCCCCCTTAAGATGTTAGCGGATTATTCAGAAAAGCGTTACATGCATCAGGTAGATGACAAGTGGAGTTTGCATGTTCTCACAGTGCTGCGGGGGTTTACTCCGGGTACTCCGGTTTCCTCCCCCAGTCCAAAGACATGCATGGTAGGTTGATTGGCATGTCCAAAGTGTCCGTAGTGTATGAATGGGTGTGTGAATGTGTATGTGATTGTGCCCTGCGTTGGATTGGCACCCTGTCCAGGGTGTACTCTGCCTTGTGCCCGATGCTCCCTGGGATAGGCTCCAGGTTCCCCATGACCCTGAAAAGGATAAGCGGTATAGAAGATGGATGGATGGATGGATGGATGGATGGAAGTTCATTGTTCATTGGTTCTTGGGGAATAAAAAATTACAAGTCAACAGTTTATAAAGACATCCGTACAGAGTTTCTATAGTGTCTATGAGAGCGAGAGAGAGCGAGAGAGAGAGAGAGAGAGCAATGGTGTTAATTACTTGTACTGTAATATATATATATATATATATATATATATATATATAGTGTTATTTGTATATAGTTATAAATGCATAATTTCAGTTAATTTAATAAACTGTTCAAATGTAGTTCTTTATAGTCTCTTATTGAATATGCACTAATTGTTATGCTTATTGATAATGATTTCTTATTGCCACGTGTAAAAACAAAGAAAATTGAAAATTGAGGGGTGGGGGCTTGGGGCCTGGTGTACAATTTAGCCAGGGGGCCCCAGAAATCCTAGCGGTGCCCCTGACTGTGGATTTATCTGCATATGTAACATCTCTGGTAATATTTTTTTATTATTATTAATCAGGGTTTGAAGCATAAGAATCAGGACACCTATGAGACACTCCATGTGAAGAAGTAACCTTTGGCATAACTGTCTGACATTTTAATCTGTTTTCTGATTTACAACAACTCTGCTTGTCTACTAACCATTTCCTTTCTGTTAAATTCATGTACATCTGTTTTATGTTTTGATTACTAACATTTTATTTTTAGATTTGGTTATACAGCTTGCTTTTCACTATTTGTTTTTTATTTTATTATTATTATTATTATTATTTTTTTTTTTTTACCATTTTACATAATTACCAAATTGCATAACTTACTAAGGACTGAATGTAAATGTCTTTTTTAAATTATTTTATATAATTTGATTATAGGTTAATCACTATATAATTATGATCTAGCAGACATAATTATATAATTATGTCAATTATAATCATAACACAGTGCTATTAAATATTATTACTTTGCTTTAAGGCCAAAGATGATGAATGTACAGAAAGAAGCCTTTGAAATGAGATTAAATCATTGATAAGACAAATAAAGTATTGGTGGAAAAAAAGTGTCTATTCACTGTTTGGTTCTATTTACAACCATTTAAAACTAAATGTGGATGTTTCACCCAAAAAAGACAACAACTGACAGAATATTTATTTGAATACAGGGCAGCATGGTGGTACTTGGCCATTAGATGTGAATGAGTGAATGTGTGTGAGCATGGTGCCTTGTGATGGATTGGCTTTCCTGCCCGGGCAGGAAAATGATAAAAAATGATCACCTATCATTTTCATGTTCCTGGGCAGGAAAATAGGCTCTGGATCCCCCATGACACTGATCAGGATAAAGCAGCTAAAGATGATGATGATGAAGAAATGAATAGTTTGAAAACAAACATAAGAAAGAAGTCAAAAACTAAAGCCATGACTCACACAAGAAGAAGACTGCTCTTTGAAGAAGGCAGTGTATGACATCTGGCAGAGGTATAACAGATGTGTCAGAAAGAATAAGGGCTTGGAGGATCAGAAGAGCATGAAAGCAGTTACGAAAACAAAGGCTGGGCGTACACATGACTAAAGAATATTTATATCACTTTCTGAATGGGTGTCACATTTATTTTTGTTATTTATGAATGTCTTCCTTCCAACCTAACACATTAAATGTCTTCTTGATTTAGTCATGTTTGTTTTTGTTGATTTTTTTTTTTGTCTCAGTGGTACGCAAACTTTTGCATTCAACTTTATATAAATAGCTGTGACCTGGTTGTCAAAGAGGGATGTTTTTTTTCAGTGGTAGAAGGTAGAAATAACAATCCACCATTATAAAAGTTATTATTTAAGCATATTTATTATTAAGATAATTTAGTTATTAACAGGTTTTGACTGGTCTCTTGAATTAAATGGATTTAATCCAAACCTTAACAAGTAGGAAAAACAAGTAGGTCTATAAATAATCAAACTGGATCTAAGGTGTTCTGTCAGTGGAAAGTACAGGAATAAAAAAAATAAATAATAATAAAAAAGCTCAGTGGCTCCAATAAATAGCCAGAATTTAAATAATGAATCAAATATGTTAATATTTCAATCAAATAATTCTGTGCTGAGGGGGACCGTGGTTTGTTTTCATTTGTATTTATTTATTTTTACAGGTAAAGAGCCCCTATGATCAAGTTATTATATAAAAAAGGGGGTCATGAACTTGGAGCAAATTTATTTGACACATTTTGTCTTGGATGCCTATAGCCAAGTCTACAGCCACTAGATGGCACTGTCGCACGGTGAGGACCTTTTTTCGATCTAATAAATGGGAAACTAATACAAACTCTGAAAGTGAAGATTTTTTGGGGGGCGTTTGTTTTGTCGTGTTTTTTTTTTTTCTGCGCTGCTTTGCTTTGGCATTTAACGCCGCTGGTGATTCATTGGAAAAAAAGGCGCTCGCATGTAAACTGGTTTGGCTGGTCCGGGTTCCCTTGAGCAAAAATATCTCTGCAGACCTCCCTATTAGCTACTGGCAACACAAACATAAGCAAACCTACAAATATGAAAACGCATGACGGTATATAAATCATCCCCTTGTTTAACTTTAATAGGCTACACCTACACTCTTTTAGAAAAGAAAAGTTCCATCTATTATTATTATAATTATAATAATTATTATTATTTAAGGAAATTATATTAGCTATTTACAACGCTAACAAGTTTCCCTTTAAGAAAGAGCTCCCACTTTTACACGCACACAACCATTTCAGGAACCATTTGAGAGCAGTGTTTATCAACTATTTTGATCTATATTTCAATTTAAATTAAAAACTCACTACAGTGTCATGATGTCGCAAAAACTTCCGGTTTTTCAAAGGAGAGATCAGTAGGGATCTCTCCTTTGTAGGCGTGGCCTGCGCCGCACGCGAGGGAACAGGTGTTGAACGTTTTCACCTGTGCGGGAGCGCGCGAGCGTCAGCGTGTGTGAGGCTATAGCCTATGTAGGTGCGTTCGTTGCGGTTTTTACTCTGTGAAGTGGTTAAAACTAACTGAAAATGTCATGTTACATTTGAAGAATTTGTTTGTGTGGCGTTTGAGGACGTTTTTATTCCGTTTCTGTGGGAATGTGTTCACTTTTCTATGGCTAACAGAAGAACTGAACCGTCCGACTATTCGAGATACAGTAAGGGTTTAATGAAAACAGTGACTTAAGCTAGTTTAGAAGTGCCATATTTGATTAGAAACTAGAGAGTGAAATAACAAAAAAAAATTGTTCATGTATCTACAAATATATCGAATTTAAAACTGATGATTTGGCAAGTAGCCTATTTAATTCTTACAAAGTTGGACCAAATGGACGAAATGAAGAAAATGTCAAACCCAGCCTGCTTTGCCCTGTTACTGACCGCAGTAATTGGTGAGTAAAGTTTAATAGCTTAATAAAACCCTGTTAAGAATAACTTTTGTGTGTGTGTGTGTGTGTGTGTGTGTGTGTGTGTGAGAGAGAGAGAGAGAGAGAGAGCAGGAAACTACAAGTAGAAGAGTGACATTCTTAGAGAGGTGACCATGGGCAAGTGTGGTGCAAGAATGAATAATGATTAATGATTACTCACCCATTAAACACCTGCTTAAAGGAAGTGTTTAAGGGGTGTGTGTGTGTGTGTGTGTGTGTGTGTGTGTGTGTGTGTAAATAGTAAGCATTGAGATTATGTGCTCCTTATTTTCAGTGTAAATTTGTGTTTGCATCCAGGAGTTGCGTGACAAGTTGGAGCACTGTCTGTTGTATGTTCTTAGCAGTGGCGTCGCAACCACTGTAAAATCAATATGAACAGGAAATGCCACTAGAACAGCCAATGCTTGTGAACACAAAGTGAAAGAGGCAAATGGAAAGTTCTGTTGTGCAGGAACTAAAAACTGAGCAAGTCTGAAAGTTTTCAGGTAGCTTGCAGTTGTGTGTGTGGGAATGTCCTTGTGTCTGAAAGCTAGAGAGTCGCTAATGTCCTTGTGTTGTTAAAGTGTGTAGACACAGTTGAACATTAACTGAAAAGTCAGGTTATTCACCTTAAAATATTTCACCCCCCCACACACACACACACACTAATCTTTGAAAGCCACAATCACTGACAGTCTAGAGAATGAAAGTCTTCTCTTCTACTAAGACTATACACACAAACCTGTTTCTCCCCAACCCCCACCCTGTTCTTATGCCAACATGAATGAGGTTTTACACATTTCTCTTGTGTTGTCTTCAACATCACGCGGCATACACACATTCTGGGACACTACCAGCCTGTGTGTGTGGCGAGTTTATTCAACCCCCTCTGTCCATGGCACTGCGTGCCTTCGCTGAGGATGAGACTCGACTGCCGTGTGAGTTTAAACCGCAGGACGGTGCCAAGGTGATACAGGTGACCTGGTCTGCGGAAAAGAGCAAGGGTGTCAAGGAGCAGGTCATCACCAGACACATGACAGAGGGACTTCAAGGTACACCTGTACACACACACATACACCTTGTGTCTAAAAACACATTCTGATTCAATGTTGCCTTCACCTGAACCTTTGGTGTGTGTGTGTGTGTGTGTGTGTGTAGAGTTTCCTAGCTTCGCGGGCCGTGTGCGCTTCACAAGTTCTGATCCGATTAAAGACTCAACGCTGTTGATTCTGAGCACAAGGGAGTCAGATCAAGCCACGTACACCTGCCACATCACCACTTTTCCTTCAGGGAACTTCGACAGACAAATCAGCCTTACTGTCTGGAGTAAGAAAAGTCTCTCACTTTTTTTTTTTTTTTGGATAACTTGATCTAACGCATAATTATTCGCACAAATGATTATGAGCAACAGTCTAAGGAGTGGTTTGGTGAACAATCAAATATAAATATTTATTTTCCATTACCCCAAATATAGTCGGACAGCATAGAGTAGCATAGTTTTAATTTTGCACTGGAGCTATGATGCTAATATAACCAATTAGTAATGGAGGTCTATAACTCCTAAAATACTGTATTTTTATACATTTGTATTCATTTGGACATACTCACTTCTCAATATCCTTGCTTCAAATGACATTACTTTACATAATCTCATTTACATTTTTATAAAATACCCCGATAATCTAAATAGAAATGGCTGCATTTATAGAAATGCCTCCAAGTATCATACTATATACTTTTTCCTTATATCACAGTGCTGTTGAGTTCCTGATTCCAAATGATCAGAAGGTGTTGATTTATTTTCTATAGCAGCAGCTCTGACAGTAGTGCTGGATACACGGTAAATCACATATTAATGCACTTATATTAATGCATTAATTTAAATACAAAATGTTTATTCATAAATTATGTGATTGTTGATATGGTGAAGTTTTTTGCAAGGACAGTTATTTAGCATTAATAGCCGGACTCTCCAGTGTTTTTTAACATTAAGGGATAAAGCTGTAACTTGAAGTTTTCTGACATAAGAAAGGATGGAAATTTTTGTTGTATTATCAGTTGTATATAGCTGTTAAACAACATGGACTAAATTATTTCATGGATATTCAACAACATTATAGTTAACTATAAATGGTTAAAACATGATGTAACGCTTTAATAAATAAAATAAAAATAAAATGTTCCGATTGGCAAATTGCTGTTTTAGAAAAATAATGAACTTTTTGGTGGTAAGAGTAGCTCTGCTTTATATCAGTAACTCTGCTTTATATCTTTCACACCACTTTGTTGTTGATTTATTTTTCCATAACAGCATGGCCCATTGTGTTTTATTCCTTTCATGTCACCCACCCTTACTTCCATTGCTTGGGTACATTATCTTTGTTGTTCCAGTCTGAAATCGAAGAAAAAACATTTGAACTTTAAACATGTTGACTACATTTTACATGTGAACTTTTTGACAAAACATTCTAATCTTTTATGAGTTGTCTCATGCAAGTACTTAACATTCTTATGTAGTTTCAACATACAGTTGGTCTCCTGTTTTCATGAAACAGGTGCACAAAAAGCCTAATTAGAGGATTGAATACAAGGCAAAGAGGCTAAACACCTCTGTTCCCGAGATGTGGGACACCTGGCCTAGCTGTGATATTACAGTATTCATACAGCAACAATCTTTAATATAACTTATTTTCATGGACGGTCTAAGATGTATCAGATGTATTGTTCAGCAGCAGTTTTACTTTTTACCTACAGTGCAGGGACGTGCCGAGTTCCTCAGGAGCAGGGGCTCAAATGTGTTTTTTTTTTTTTGTTTGTTTGTTTGTTTTTTTTTTGTTTTTTTTTAAATAAAAAAAAAAAGCCTATGTCACCAAAGAGCCAATTTTACTGCTTTAACTACGTTACTAACTTTAATTTAACTACATATTCTTATCACCCTGGTAGATATTGTACTGTAAACGGACTGTGTGTGGTCACAATAATGAATATGAGAATGACACTGCTAATATAACCTTATGGTATTTTATTTTTACATTTATAGAAATAATTACAACAAAACTTTTAGTGGAGAGATGAATCCAAAGAGTCTTTAAAAGAAAATGTAAACATTGTGTTTAAAAAAAAATAAATAAAAAAAAAGCTGCAGTATTAACATCCACAAATGTAGTAACACACCTACTGTATGTCACCTATTGTAAAAGTCAGTAAAACTATTAATTAGTTTGACAGCAGCACTTTGATTTTCATAAAACTGCAGCACTGATTGCTGAACTGGCTTTTTAGTCTCAAAGCTGGTCATTTTTGCCTTCTAAATTTCATTTTAAACAGATAAATTGAGATTTTAATGATCTATGACCATTTTTTTTTCTCATCACTTAGGCTATAGGACTAAATTGACCATATTAGTAACGATGGGCAAGTTACTACATGTACCTAGCGTTTGTTGAATGTTCTCCAACTGAACTAAATGGTTTTCATTTATATGAAAAAACAAAACAATGTAACACTGACTATCACTCTTTGTAAACATATGATGCCTTTTATTGCAACTAGCTGTCTATTAGCTCACCCTTTTCACCCTTGTTGATAAGGAAGCTGCCCCTTTTGCTGCCTCCTTCAGTTTTTCTTAAATTTTCTGCCATCTCTGTTTGGCATCGTGCCTTTACTATAACATAATATAACATACATATAATACAAAAAGGCTATCTGTTGTAGATCTGTTGCTATCTGACTGTAGACTCGAGTCGGACAGATAAATAGGAAAATTCTGACTTTATTGTGATTAATTTGCTACTGTTTTGTGCGGACACTCATTAATTTGAATTCAAATGCTTTTTACCTTGTATAATTGTTTAATTAATGTTGAGAGGGACACTTTTAAAATGCAGGGGTTCGAGCCCCCAGAGGGCCCCCTTGTGCATGTCCCTGCTACAGTGGTTTACTAAACTGCTTAATGTGTCTTGTGGCTTAACAGTCAACGTGTGTATATTGTAAGTCATATTTAAAGTATAAAAAGTCTCAAAATGCTCAAACATTTTTTTTCTGTGAACAGTTAAGTGGGATCAGTAAACTAGCTTTAACAAGACCTAAAAACAGAACTGGAGATGGTTAGATATCACAAAATGTATCAGTGTGTTTAGGGACACGGAGAACATTAACCACAATGAAAACCATTCAGAAATTAGAGATACAAAGACATGACAAAATAATGAAAGAAAAATAACTAAAACTGCCAGAGAGATTTGCAAAAATCTAAAACAAGGAGCAAGGGGTGTGGAAAAAGTCCCTAGAGGCAAGTGAAATAAACACATTCAGAAATATCACTTTGATTGTTAAACTGTTAACATCTTAACACACTTTTTTTTTTTTTTTTTTTTAAACCACTGCATTACCACCATAAATTGCATTAAATGTCGGGTGTTTTGGGGTTTTTTTTTTTTTTACTTTTGATGTTGGTTATGCAAACATTTGCACTGTAAATATACTTTGCATGTATTTTGTTCCTTAGGGGCAAACATAAATCTTTGTGCTTGGCTCCTTTTTCAACTGAACATGAGATCTAATTTTCAAAAATCATGTTTAAATATTGCAGGAGGTGAAATTGATTATTTCGTTTCCTACCTCTCTTATTTTATACTTGCAATGTACCCACTGTGACATGAGGACAATATAGCACGTATAGGAAGTGTTTTTGTGGGAAAATTTTTTTATTGTTTATATCGTTAATAACACAGCTGAAGGTTAGCTTTACTTGATATTTTAAATTAGTGTGGTCATAGCATGTGTCAGAATGACATACTTTGCTAGGTAGTGAGAAGAAAATAAGTTAAAACATTCCTCTCTTGCTCTTCAGGGATTCCCATCTCCACACTGGAACCGTTCATCCTGGAGGAGGGTCAGTCATTCCGAGCAGCTGCCACCTGCCGTGCGATTGGCCTGCCTCCACCACGTCTTACCTGGGACACCGACATCCCCGGCCAATCACAGAACAGGAGTTCAGAGGACGGGGTAGTCACCTCCCAGTACTCACTGCACCCTTTGCGCAGCATGAATGGCCGCAAACTGGACTGCCTGGTGTGGCACCCTGCTCTAGAGCACCCCCGCAGGCTGAGCAACACACTGGTCGTGCACTGTGAGTCCACTTTAATGCCTACTACAGACTATTTGGCATAATGCTACTCTCTATAGAGTTCTTTGCTTCCTCAAAAAGGGTTCTAGGTGTAGATTTAACCTTTATAACTGCACTTTGCATGTCTAATTTTGCTAATCTGAATTTCTGCCAAAGGGTCACAAATTAATTGGAAAAATGATCTTTTTCAAAAAAATTTCTGTATTATATTTATTTATCCTCATGAGCCTGCAATGTTTCTTAAGATGATATCACTTCCTCCCAAATCACTTCCTGTTTGATTTCTATGCATAATATCAGGTACTAGAAAATACAAATAATAAGGAGAAATCAAAATTCCTGCAACATCATGGTTGTAGTAATGTGGATATGCAAGACTTCATTTTAATACTATATAAACATTTCTCAAGTGACTTGGAAAGGGGTTTATTTACTATTTAATCTTGTCTAGACTACTTGTCTGACAGCAGTTTGTTCTGTAGTTTAGCTAGCCGAATTTAGCATCCACAATATTTGAAGGCAGAAGCTTTATTTAACCTTCTGGCAGCATAAAGTTCCCACCTATTGTGTTTGACATAATTGCTAAGTTTATTAGGCCAACAGCTACATTTGCTGGTTTATGCTTGTTAGTGCTGGTTTGGTGCTGGTTTAACTAGGCATCATGGTAAACTAGCAGAACATTACTGGTCACAGCCAGAATACATTACGCTGGTTAAAAAAAACAAACAACTAACAACCTGTAATTAGCTATGCTGGTCTATTATAGCAATCTGAGTGCGTTATGCTGCCCTGTGTTGCAGCATGAAGTTTGAAAAGATGTGATTGGCTGATTTCATGTGTCTTGGAGGAAGCATGTTGTAACCTTCACCCTCCCTGATTGTTAGCTGTTATGTGGTAGGGGAGGGCTGGCTGGTGGGCGGGAATTGGGGGGGGGAGTTTTACACACTGCAACAAGACACATTCACATAAATTAACTAGAACATGCCAATGGTTATGCAGACCTTTGAGCTTGGTAATAAAAGTGCTGCTTAGTTTCTTAGTTGCTATACTATTGTGACTGTATGGCGTAATAGTCTTAAACAGGAAGACACCATTCAGTGAACATGAAATTCCGTTTTGTAGCTGTAAAAGAGGTTCAGGTGTCACACAAGCAAAGGCAATGCAAATCTTTGCACTTAGCTGTAACTATGAAAACAAACTTCAAACAACAAGTTGATTGGTGGGGGGGAAAAAAAAGTGAGCTGTTTTCCTCACAAGGCAATAAACAAGGCGTTAATGGGGTGAGTGATATACTCTTATAAGGACAGTTGGGGAAAATTAATGGATGCGAGTCTGTTGAATCTTTGGCCTCAATGTGTAATAAGTGTGTGTGTGTGTGTGTGTGTGTGTGTGTGTGTTTAGTTCCTCCTGATGCTATGGTTTCTGGTTACGATCAGAGCTGGTCAGCTGGTCGGAAGGGAGCTGAGCTCAAGTGTGAGGGTGTAGGAAATCCTCAACCACACAACTTCACCTGGACCAGGTACGTCCTGCCTGTCTCTCAGTCTACCAGTGTGTGTTTGTGTGCGTGTTTGTATTTGCGCAACAAAAAACCCGTCTTCCTGGCTGTCATGTCTGTCTTTGCATTTCATTGTCCACAACACTGTTTGTCTTTACCTTCCTCTCATGACTCTCACCACCATTTATCTCCATATGAGCTGTTTGCTAACAAAAATCCATGACACTGCAAGAATCTCTTGAAAATGCACATCATACTCACCTGCCCACCCTCTCACACTTTGTTTCACATCTAATCATACACACACACAAAAGGAATTAAACTCCCTGAGCGCCCCTTATTCAGATGCTCTTTTGAGGGTAAAATAAAAGCCATGGTGTAGCATTACAACCTATTACTAAAGAGACAGTGGGGAGACCTGATTTCACATGGGGGGGGGTGTAGATAGAGAAAACAGTCAGCGAGAGAAGAGACAGAGGAGAGGAGGAGGGAGGACAACAGGGAGACGCTTCCTAAGCCTTAAATGACAGTGCTCTACTTTAAATATCATTTCAATGGGCACCAAAAGACAGGGTTTTAGTTTGATTAGAGAGGGTATAACAAGAGTGAAGTCTGCACATGCAAACTTAACAATCTTTCATCTTTCAGGTTAGACATTATAGCAGGCACAGCCTTGGTCAAGAAGGTCTGTCTTCTTGTTCCCAAACAATGCAGAGTGTCTGCACTCAGTGACACACATCTTCAAATATGCAAAATGCTCTCAAGCTTTGGGCTGGTCAGTTTCTTGGTGTATCATGGTTCTGGTATTCATGATTACATTTTAGTGCACAGTTGTAATTATCACACAATTGTAATTAATTATATAATGATAATAGCAAGGAAATATACTGTGTGTTTGTGATTGGAGATGTGGAACCTGAGAACCCTGGTTTTATTGTGTACATGGCAATGTGGCCCCTTTCACTACAACAATGGGTTCTTTCTGACATTTGTGTGTGTGTGTGTGCGCGCGCATGCACACAGTATCGGGGTGTGTCTTCTGCACAGCAAAGTGGCTGTGTAAAGGATTTTAAGGCTAAAAGACATTGCACTTGTGTTCAATGCATTAGTCAAAGATGCTTATTACAGGCCTAGGGAACAAAGAAGAAAGATATTCAAGCTGAAGTCGTTTATTATTTCGTAGATCTGCTGGCCAAATGACAAGATGCACCACAAATAGAAATTAGAATATTAGTATTATATGCAGTGGAGGAAATGACTCACTTGAATCAAAAGCTCAGCTGAATCAAAGTGCACATCTACGCTCTCAGAAAAAAGGGCTATAAACTACAGATTTCCTTGTCACTTTTGGTGGTACCTTTTATCTTTTGTATCTTAAATATGTTTCTTTAACCTTGATATAGTTTTATCTTTAAAAGATTTAAGGTGCATAATTGGACTGTAATTACCATATAGAGTAAATATTTAAAGGTACACTATATGCACTCTTCTAGGTAAAAGATATGTCTTAAAGGTGCAGAAGGTGTATGCTTGACTGTACCACCACAGTGACAAGGAATTGTACAATTTTTTTTTTCTGAGAATATTGACTTGCACGACTGTGTGTATGTGAGTTTCTAATCTCTGTTTGCTTCATGTTTGTCTTATAAAATTATTTAACAATATTAATTTCTTGCCTTCATGATGCCTATTAAATAAACATCTTAGGTAGTAAAAAAAGTAATAAATCAATATCAATAATAATTCAATATTTTAATTAAAAAAACGTACATAACAGTGTTAAAATACTGATCAAAAGACATTCAGGGACTTTGTACCAAATTATGTAATAAATATGTAATTAAACATGATTAACTGATTTATTTTTATTTATTTTTTCCAGGAAGGGTGGGGTTTTGCCCAAGGACGTATCTGTGGAGGGGAACAGGCTCATTTTCACTCATCCCCTAAATAAAACTGATGAAGGAGTGTACGAATGTGAGGCCAGAAACACAGTGGGATCGGTGAAGACAGAAGTTAATGTCAAGATCCCAGGTAAGGTTAGCTCCCTCGATCACCTTTGCAACGTAACATTGTGATTTACTTTGTCAATGTTAAGTAAATTAATTAAAATTATGCACATGATTAGTGACCTACATAATCCCGGAGTCCAAAATTTTGCCTCATGCTTTAGAACCTACAAATAACAAAGTGGGTATTTGCTACCATTTAGGGTATATCATTTGGACACTAACCTACTGTAATGCATTGTGGGATTTCATGAGCATATGAATATTCTTGACTATGGTTACAAAATCATAAAACTCCCAAAGTAGTGTACCTTTCCTTGTTTCTGAGGTGGTACCTTTCAGTATATCTTTTACAAGGGAAGGACTGATGTAGTGTACTTTTTAAAACTTTACTTTGCAGTAGTCCTTAATATCCAATTGTGTATTTTAAATGATTTTTAAAGGTGCTCTATATTCATATTGCCACCTGAAAGGTAAATAATAAGGGTACAAAAGATGTACCTTCAAGGTTACTAACCCAGAAACAGAGGTAGTTTGGTACCTTTTTTCTGAGAGTGTATAGTGAAAATGTTCTGGCTTCACATGTCCTACAGCCCACTCTTCCTCAGATTTGAGTGCTTACTGTGTCACACCACAAGCAAGTGATGTTCTTTAAATGGATGGTGAACTTTAAGAAAACCCTTGCCCTTTATTACAAAACAGTCTGTCTTGTGATTGGGGGAAAAACTAGGATTTTCCCCTTCACTTCAGTTTCTCTTCCTGTAAGAGCCACTGTCGCCTTCAGTCATGGGACAGGACAGTTTGTATGAGTAGTCAAAATGAGTAATCAAATGAAAATCTGTGCTTTAATTAAAGGATTTAATGTGACACTTTTTCTTCATTAAGTTCTTAATAAACTATTCACAGTATTGTCAATGTTCTCTTCTTAAATTGCATATAATTTAAGAAGAATATAATTAAATTGAATGTTAATACATTTCTTAAAGCAAGCAGTGAATCAGACTAGTAAAAGTTCTGTAAAACTTATTGAAATAATAATTTATCACCTGATGGCTATTTATTAGGCATTCGTGTACACACATCGCCCCCATTTGGTAGAAATAATGCATTCAACTTTTTTATTCCCCTCACATTTCAAGTGGACAACAAATCTTCCCAGCTTGAGGCCTCTTTCAACAGCCTTCTCCTTATCATAGTGGGTGGAGCTGCTGGGGCTTTAGTAGTCATCATGGCGATTATCATCCTTCTCGTTACTTGCCACCATAGACGCAGGACCAGGAAACTTAAAAGTGAGCTCACAGAGAAGAAGTGAGTCTGTCATCCTTATCAGCAACACTTAAATAATACAAATCTGGCAAACATTTTATACAATAAAATATAAAGCGTAATTATAATGTTCCTACCATTGCAAATTCACCTCTTTGTCTACTCTTTTTCTTTCAGGGAAGAGATCAATAATCTTTCAAGACAGACCTCTATGAGGAGACTTAACTCAGTCAGTACTGACCCCAGGATACAGGTACCATTGTCTAATGTGTACTTTTTAATAGTACCTGAAATTTGTTGGTGTATTAGTTATTTTATAAGTCCATGAAACTACTACAATGGTCTAAGAACTTTTTTGTACACATGTACAGGTATATATCTATGAACAGACATGACTATAGAGTTTGAGAACACCCCTCCATCCCTAGCCGCGAGCCAATTAGCTAGCAGCAAAAAAAATGCACACATTTGTCAGTTAGATAGGAGTTGGTTTTCAGTATCTGAGTTTTGATTTGCTTTGTCATTTTCTATAAATCTGCCAAAAATCCCATAACACCCATGATTTTGTTTCTCCCTAACTTGTCAAGGTAGCTAGCTAACCACTAGTAAACTAGCTAAATCCCACAAGTGGGATTTTAATGAGTTTTCATTTGCATTGTTTGCAAACCTGACAAACTATATCATAACCATGATCACATACATTGGCTAGCTAACTTCTAGTAGGGACAAATTCATCAATTTAAAATTTCTATTCTGAATTTATCTATTTCTGTAAAGCTGCTTTGGGATAATGTCCATTGTTAAAAGCGCTATACAAATTAAAAGGGAATTGAATAGTAAAGCCATTGTGCATTTGTCACAGGTATACACACATTGGATTCTACTATCCAAGTCTCAGTTTACATTATAAAATTCTCAGCAATTTGTTTACCATTAGCCACACCTATCATATCTTTTCATCTCCAACATTAGTTACCAAGCTAACAAGCCTAGTACATAATGTGCTGGTATATTATTTTGCACATTCACAGAAATAAAAAGAAAAATGTGTGATTAGCATTGTTTTAGCAAATTTGGCCCAAACAACTCTCTATAAAATTAGAACCTCAATTCAAGGTGAGTTAAGTGGTTAAAAAGGCATGTTTTGAGGGTTTTGGGGTATTTTATTAACTGTGAGCAATCATCATAAACCTTAAATGATTGCTGGTTAGATCATCTAGTATTATTAATGATTAGCTCATGGAATTATTTCTAACCTACTTTCAATAAATAAAAGCTGTGTGTTTGATGGTACGTGTGAACATGGAGGCAATAATGCTATAAATACAACATGAACGCAGACACCTGGTGTGTGATAATGGACAAGTTCCTGCATTAGTAAACAAAGCTTGTATTGTTTGCCAGTGGAAGCTTTTCCGGTAGTGTCTGGGTAACATGGCATAGGCTTTAATTGCTTTAAAACAATAGTGCTCCTGTATTTAAAAAGATAAGCCCAATTAAGTTGTCTAGGAAGTGTTTTTGGCTTTTTGCTTAATTCCAGCTCTAGACATGTATGAACCAGGTCATCAAGGGCAGTGTTAAAAACCACACACAGATGTGCCAAAGGCTGTCGAACAAGAATGTGGATTGGCTTGTTGGCCTCAAAGACTGAAACATGAACTTCTATACACGAGCACAAGAAAGCGTACTAAAATGCCATAAGGGTCGAACCAAATGTACATGGATGTACAGTGGTATGAGATCCTTATGTTGTCTCACCTTGTGTGTTTTTGTAGACTGAAGAATCCACCCTAATCAGGATGGGCTCTCCTATAAAAAGCAGTGTCTTTTCACTAGAGGTACTGTATCACGTGTGATTACAATGTCCAGACAGCTCCTGTAATCATTGTTTCATGTAATAATATAGTGGGTGACATGCAATAATTTTATGATGCAAAAGTGAAACCCGAGCCAGTATTGATGTGATACTGACTGCAAGCACTTGTTCATCAGGAGAATTCCATCATATGTGAGCACAGAGATGGGTTCAGAGAAGGAGAATACGACAGCCTCGGCCGTCCAGCCATCTACCCATCTTGCCACTTCGAGCGAGGGAGCAGGAGGAGGAAAGAGACAGAAATGGAGAATCAAGACCACATTCAAAGAGTGGCATCCTATGTAAAGAACTATAGTATGACTTTGGTGAGTCTTCCTGTACACATGTGTGTACAGTATACATGCATGTGTTAATGCCATTTATACCACAGCACTGTAGAATTCTCAAATCTGAAAGTGTGGATTAATTTTCTGTAATAGCAGCTCTGGCAATAGTTCTGGCTGTAATTTAGATGATCGGTTTATATTCATATCCTCATTCCAATATGTTATCATTTCTATAGTAACAACTCAATCACAGGGACTTCTATGGCAATGTCTTCACATAATAATAATAATAATAATAATAATAATAATAATAATAAACTAATAAAAAACATTATTTAACAAAGAAACAAGTATAATCATTGAAATTGTGAAGCTTTCTGTTAGGAGATGTCTAACTTTTATGGAAGGAGTCTCCAGTTTTAGTGCTTTGAATCAGTCGGTCAAGACAAAAAGTATTTGATTTCTTGGTCAAATGACAAGCTATGTTTGAGAGAGAGAGAGCATAACCTTAAATATAACTACAAATGGTTAAAAAGTATGGCATCGTTCACTAATAAATTAAAAATGGAATAGTTGGCAAGTCACTGTGGTACAAGAGGGAAAAACACTTTGGGGCATGCTGTTATAGGAAAATAATCCACTTTGGGGTGTTAACTCTGCTGTTTCTGCATGTTTTATTCATTACATATTAATAATTATTTGTGATATTAAAGATTCAATACTGTATATACGGTAAGAGTTTACCAAGGGTACATTCTTGGTCAGATCAGATATTGACGCATGTGTCTGATCAGATAATGGACAAGGAAATGTTGGTAAAGAAGGAATGATTAAGTGGACATTTTCTTTAATGTTTTAGTCTTAAATATTGCAGGGTATAGGCAAAGTCTGTACATACAGTGTTTCTAGAGACAATGTGCTCATGACAAGTGTAAAAAAAAATAAAATAATAATAATTAAAAAAAGAAGCACATTGCAGTTTGTGTGCTGGATTGCTGCTTCCAGCTAGTTTAAAAACTGTGTTAAACAGGCTCATTAACCTGAGCATTACCTTTCACAGTGCTATGTGTAGGCATCTAGGCCAACTGCAGAAGACAGTTATTACAGTATCTTGCCATAATCCAGCCACTCTTCTTATTCCTGTTTCTTTCACCACTTAAGAAATGCAGAGTAAAACTGCTTGCCTTAACTATTCATTAACCACTGTGTGAAAATGGTGTATGAGAAATGCTAGCTAACTGTATACATGCAGTTTTGCTCATGGTCACTTGGACACAAAGCAGCTGAGTGTTCAGGAAATGTCATTTCAGTTTCTGTGACTGGGGTGACGCAGGTAATGTCAGCATATAACTTTCTTTCGTAGTCAGTAGTAGATACACCACTAAAGCTATAAATGCAGTAATAGTAAGAATGTAATTATGAAAATGAGTTGTTTGGGACTCTGGAGGAGCAACTTGATCTTTCTCTTTCTCTTATTTAGGATGCAGAACTTTGCAGGGACCAGAGCCCTCCACCCTTGTCCATTAGCTCAGGGGGTTCAAGAGAAAGAGGGACGGGAAACGACGTATGGGGACAGAGAGAAGGCATGCCAGAGGGAGAGGAGGGAGACTGCACCTCAGACTCGCATCAGATTTCAGAGGCAATCTCAAACTACTTCCACTACAGCAACGGCGTCCTCCAGCCAAAACCCCACCCAAACGCTATACTACTGCACCAACGTGGTCAGATCATATAACGATGAAGCGAAAATGCTTCTACACGGCATGTCATTCCTGCAGTCTTTTCAGGCCACCAGTAATGAATTTTGGGGTCAAGTGGAGCTCATCCTGCTTCCTGCTTCATCTGACCAACAAATTCATTCAACACTCCCTGGTGCACATGTGTTAATACCATAAGCAGGTTAGCACATCGAGATCAACGGTCAATTCAGCTTTTTACTCTACTCACAGGGTCATGGGTCATCTACCAGCAGTCTACAAGTCCAGATGTGGATCCATCAACAGATTTAAGCAGATCAACATCTTGTTAAAAGCCTGAGCTGATGAATGCATCCAAATATGAACTAGCACCACTTATGTACTGTAGCAGTTCCTCAGTTGGGTCTTGTACTTACATTTGGAAAATCGCCTGAAATGTTACTATTTAATATCTGCTGATACTTTTCCCACAATTGAGTTCATTCTGAATACAAGACAAACATTATATATATTTATATATATTACACCTTATTTAGCACAGCATAAACTTTTGAATTAAATCTGTTCATGGCTGACCCTGTGCTCTGACCCCAGCTTCCTGATATGCTGGGTTGTGCAAAGAAAAGAATTTCACTGTGCATATGTATATGTGACTAATAAAGAGTCATCATTCAAAAGAGGTAAATAATCAGCTGGGTAATTAACCAGTTACTTTCATAATCAATTTCCTTGCATGTATTTTGGATCATGCTACATGCTGACCAAAATGATGGTCAAATGTTTATTAAAAAGGTTTCTTCTTCAAAAAGATTAAAAACAAAAACAGAGCAGATGGAATGGAGGTGTGATGGACAACCAACTAGTATTTCAGGACACAAACTCTTCACACTTTCTGGGGGTTGTTTTCTTCTTCTTTTTTTATATAAAGTGTTTTGCTGAGACTGACAATTTAGGATCTGTTAAAATTGCACACAGTTGTTTTGAATTTCTTGTCCATGGAGAATTAAATAGGCTACTGAGTTTACGGCACGTGAATAAACAGCATGTGGAAACTTGAGTGATTTATAAGAAGATTGACAGAAATCTCCACAGCTAATAATGAAGGCGAGACGTTAGACAGTTTATCTAGACTTTATGAACTTTAATGTCTGCAGTAAGCAGATGATGTTCTCTTTTGTAACTACAGTCAGGTCCATAAGTATTTGGACAGGAACACAATCTTCAGGATTTTTGCCTCTGTACACCACCACAATGGATTTGAAACGAAGCAATCAAGATGTGACTGAAGTGTTAACTTTCAGCTTTCATTCAAGGGGTTTAACAAAAATCTTGCATGAACTGTTTTAGGAATTACAGCCATTTTATGGAGTCCCTGTGTTTTCACAGGCTCAAAAGTAACGACATCATAAATATTAGGATTATTTTTCATACTTTGCAGTCAATGACTGCCTGAAATCTGGAACCCATGGACATCACCAAATGCTGAGTTTCCTCCCTTGAGATGCTTTCCAGGCTTTTACTGCAGCTGCCTTCAGTTGCTGCTTGTTTGTGGGTCTTTCTGCCTTCGGTTTTGTCTTCAGTAAGTGAAAAGCACGCTCAATTGGGTTGAGATCATCGGACATTTGACAACATTTAATTTCTTTGCCTTAAGAAGCCCTTGTGTTGCTTTCACATTTTTGGTTTTGTACTATGAAGCACCGTCCTATCGTTTTTACGGCATTTGACTGAATCTGAACAGAAAGTATAGCTCTATACACTTCAGAATTCATCCTGTAACTTCTATCAGCAGTTGCATCATCAATAAACCCCAGTGGGCCAGTTCCATTGGCAGCCATACATGCCCATGCCATAACACTCCCTCCATCATGTTTGACAGATGATGAGGTATGCTCTGGATCATGAGCTCTCCTTTTCTTTCTCCATACTCTTCTCTTCACATCATTCTGATACAAGTTCATCTTGCATCAGAACTGGTCAGACTTTTTTTTTAATGAAGTTTTTTTAAATGTAAAAGTTTTTTTTTTTAGTTTGTAAAACTCTGTTTAAAAAAAAAAAAAAAAGGTTGTAATTCCTAAACAGTTAATACAATATATCTGTTAAACCCCTTAAATTAAAGCTGAAAGTCTACATTTCAATCACATCTTGATTGATTCATTTCAAATCCATTGTGGTGGTGTACAGAAGCAAAAATATGAAAACTGTCACTGTCTGAATACTTATGGACCTAACTGTATATAATCTCCAGCACAGGCTACATCATGTAGTGGAACAGAGCTACTCTGACAGAGGGAGAGCCTGAAGGAAGCAGGTGTTTGAGTGACGTTTATTCACATGCTGAAAAACCATTTACACCACAGTGAAGAACCTGTTACACAAGTGACTTTTCAAAATTTGGAGCTAATATGGTTAGCTTTTGTGGCTTTAACAACTTGTGTTTTCAGAGGTATCTTTCTCCATATTAATCACCTCAGTGTATTCTGATTTTCATTATCTTTCAACACTGAATTACTGCATACATATTACTGAATATCTGCAGTTTTCATCATCAAATGAGGATGCGTGGAACCTAATTTAGCACCTGGCTGCTCTTTATTAATGCCTTATAAATATTTTGCTTCAAAGTTCACCAGTGCCATACACCATGCTATAATTGCGAAAGGTTTTCATGTAAATATTAGTAAATATGGTGAGACAAACCCATCGAGCAATTTATACCTTTTCGTGACTTTTGTGTATTTTTTTCCGTATTCTACTGTGCATTTTGTAAAGACAGTAACAGAAGTATTGGCAACTTTCTGTTTATTGTAAAAAATAAAATGAACAAAACCAAGATGGCTAGGTGTTGGTTTACGTGCTAGAATTTGTTTTTACTGACACACATGTTCTAGACATATTTTCAAAAAGTTTTGCTTTGTGTCCTGAGATCTGTGTGTGTTTTCTGGTGTGTGCGTAAGTTGCTTTGCTGAGAGAAACTCTTCCCGCACATGCCGCAGTGGAACGGTTTCTCTCCGGTGTGAATTCTGTGGTGCATCTGAAGGTGGCTGATGCGGTCAAAGCTTTTCCCACAGAACGAACACATGAACCATTTCTCTCTCACTGGCCTTCTCCTCTGAGGTAACCTGGCTATAGCAATGTCATTTACTGTGACAGTTCCTCGGTTCTTCGGGCTCATGCTACTGCTTAAGAGCGTGACCCGTTCATGAGTTTTTGAAGGAAGCAAGAGCCTGGGCTGGACCGCTGAATTTGCTCTGTGTTTTACCTGTCGTGATGGGTTTAGGTCTGTTGATCCTCCTGTGCTCCTGTGCTGCTGTGGCATCATGTGCTGTCTCATTTCTTCTACATTGACTCTGTTTGTCATAGTCATATCACCAACAGGACTGGATGTACTAGAACCGACACTCCACACGGAGGAGATCTGCGGATGTCCGTCTTGTTCAGTTACAATAGAGCAGTCTGGGTCCTCTGCATGTTCCACGCCGTTCTCCGTGGATGACCAAGGCTGTGTTTTTCTGTCCTCGATCACAACACACTCGTTGCTCTCATCTAAAGTAACTGTCTGTATCCCCTGTTCTGTCTCTTTCAGAAACTCTGCTCCACTCTCGTCCTCGCAGAATCCTGGCTGGTTCAAATCCTCTGTGGAAGGTTGTGGCTCTGTAGGGGTGAGCGCGGTTTCCTTTGTGAGAATGTCCTGCGAATTTATTTCTTCTGAGGATCGGTAGTTCATTTCACCTGCATGATCGTTTTCCTTTCCATCACACACATCAGTAGCAGGTTGATGTTTCCAAGAAAGATGCTGATTTGTCCTCTCTGTGCATTCTACAAGGTCTGCTGAGTGTGAAGAGAAGAGAAAGATGAAGAAAACTGTTTTTGCATGTCCTTATTTGAGACTGAATCAGCAAAGACATTCTACTTTGGGAAATTGGTCTAATGCTACGTCAATTCAGCGTAGACAATCTTCCTATGGCATGTTTTTGCGCGATGGGAGAAAACCAGAGAACCCAGAGGAAACCCATGCTCTCTGGAGGAAACTCAGGAGAGTCATTACTGAGGTCAGAGAGTCAAATCTTGGTCCCTGTCCTTGTTTGTATGTACATTTTTTCTGCTTCTAACTCCTCCCCCTCTGTTTTTAACAGATCTATGATGACACTTTCAGAAATTCTACTATTGTAGTCATATTTAAGTATTGTAAAAATAAATAAATACACCGCATTTCTCCCCCTCAAAATCAAATTGAAGTACTAGACTCCACAGCCACTTGTCAATTCATCCATCTATTTTCCATACTGCCCATTTCTACACAAGGTTGTGGGAAAACTGAAGCCTATCCAGGGGAACTCTGGGCACAGGGTGGCGGACACGGGGTGCAAACCCATCGCAGGACACGTTCACACATTATGGCCAATCCATCCATCTCATGTCTTTGGATTGGGGAAGGAAACCGGAGTACCTGGAGGAAGCCAAGGGACAACATGCAGACTTCACACACAAGGGAGTGGCAGGATTCAAACCCCCAACCCTGGAGGTGTGAGGCAAATGTGCTAACCACTAAGCCCCAGCTCACATGTGCTCACTGTGTAACTGAGGGTTTCCTCCCACCTCCCAAAAGTGTGTGTGTGAGAGAGAGAGAGAAATTGAGAGAGAGAAACAGGGTTCCTGGGATAGGCTCCAGATCCATAATGACCGATTAGGATAAAGCACTTACTGTAGACGAATAGATGAATGTTTTGCCCTTTTTTGTTGTTGTTTTTGCTTCTCTTGATTATATGAAAAGGAGTAATGCAAACAGGTTATTCTAAATGATTCCACTTTCAAGTTTTCATTTCCTAATTTGTCCCCCATCCCCCTATTTATTGATATCCTGTTTTATTGTCTTTAAATTCATTTCGGTATCGGTGTGCTTTGCATTGTTTCCAAAAAAATTTGTGTTACAATGATCAATTATTAGATTTGTGTTCCCATTACAAATCGAGAAGGAAAACTGTTATATGTTCTATATGATAAACTATAATATTTCCGGGCTGTAGAGAGATTCAGGTTTACCTTGTCTGTGTGAGCAGGCAGCAGGGAGCAGGTTGGTGGTCTCTGGGCGCTGACAGTCTTTCAGAAGCCGCAGCTCGTTTTCAACCGTCTGTAGTTTAATCTTCAGCGCTTCGATTTCAGAGTCTTTGCGGCAGACCTCCAGGCGCAGCACCAGCAGCCCGTCATCGTACAGTTTGCTGATTTCAGCCACAGCCGACTGAGCCACCACGGCCATGACCGAGGCCAGCCTATTGTGGAAAGAAACGCTGCTGCTGGTCGCCGTGTCCTCCGAGAGCATCGTCCTCTTCGATAAATCAGCCCCTCATACACCCGAACTTCAGTCTCGACCTTTTCTGCTGAGATATTAATATTATTAATAATAATAATAAAAAAAATACTTATTTTATTGTTATTATAGCTATCTTCCCAGAATCTCTACAGCAGCAAGCGCGTCTACTTCCGGTTTGTCTATTGCTTACCGTAAATAGGGGAATAGATGGGAGAATTATTGAATACAGACTAAATGAAACTAAATGAAAGCACAACACATAAAACAGTACACATGAAAAGAAATAATGCAATCATTAATGTGTGATTAGTGTGAAACGGCTTTTCTTGAATTATGAGCAAAATATTTGATGAATTTCTGGGCCCTATGCAGATGCTGTGTCTGTGGCCCCAGTCTTCAGGGGAAAGTAGCAGTTAATGCAGCTAACGCATGGCCGCCGGATGTGTTACATGAAGAATAAAACTTTTCCGAATAGAAAATAATATTCATACTTATTTCTAATATTCATACTAGTGATTAGTCATTGGGAACTATGGTGATCAGTAATTGGTCATTGGGAAACAATTCTGATCAGTGATTGGTCATTGAGAAACAATGATAATCAGTGATTGGTCATTGGGAACAATGGTGAAAAGTGATTGGTCATTGGGAAACAATGGTGCTCAGCGAATGGTTGTTGGGAACAATGATGATTAATGATTGGTCATTGGGAAATAATGATGATCAGTGATTGGTCATTTGGAAACAATGGTGGTCAGTGACTAGTCATTGGGAACTTTGGTGATCAGTGGTTGGTCGTTAGGAACAATGATGATCACTGATTAGTCAAAACTCAGCGAGGCTTTACACACTTGTGGTAAGTCGTAAGGTCAACTTCCAAAGCAAAGAATGTTGTGGTACTTGTTTGTTCATTTCATCACTACAGCAAAAATGCAGTTTTTTGTTGCTGTTCACGATGCAAGTGGACCTGCACTTAAAAGCTTTTTCAAAAGAAGCAAAGGTCCTCTCACATTGACTACATTTTCACATGGCCCAGAAATTCACAGAACACCTACACAACTTTGAAATTTGTGATAATGTGGGTTGTTTCAGTGCAATGAGAACAGTGTTCTGTTCAAATAACAGATACAGCTGACCTATTATTGACCTAAGGGCATAAAAGTTGAGAAAAAAATCTGAACTAAACAATAAAACTTGTATTGTGAATGTGGCCAAAGATAACATTACATCACTCAGCTACAGCAGTCAGTTTTCTTTGTTTTACAGCCAGATACCAATGTAGTGTATGACATTTATTTACCATTAGACTAGCCTGGCACCTTCTTAAGAATAACTTCCCTCTATGAAAATAAATAATTCATAATAATTTTTAGTTCATGTCACGTGGACATCAGTCATCTCTTATCAGAGATCTTGTTATGCATAGGTGTTTGTATAGAGAACACTGAGACAGGACTATGAAAGCTCAGTGTCATGTCATTTTTTTCAAATAATACGATGAGGAATAAAAGAAAACAGAAAAAGAAAAACAAAACTCAAAGGTTAAAATGAATTTGCTAATTTCACTTTAACATTGAGGTTGCATTTTTTTAACCGTATCTGCAAATGTTGGATCACAGCCAACCATGCATTACAAAATCCAACACTGAATTCCACTGTTGTTCGAAATGTTTTAATTTCCTGGTTCGTGTCAGAAAACTGATCATGCGTTAATGTGATTTATTGTTGGTGTGAGGAACAGCACAAAGTTGTTTATTAGCAGAGAAGCTACACACACATAAAATCTCTGCAATCAAACCATGAAAGGGACAGATGCTCTAAAAAGATTTTTTAAAATCAGTAGTACTCATTATATTATAACGTCACAATAATAATAATAATAATAAAGAAAAGGCGATATAATCATGTATTTATTTATTAATTACAATTTTCATACTGTACTAGCACTGAGAAGTTGTTGCCTACTAATTATAGTTGGACAACATCCATCCATCTTTCATACCGCTTATCCTAAACAGGGTCGCGGGGAGCCTGGAGCCTATCACAGAGAACTTGTGGCACAAGGCGGGGTACACCCTGGATGGTGTGCCAACCCATCGCAGGGCACAATCTCACACATTCATTCACACTCTACGGACAATTTGGACATGCCAATCAGCCTACAATACATGTCTGTGGACTGGGGGAGGAAACCAGAGTAACCTGAGGAAACCCCCGAAACAGAGGGAGAACATGCAAACACTGTGCACACAGGGTGGAGGTGGGATTCGAATCTCCAAAGTGTGAGGCAAACATGCTAACCACTAAGCAACAGTGATCTTCAAAAAAAATTGATGAGTCTTCTAACAAAACACATACAAATAAGTTTTTCTCAAATTATGCAGGGGATCATCACCTGTTTTAATGTTCCTTTAAAATAATGAAAGTTATCATATTTAATATCACTAAACTCAAATTCTTCACACTTGTGTACTTGTGCCCTTCATTTCCTCAAGTCCAGTGTTTTCTTTTTATTAACAAAAATGTTTAACATTTATTATGTCCTTACCAAAATGACTTAAAGGGACAGTTCACCCAAAAATGAAAATTGTGTTATCAATTACTCAAGCTCATGTCATTCCAAACCCATTAGACTTTCGTACATCTTCAGAACACAAATGAAGACATTTTTAATGAAACCTGGGAAATTTCTGTCCCTCTGTTTACAGTCCAGAAACCAAAACTTTCAAGCTCCAAAAAGTTCATAAAGGCATCGTAAAAAAGTAATCCGTGTGACTCGTGGTTTAATCCCAATTTTATGATGTGATACGAATGCTTGGTGTGCACAAAAAAACTACAATGAAGTCTTTATTCACAAAATATCTTCACTTCCGCATAAATCTCCGACACGCGTTCACGAGAGAACCATGATGCATCCAGCGCCACATTGTTTGTGCCTTTATCAGTGGATGTTCATGGACGTACACTTCATGGTTGGTCTGCAACCCTTCGTCTTTTTGAATTTGTTAATAAGTTTGGCAACAGTGTCCTGTGTGATGTGCTCGCCCTGTTTCCTGTTAAAGTCCTTGCAACAGCTTAACGATCCAGCCATGAGAATAATTGCAATACGTTCATCTTTTGTCCAAGGCATTCTTAAAGGCTATTTAACTAAGTATGAAAAATTCTGGAAGACATTTTGCTACAAAATGTTAATTTCCTCTATGTATGGAGACTACTGGGACACACTGTATATATGCATTTTGTCAGAACCTGCTGGTTCTTGTAACAATAAATCAGCTATTTGAGAGCACCCCCTTGTGGAGAATCTTCAACCTGCTAAATATAACTGAGTAAGTAAATTCCTTCATGTTAAAAAAAAAAAATAATAATAATAAAAAAAAATAAGAAGAATAAAATAAATAAAAAATACTGCACTACACTTCTACTAGGTAAGCAACTCTACCTGACCAGTTAAATCTGAGGCTTGGCAGAGGTTCCCAACCTTTTAAACAATGCAAACCAGAACACTTGCATTTGAAGGACATGAGAGGACAGGAGACAGGGGTGCACTAACCGTCAGGAAATGGTACACCGTATGTGGTGTAAATGGATCACCATTGGTGACCAGTGGTGGAGACCCATCCAAATTATTTCATGACATTGTGTTGAATCAATACACTATGACAAGCACAACTGATATACAGCTAATATTTGTGAAAGGCAGAATGAGCAAGTGTGCACAGATCCTGAGATGCAATATTTTTGCATCATTGTCTCTAGTGGTGTAACGAGAAACATGTTTCACAATATGATACGTATTGTTGTTTTTGCACCACAAAATAATACACAGTGTCTGACAAGAGGCAAGATCATTTCTAGAAGACTATGCTTTGGGATGTTGGTTACTTCAAATTATTATTTGATGTGACAGAGCGCACTGCTGCAGGAGAACTACAGGCTGAAATGTAGCTGTGCACTGTCTAGATTAAGAGCCAAGCCTAGCTTGAAATCCCAAGTGTGACCCAAATGGAATGCCGTAATAACAGAACTCAAGTGACATGCACTGCTCATAGCATGCCAAGTCTGGTGAAAAAGACAACAATGATTAAAGGACTGGGAATGTATTGGAGTCTGGTGCTTAAAAAAAGTTGAAAGCTTAATGCCATGTTGTGGCACAACCTACAAACTCTGACCTACATGACCTGTTAAGACACATTACATTAGCTACCTAGTGTTTTTTGTTAGGTTAGCGATCGTTCATACTTTCCAAACTTTCAATAGAACTTGTCCATGAACAGTATGTCCTTCTCCGAGAACAGCACATGATATTCCTTCATATCTGACCAAAATAAAGAATTTTAGAAGACGTCTGTCATTATGCTGCCTTCTGAAAAGGAAAAAACGTTTCTAGGGAATGTAAACACTGGCCAAACATACAGCTTCTTTAGGCAGCTACGTATTGTGAAGTGTCAAGGAATGCTGCTGTGTAACTGCTTATAACATGCCCATACAAGTTATAATGAAATCGATGCTGAGTTGTTGCTATACAAAACCCCTGGTTTGTGTGACAGCCAGGCTGTCGTGCTGCTCTCTGACTAGCTGACGCACAGCTAATCCTTGCAGAACAGTGTCTCTGTCTGGCATGTGTGTTTTCTGATGGGACTTTAAGCTGGAGCGCTGAGTGAAGCATTTCCCACACAGGCTGCACTGGTATGGTTTCTCTCCACTGTGCACTACGGCGTGCCGGATCAGATTGCCTTGTTTGGTGAAGCTGCGGCCGCACTGGCTGCACGTGTACGGCCTCTCGCCAGTGTGGCTGCGCATGTGCTCCTTGAGCTGGCCAAAACGCACAAAAGTCCGCTCACAGAATGAGCATCTGAATCGGCGCTCTCCGTCCACGCTTGTTACCCACTGAGTGCGGAAACGTCTGAGTCCTCCTCGGCCTCGTCCCGAAAACGCCTGGTGGGGTATGTTAGATCCGGTCTGGGAGGCCATGCCGGCTCCGACTTCGGCCTCACTGGGTCTGGATAAAGTCCTGTGCTGCTGGTGTGCGCTTAAGCCATCATGCCTCTGTCTTTGTACCATATGTTCTGCCTCGTGTGCTCTGTCTCTGCACCAGACTGGCTGTGGTTGCTCATGGACACTGACCTGTCCGACACCATACATCTCTATCTGGTCATTCTGTATAGTTTTGGCATTGTTTCCGGATTGTTCCATGGCCGCTTCCACAGGATGAGAGAAGACTGAAAGGTCACATGAAAGTTGAGTGGATGTGAAGGACTTGTCTGTTCTTTCTGCCTCATTACTCTTGTGGTTATAAGTAAACTCCGGGTGATTAGTTTCGTCTCTCCTTTGCTCAGAGCCCTCCACCACGATGACTTCTACTTCCTTCTCTTCCGCTTCCTCCTTTTCAGTTTTTACCTGAAGTCTGAGACTGCTTGGATGCTCCTCGTTGCTCATAACCGGAGAACCGATGTGTGTGAGGTGCGTCCTCTGTCTCGCCATCTCTTCACTAAATCGGTTTTGTTCTTCACTTATCTCCTGAGCTGTGTTGTGTGGCTTATTGCCATGACACCCATAAGGAAACTGCTCTGCAGCTTAAAGAGACACATTATTTATATTACATTACAAATGAGGCAGAATCCAAGCCAATCATACAGCTGAACAGTTGCGGGTTAGCGGCCTTGCTCAAAAATGCTCTGGGATTTTCAATTTTTCAGACAGTATCTTAGAATCTACTATTAAATTGGCCATTGTGTTTATAAAGCAGTTTATTTTCCTATTCTCTTACCCTCTCCGCTACTCCATGGATCATTTTCATTTCCCTCCTCTTTAATGGCTGTTGCTGCAGATCTGTCCTCCAGTATCTGGATAGTGTACAATAAAGAGCACAAACTGTTTCATGAACATATACCCTCACCTGGGCTACAAGAGCTACAACAAATTCATTAGCATCATTAAGTCATAACCGTGTCATGACCAGAAATGAAGAACATCTCATTGATGTTAAGCAAGTGCAGACATTCATAGTAATCAACATATTGGGTTTAAATCATCCCAAAAACAGCAAAGGTGTTTTTCAGACCTGACGGATCTGCTGCGTAGACACTTCAGGATCCTCTTGTGTTGGTGGAACAGGCTGTTCAGCACTGCATGCATTTACACCAGAGTCTCGGGCACACACACTCTGAAAAGGTATCTTCTCAGAGGAGCTGCAGATGAATACTGAATATAAAAAGAAAAAACATATTTCAACTAACTTTACATTAATTCAGGTAAATGAATTGGGTCAAATATACCGTTGTTAATTGTGTGGTATTAAAGGAAAAATCTACCCTGAATGGCTTACATAGCAATATTTATAATCAACATGTGATGTTCAGTTGTGAGAAAGATTTAGTTTATGATTAAAATCTGAAATGACTTTCAGTTTAAACAAGCTGTGCTGTTTTCACTTTGGTTTACGGTTGCCCCATCCTGATTTCTTCTGCTTTTGTGTATCTCTCATACTAAATAGTTTAAGATCTTCAAACGAAATTCAGCATAAAACAAAGGCAACCGGAGTAAACACGCAATTTTTATTTTTATTATTTTTTTAGTTTTTATTATTAGTCTTTTTATTGAAGCAAAAAAAAAAAAAAAAAAAAAGTTATCCAACACCTATCACCCACGTGAAAAACTAATTGCCCCCTTAAACTTAAAATCTAGTTGTGCCACCTTTTGCAGCAATAACTGCAAGCAAACACTTCTGATAACTGGAGATCAGTATTTCACATCACTGTGGTGGAATTTTGACCCACTCTTCTTTGAAGAACTGCTTTAGTTCAGCCACACTGGAGGGCTTTTGAGCATAAACTGCCCATTTAAGGTCCTGCCACAGCATCTCAATTGGGTTCAAGTCAGGACTTTGACTACGCTACTCAAAAACTTTAATTTAGCTTTTTTTGAGTCATTCAGAAGTGGACTCTTATGTTTGGATCATTGTCTTGCTGCATGATCCAGTTGCGCTTAAGTTTCAACTTACTGACTGAAGACCAGACATTCTCCTTTAGGATTTTCTGGTAGAGAACAGAATTCATGTTTCCCTCAATTATTGCAAGTTGTCCAGGCCCTGAAGCAGCAAAGCATCCCCACACCATCACACTTCCACCACCATGCTTGACTGTAGGTATGATGTTCTTTTTGTGGAATTCTGTGTTTGGTTTATGCCAGATGTAACAGGACTCCTGTCTTCCAAACAGTTCTACATTCGACTCATCAGTCCACAGAACATTCTCACAAAAGGTCTGAGGATCATCAAGGTGTGTTTTGGCAAAATTCAGATGAGCCTTAATGTTCTTCTGGGTTAGAAGTTGTTTTCACCTCGCCACTTTTCCACGGTTGCCATTTTTGCCCTGTGTTATCCTTGATGTTGTCCTTGGCTCTTTTGTGACTTGCTGGATGAGTCGTCACTGTGCTCTGAGAGGAATTTGGGAAGGTCGGCCATTTCTGGGAAGGTTCACTACCGTGCCAAGTTTTTCCATTTGGAGATATTGGCTCTCATTGTGGTTCTTTGGAGTACCAGAGCCTTTGAAATAATTTGTAACCCTTCCTGATGAATTTCAATCACCTCATCATTTCTAGAATTTGGCATAGTGTTACTAGGTAAGACCTTTTAACCAACTTCATGCTGTTGAAAAACTTCTATTTAAGTGTTAATTTGCTTGAACAGGATTTGCAGTAATCAGGCCTGGTTGTGTCTAGTCCAGCTGAACCCTGTTATGAATGCAGTTTCATAGATTTGGGGATTTAGGAACTGTTTTAATTTCAGAATCAATTTAGTGAGAGAGATATACACAAAAATAGAAGAAATCAGAATGGGGCAAATACTTTTTCACAGCACTGTATGTTATTGAGATCCATCTTTTCACAATTGAGGGAATTGTACACAACTATAACTATACAAAACAATACATTCACTGATACTCAATAAGGCAACATGATACATTAAAAGCAAGGGGCGATGTAAACTTTGGAACAGGATGATCTGTGAATTCGGTAAATTAGTATTATTTTGTTTAAAGATATTTTTGTTATTGTTGTTGTTGTTGTTAGTACTGCCATTCAGAAGCTACATAAGATATTTACATGTTTCCCAGAAGACAAAATAATAACAATTTACAGCGATCATCCTGTTCAGTTCTACTGTTCAGTAGTTTATTTACTACAACAACATGCAATTTTTATGATCCCTCTTTTTTTTTGTAAATTAGTAGCATTTTGCAGATTTTGAAAGTCATGTCTAAACTTATGGCCTCTGCAGTACATGTAACGTGATTCACGGTGGAGTTTCCCATTAAATCTGTAACACTAAACATTCATGATACAAAGATGAGACACATGATAAATATGGAGACACAAAAGATGTTTTCCGCAAGAATGATCAAACTTATTTGTGAACGAGAGGAATTGTTTAGTACCTTTCCTCCTCCCTCTTCCGCGTACCTTCTTCAATTCATTCTCCATCACCTGGCATTTCCTTTTCAGGCTGTCGATGTCCCTCTGACTGCGGGAGAGCTCGATGCGGATAACAGCACAGCTGTCGGCCACACGCCGGTTAATTTCCTCCGTGGCTGCTTTGGCCAGAATCTCCATGATGGACAACAACTGCTCTTGGAAAGTGTACTGAGCCATTTTGGGCTTTTCTAATATGCCTCCAAACCTCTGTACGCAGTTACGTCTCGATATGTCCACTTTATAAAACACCCTTTCTGCGAAATAAACTGTAACATGACACTATACACGCCTGTGAATGCTCGCTTTAAACATACGCAGATTTTTACTTCCGGTTGTGTCCTTACGTCACTGCCGTAAACATTGAACTTTTATCGCAAAGCACTGGTGCTATTTATAAGTCCCTAACTGGAGTGTTATAACGTGTTATAGACGCATTTAAGACTATACGTGATAACAGTAACACTCAAAATAATCAAAATAGCGAAATAAATAAAGAACGTTCATCTTCATTCATTTAAACAGTCATAGCCATTAGCCTGAATATGTTTGTGTGGAAAGCCATAGTGTGTTTTAGACTCATCTTAAATGTTTGTAGTTTGATTCCTCAGACAAACTACATTATGAACCAGCAGGCCTGACTTCCAAAAGCCTTTAAACATTACTTTTGTCCATTAGGGTTTGCCATAAAGGGAGGAATGTGGGTGTTATTCTCTGCTCCAGGGGGGCTGTATCATGGCTGACCCTGCACTCTGACCCCAGCTTTCTGACTGGGATATGTGAAGAAAAGAATTTCACTGTGCTGTAATTTATATGTGATTAATAAAGACTCATTATTATCATTATTCCAAGACTTCAAGGACCCCTTAGTAAACAGGGAGCCTAACGGGATCTTAGAGAGCAAAAACTACTTGTCATGTTATCATCGTCATCATCCTTAAGTACTATATCATAGTCAGGGCCATGGTGGATCTAGAGCCTATCCTAGGTCCTAGGACCACTGAACATGAGGTGGGAACACACCTTGGATGGGACGGCAGTCCATCACAGGCCACCATGCACACACACACACACACACACACACACACACACACTTACATTCACACACTCATTTACACCTAGGGGCAATGTAATGTAGCCATTTCACTGGCTGACATGCACGGAAATCAGACAACCTGGAGGAAAATCACAAGGGCACAGGAATTTCACACAGAGAGTAACCCATGCTCAGGCTTGAACCAGGGATCCTGGTTACTTTTGGTTATTAAGTGTGACCCAAAATTGGAGAAGATATGGATGAGCCTAAAAGGACCCTAGTGAACAAAAAGAACTCCCAGAAATCTTACTGGTGCATCTACATATATTATATAATTTTTTATATATTATATAGTTTTGTAAAAACAAAAACAAAAAAATGGAACATAACACTGATTTGTGGCCACTAATGTTCTGAATAAATTGTCTTGTGCTGCCTGAAGAAGAAACCAATAGACCTCTTTTCATGAATAAATGTACACTATGAAATGTGGTACAGTACCACATATTTTCACATCATAGATAGATAGAGAGATATAGAAACAGACATACTGCACATACATAAGAATATACATGCAGCATACTATGATGAATGTAGAGGATTAAAATGGAGAATTTTGTCAAAAGAGAGACCAAGAAGTCAGGAAGTTACTAAGGGAAGTTTGGTGGTTTCTTGCGTCACAGATGCTTTCTGGGGCTGCTTCTTGTGCCGGTGGAGCGAAAAGGTAAGGACGGTTAAGTCAAGTCTTTTTCTTATTTAGTTGCTGCTTTTTAAAACCAACTTAGCACTGTTGATGTTGGAGGTGTTGGGGGGTCATCCACTGAGGGTTTCTTTTACATCAAGCGCAGTATAGTTTAGAGAGATTTGATCGTTGTTTGACACCATATGCCTGATGCAGAGGGAGAGGCAGGCCTTACATTGAGGTTGCTCATTTCCGTGCAAAGTTCGACAGAAAGAGAAAGGCAGATAAAATGTAACAACATGGCTGTGTCTGATCACAAAAAGTCAAAATGACGAGAGCTTCCTTAACGAATGGCTTGAGTGATACAGCCAGTGTTGAAAAAGTGATGTTTTGTACTGATGTTTTGTAATGAACCGATAGTAAAAGTGAGATAGATCGTGAGGGTGTGGCCTTGATAGTACTCAAATCTCACACAACATGAAAGTAGGAAGTCGAAGACAGTGGCACCGCATGCTTATCCGTGGTCCTCAGAATGAGGGACCTCAGCCTACAGTAACTGCGGTTAAATACTAATCAACTGACAGCTCCAGATTTGTGATAACCAATGTGAGGATTTAGACTCTGGAGATTATTAGTTACTGGTAGTGAGAATGTAGGAATTGCAGCATAGGCACCAGGAGATCAAGGTTGTGCTATTTAGACATAAGAGTAATAGTCTTATACAGAACAGAAGAAATTTTTTGTTTTTCAGCTAGCATTTTACAATGATTTTGTGCATATAGTGTCTTTCTGGGCAAAAGCCTGGCACTTAAAAGTGTCTGTATAATTAAAGGAAAGTTTGTGAAGCTGAAGTTTGTAATCACAGAGACAGTCTGCATACATAGACTTTCTGTGGATATTTGTGACAGAAAAACCATAAAATGTATATATTTAATCGACATACAGTAATACAGCAAAAAAAAAGACTGGTTATTCTGTGTAATTATGCCTATGTACGCACTGTGATTGAACACATCTTGTTTTTTCACTTTCAACTATTTGAATACTGTTAACGTATTTCCTGTCTTATTTGTTTTGTACAGGCCACAAGCATCCAGCTCCAGGGCAACTGATCTTTCAGTAAAATCAGATTTGAGTGAAATATGAGATTTACAGTGTAGTGATACAGAATGTAGCAGAAGCTACATGAATATGTAGCTGTGTGATAAACCAAGTAAAAGTTTATTAGAGGACAGGTACAACACTGCATATTCCAACATACAATAATCACCATGAGTGGTTTAGGTGTCGTGTATCACTAAGAGTACAACAGCAAACTCATACACACACACACACACACACACACACACATCTGGATGTAAGAGTGGTGGTTGAAGAGGTGCATAATGAAGAGAGGACGAAGAAAAGGTGGGAGTAAAGATAAGGTGTTTGGCTGTGACCTGATGGAGCACTTAGCTGCAACCAGTCAAGAAAGTGAGTATTATTTCTTAATATGGCCTTTAAATTGTAATAAATATAGTAATAATAATAAAATGACTATAGTTCTAGTTTCATAGTTGCTGATATCATTTTACAGTTATACGCCAATATTCCTCATAAACCAATTTTATGGAAGTCCTATTGTGAATTATTAATTAAGAAAAATGTAACAAACTTTAAATCATTTATCAAAAGCTACATTTATTATTTAAACAGTTGATAATGTGAAATAATACACTATTTCAATCTTTTAACACCCAGGACATGAATATGGGACAAGACTTATTTTCATAACTCTTGTGACTATATACCTTTCCTATGAGTGGAGTTACTGTTACCACTCCAAAGTTCATTATTTTTCAAGAACAGTATGCCCCGAAATGGTTTATTCCTCTTATACCACAGCCATTTGCCAAAAGTAACATTTTTATTAATTTTTTTTATTAATTAAAGTATGACTTCAAAAAATAATAATTTTATAGTTACATTTAAAGTTGTGGAATGTTGCAAAACAAATAGTTCCCTCACCAACTTTTATTTTTCTCTCTCTTGAAGTTAAGGGAAAAAAATGCACTGACACTGGAGACTCCTTCTATAAATATTAAATAAACCTGTCCATACAGAAGACTACACCACTTCACCACTGCTTTTTTTCCTTATGAAATAAGTTATGAAATAAGAAAAACAAAAACTTGTGGCTTGCGGAATATACAGTATCCTCTTTGTTGAATATAACTACATTGTAAAATAAAACTTTCTGTTAAATGATAAAATATTGATAGGTTTTGGTAGAAGACACAGACCCTTAAATCCAACATCTAAATACCTGTGTTTCAGCTGTTCTCACCTCTTTCTCTCTTTCAGTCTTTTCTCTCTGTCCTTAAACATCTGTCTTTCTCTCACAGTTCCTCATGTACTCCGTAGCTGCAGTATATTCATTGAAGAGCATGGCATCGTTGATGGGATCTACCGATTGTCTGGAGTGTCATCAAACACACAGAAACTAAGGTCTGTGTACATAAAGTATCTGTTCAGATTTGTCTGGAGTCATATCTCCACTTTAAAACACTGTACTCAAGGCTGCTGTGTGAGCTCTTAGTGTTTTGTTTTTTTACACAGGTCAGAGTTTGACAGTGAGGGGTCTCCAGACCTGTATAAAGAGGTGTATCTGCAGGACATTCACTGTGTCAGTTCCCTCTGTAAGGCATACTTCAGAGAGTTGCCGAACCCACTGCTCACATACCAACTGTATGATCACTTTGCTGTGGGTATCACACCAGAACAATGATTTCACTAATACACAAACTCATACTACGTAACCTCAAACCCCACTGCCCTCATATGTGGATAAGGTGTTTCAAATTTTTCTTTTAGATGGTGAAACAATTCGATCATGTGATTATAAGTTGTCAGTTGCCGTAATTAATGTGGGAATTTGATATCCATTCTGCTGTTGCTGAAATGTTATCGGGTCTACAAAATAAGCTTTAAAAGATAAAGATGGTGTCATTTTAAACCATAAAAATAATCTAACCAGCTTAATATGTTTTAATGCCTAAAAATTTTGAAAATGGTCTTGGAAAATGGTCTTCCAATTTAGAAACTCTCCCATCTCTTCCTGCATCCCCAATAGCTAGCTGGCTAGTTAGTCGCTATTAACATTCATCATGTAGATGAGAGTGGGATTTAACTATCTCTGATTATGAATTGGGAATTATTTGTCAGCAGGCAACTCTAATACCAATAAAAAAATAATAATAATATTTTTATTACTGTCGCTAGCTAGGCAGCTATCCAGCTTGCTAACTACTATTAAACTAGCTTGCATTTGTTACAGGTAAACATGTGCAGGATTTCAATATTCTAGGCCCACATTCTCAGTTGTTTTATTTAACAATCAAATGTGTGAAAAAGTAGCATTACAATCAAATCTAACATGAACTAAGTTAGCTAAGTTACCTTTGTTTCACATCATCTGGTAATTAATACCAAGATTATTTACTTGCATTACTAAGTAAGTTCACTTGTAATACTCCTAGAATTCATTTTTATGGACATGCTAAGAAACATTTGCACTTAACTCAGTTCACTCAAAGACCAAACTATATAATCAAAGTTAGCTACCTAAGAGGACTTAAAAATATTTTTTAGTTCAGGAGTACTTATAAGTTAAATATTTAATATTCCATTTTGTGGTGCAAGGAGGCACCAGGCAGACACACACAATCACATGTAGGACATTTTAGCATAGCAAATCCACCTACCGACATGTTTTTGGGAGGAAATTAGAGAATTAAACCAGCAAGGTGTAGAAATCCTTTGGCCAAAACAGTGTCCTTACTACCTATTTCTAAGAAATGTCAAAATGCATGATGGGATATTGTCATTTGTGTATCATTATTCATTTAGACATTACTGCACTTTTGGGAGTTAATGAACCCACTGTATATTCTCACTACAAAATATGATTTATTTTTAGTTATCTATAAAACCTTACGGTAGTCTTTATTTGTAATTACATATGCAAACGCATTAGGAAGCCGTGGCTGTTCAGTTAGAGGATGAGAGACTGGTGAAGATCAAGGAAGTGTTGAAAGAGCTTCCAAAGCCCCATTTCCGGTAAACACACAATCCTGATTGGCACAAACCTTAGTAAATATCCACAATAGAAAATTTGGAATAGTGACTCTGTTCATTTCTGGGGTTTAACTGTGTTTTCCTGCAGGACTCTAGAATATTTGATGAGACACTTAGTCCGGATGGCTACATATTCTAATGAGACCAACATGCATGCCAGAAATCTTGCCATTGTGTGGGCTCCCAATCTCCTCAGGTGTGTGTGTGTGTGTGTGTGTGTGTGTGAGAGAGAGACAAAGAGAGAGAGAGAGAGTGTGTGTGTGTGTGTGTGTGTGTGTGTGTGTGTGTGTGTGTGAGTCAATGAAATCTTTAGTACAGTTACACTATATCCACTACAACTGTTCTGTGGTTAACTATAGATCGAAGGACATTGAGGCATCTGGTTTTAACGGCACTGCAGCTTTCATGGAGGTGCGAGTCCAGTCCATAGTGGTCGAATTTATTCTGACTCATGTGACTCAGCTGTTTCCTGAATCGGATCCTGAACCAGGTACTCAGCAAATTAATATGTCTCATTTTAACGCCTATCTTAACATTTCATTGCAATCAATGTATATTCCTGAAATGTTTTCAAAAATTAACACTTGGTTATTTTTTTCCTCTACACTATCACCACAGGACCAACTTCAGAGCGCAGGAAGTCTCTCCCTTCACCATCCATACTGCCCAACCAGGACGAGACCTTCTTTAAGGCCTTGCCTTTTCAATACCCAGGCAATATGAGTCCTGGAGATGGTCCCCCAAAGATGAGACCTTACCATGCCATCATTGATGGCACAGACAAGTAAGACTCAAATCTCCAATCACAGAACTGGTTTTTATGTAATCTACACTATATGGCCAAAGGTTGGTGGACACGTGACTATCACTGACCATCGTCTTCCTCAAACTGTAGCCACAAAGGTGGAAGCACATCATTGTATAGAATGTCTTTGTATGCTGTAGCATTAGAATTTCCTTTCACTGGAACTACGAGGCCCCAAACTGTTCCAGCATGTCAGTGCTGCTGTGCACAAAGCGAGATCTGTAAAGACATGGTTTACTAAGGCTGGAGTGGAAGACCTTGAGTGTCCTGCACAAAGCCCTGACCTGAACCCCACTGAACATCTGTGGGATGAACTGCACCCCAGGCTTCCTCACTCGATGTCAGTGTCTGACCTCACTAATGCTCTTGTGGATGAATGGGCAGAAATCCCTACAGCCACGATCCAAAATCTAGTGGAAAACCTTCTCAGAAGAGTGGAGGTTCTTATAACAGCAAAGGGCGGCTAGATCTGGAATTGGATGTTAAATATGTTAGTGTGATGATCAGTGTGATGATTTCCACAAACTTTTGGCCATATATTACACTTCTATATTTCATATAGAGTCTATTTTTAAAGTTGAGTTTACTTGAAATGTCAAATTTACATAATTGTCAACACAGCAATCAGCCAAGTCGTGCTTTGTGTCTGACGTTTGCTTCCTTAGTTTTGCCCTCAGCTTCAAAACTAAAGTAACCAGCAAGTAATGGAAGTCTATCACACCCAAAGCTTTACTTACTTGCTTGCTTCAAACATATTGTTAAGTCATGTATTTATAGCAACCATTTTGTAAAAAAAAATTAAGGTTTACAAATTGAAGGTCAAATTCATCATCTGTATAACATCTCTCTCTCAAACTTGTTCGGGGCCATAGGGCACAAAGTGAATAGCACTAATGAAAAAAATATTCAAATTGTCCAAGATGGCCACCTCCGTAACTTTACAGTGATCAACCTGTGTGTCATTACTAATGAACTGAATGTGGTTTGAAGTAAATATTTTGGGCAAAGATTTTGGAGGAGTTAGACATCTTAATATGTAAGGTACTTGTTAGATCATTTTATACAGCCATTTTATATGTAAGAATTATACAGTATGCTACTGTGGATTAAAATAGTATTATACAGTAGGTTTTACAGTATATTGTACCCATACACAGTATATGTTATAAAGAAACCAACTGAGGATTTTAAAAGCAGTTATTTCTGTTAGCTAGTAAGTTTGTTCTCTTCTGTTAGTTTGAGCCTCCATATTTTATATAGTATTTTTTTTATTTAGACAACATTAACCCAGGATCTCCTTTCTGAATCAGTATTTAAAAAGTGTGCATCACTGGCTCTTGTTTCTTTCCGTCAGGAGGAAGGGATCGCTAAAAGGCAGAAAATGGAAATCTATCTTCAATTTAGGCGGGAGACTCCATGATCCTCGCAAAAAGAAGTATGCACCCAAGGGTAAGTGCACTTCCCTACATACTTTTTAACTTTTATGCTGACATCATCACTTCTAATCATTTTTACTTTATATTGTAAATTCTTCTTCATGCATATATTGCTCTCTTATTTTATTAATCTCTCATCCCTGGACAGAGAAAGAGAAGACCACTCTTAGGCCTGCTAAAAGTATGGACTCTTTGAGCTCAGGACCTTACACACAGGAAGGTATATATAAAGTTCTATAGTACAATTTCTATTTCAGTACATTTCTTGGCTTTTATAACCTTATGGATTCCAAACTTGTGAACACAAGAATGAAATATAAAGAATTAAAGTATACATCAGTTTCATTTGAGGAATTAATAAATAGCTAGAAAAAAATTATCTTTTTCCATTTTAACAGGGTCAGCTAAGTAAAAGCTTGTATTAGTTTTTGAAAAATCATGAAATCTTCTTCTTAGTGGGTTTATATTTTCAGTAAGTTTATATAACTCAGTATTTCTTCATTTCTTTTTCAGATTCCAGGCACGGTTCTCCACACCTATCTCCTTTAGCCATACCCTCTGGAACTGCAGAAAGCGGGCCCGCGGGGGGTGGGAGTGTGGCTAGTGGATATGCAGTGACATACAGGCGCACGGGTGGGGCTAGTGTGAGCATGGTGAGCGGAGGGGGCGGGGCTCAGGGCACTTACAGGAGCCTGGATCCAGGGTACGGGGCCAACGCAGACAAATCACAGACTCCATCTCAAGTGACTCAAAGCAGGGCAGAGCGCCGTGCAGGAATGCACATATCTGGGCCTTTTTCAGTGACCGTTCCTCTTCATATAACCTCGGGGCTGGCGCTGGGCGTATTACAGGGAAAAAGAGCTGAGGAGGAAGAGCCGAGGCAGGGGCAGAATGAGGAGGAACAGTCGAAGGAAGACAAACAGGAGAATGCTGAAGAGAAGGAAACAGAATTGGATGAAGGGAACGTTCAAATAGATAGGGAGACAGGAAGCCTGAATGACAACAATGAGAATAAGACAGATAACATAAGTGAAGGAGATGGGGAGAAAGAAGTTCAAAGAGAAGACAGAGAACTAGAGGAGGCCAAGCCTGAGGAGGGAGAAGAGTCTAGAGATAAAGGCAAAGAGGATCAATATTTGAGTGAGGAAGAAGCGTCAAATGAGGTACAACATGCCACAGATAGACCTTTGCTCAGTGAAGACATAGATGGAGAAGACTACATGGGTAAGAGGATGAACTAGACTTATAGATTGACTGTATCTCTGAATGAAGTTAAACCCATATTTGCTTTCCCTCAGTCATGAAAGGAGGAGTGATGCCGTGTCCTGATGGAGATGGGGGTCAAAATGAGAGCCCCAATCTCCTGTCTCAGGAAGAAGAGTACCCTGACCACGAGCTCCCTCTGGATTTCCAGGACACTTTTGGATTCTTGGATCTGATGGATATGCCCACCTCAAATCAGGTATATATGTGATAGAATGTATCTTTTGACCTCAATTCTGTATTAAAGCCAGAATGTTACTTTGTTAACATTCATGTTACCTTATTAATGCTGAATTTTATTTTATTGTTTTTCATCTTTCTGTCCTTTTCTAATAATATCCACCAGTCTCTTGCAATCTTATCATGTTTTGTGGTGTTTCCCAGCTAAATGAGTTCTCAGTGGAGCCCCCTGCCTTTGAAATGGAAGAGTATGAAGAGGAGGATATGCAGAGTCCGTCACAGAGCCATCCTCATATGGAAACCGCCCAGCTGAACTTGCCCGTTCACACAAGCAGGCTGTCAAACAAATCACACAGCCTTCCGTATAAATACTCTCCTTACCAGACAGTTTGCTCCTTTTCTTCTGATGAAGACTGTTACTCAGGACCTAGCGATGATGAAGATAGTATTGATTTGGACAAGGGTGAATATGAGGACATGTTCATTAAAAGTCTACCTTCTGATACCTATTTTCGGGGGTTGAACTTTGCGACCCCAACATTAGACTCTGACAGCAATGTAGATTCTCACAGCAAGAACCAGACAAAGTACTTAAATCAGACTTACACCGTACCCGAGGACATTCAGGATTCATCCCCTGCCAGTCAATCATCTGATACAGAAATGATAGCCAATAATGCTGTTGATCAGTGCTTAAATGAAAGGGATCTCAGCCCACTTCCTTTAGAGACAGAGCATTTAAATTTGGTGAAGAAGAAGAATGAAGACAGAATCACAGAGAATGATGGAGAAGATAAAAGTGGCTCAGAAAAGCTTGGGAATGTAAATGAACCAATTCAAGAGGAAAATAAAAAGATTGAAAGTACTGACAGCAAAGAGGAAACACTCACCTACAGGTAGGTAGCTCACAAAGAAACCCACACACATACCGAATGTGGCTCATGGTATTTTAAAGTTGCAGTTTGGGGATGGAGGTTCAATTCCCGCCTCTGACCCGTGCGTGTGGAGTTTGCATGTTCTCCTTGTGCTTCAGAGGTTTCCTCCAGGTACTCCGGTTTCCTCCCCAAGTCCAAATACATGTGTTGTAGGCTGATTGGCTCTCTAAATTGTCCAAAGTGTGTGAATGGGTGTGTGAGTGTGTGTGCTATTGTACCCTGCGATGGGTTGGCACCCCGTCCAGGGTGTTCCCTGTCTTGTGCCCCAAGTCCCCTGGGATAGGCTTCCTATGACCCTGTGTAGGATAAGTGGTACAAAAAATGGATGGATGGATGGAAACATTCCTCTGGAAAAAATCTAAATCCCTAAAGAGTTCTTTACTTTTCCTTAAAAAATTTATTCATATCCTACAACAGAGGTTTCCCTTTTAGAAAAGGTTCCAAGTAGGACCTCTTAGGAATTGAAGAACTCTTAACTATCAAGCAAACGCTGGAGGAAGCCTTTAAAGGGTATAACAAACCCCAGTACATATATAGGACCGCAATAAATTACCATTTCTAAGCCATTTGTTTTACTTTAGAACACCATAAAACTATGGAAAATGTTGGCATGAAATGAATCTTGCTGCTTTCGTTGTTATTTATATATTTTTTGGCCTGGAAATTGGGTCTGCCTCTTTTCTTTAAAAGATGCATCATAAGGCACCTCATAAAGTCTCAGCATACAATGCAGGGACATATGAGGGGGAATGATTGTCAATGTTTTCACTGTGATTGCAATTCATTTAGATGGCTCCTCTACTCCTCCTCTACTCCTTTAATAGAAGTGTGTATAAGCTAAATACTCTTGGTCTGACATTTTACCTTGTTTATGTTTACAGTCAAAAAGACAGTCATTCCACAGAAGATGAAAACCAAGAGGACACTTATTTTGGTCCAGACCCACCTTCTATCATAGTGGAACCAAGCAACAGTGAAACTGTTGAGACATCCTGCACAACTGATCCTGTTATCAATGAGGAACCTGCAAGCTCTAATGATCAACACGAGAGTACCGATAGTTGTGTTGACATTGCTGAAAGTGAGACTATAATAGAAGTGACAAGCCCTGAATTACAGACAATTCAAAATAAAACTGAAACTGATGAACTCTCAGTGGAAGCAGAAATAATTCTGCATACCAACATGCAAGAACAGACAGATGGGAATGAGCTGGAAGGTGTGGTGTTGAGTGAGGAAAGGGAAGTTGGTGAGAAGGGAGAAGAAGAGAGAGATGCAAGGGAGACAGAAGAAAATATTATTATAAAGGGAAATAGTATGGAAAGTGAGCACACTGAGGGAGAGAAGAATGATGAGGGTCCTACAAATGAGGTAGATGTGGATAAAATGGGAAAAGAGAGCAATATGGATCCACAAGAGGAGCAGACATATTTACAGAATAAGATGGAAGATGGAGATGTTGAAAAGCAGAAGGAAGGCGGTGACAGTGGAGAAGAGAATGATCAACAAATGGAGGAGGATGACATAGAGGAGGAAATTGAGGCTCAGAAAGACTGTCATTTAGAAGCCATTGCAGAACTAAAAGAGGGAAGTGTTCCTGAAGAGCTGAGTGAAGAAGATGACCAGCTTTCGGAGGATGGCGAGGAACAACAGAGTGAAAAGGAGAAGGACAGCATGAGAGAGGAGAAACATGAAGATCCTTCTGAATCAGATAGGGAGAAACCAGTGAGACCTCCGAGAATGAAAGATGGAGGAAGAGGTGCAAAGCTTGGCCTAGCCGTGTGCAGGACAGTGATTATATCCAAACAAAAAATGTACCAAGTGAAAGCTGTTCCTGTTGTACCGCCTAAACCACAGCATTCCAAAATCACAGCTTTCAGACAACAGTTTCAACAGAGAGACACTGAGATACAACCGAAACCCATACCGCCTACATTTACAGAAAGACAACAAACAGACAGAGAGCTTCCAAAGAAGGAAAATGAAAATGAGGAAAACAGACATGCAGAAATAGGGGACTTAGCAGAAAACCATGACTGCCAAAACACAGAGCAGGAAAAAGGAACAGGGACAGACAAGGAGACGCCAGAGGAAAACAAGGCAGGTCAAGTTAAAAAACAGCTGAAGGACACAAAGTCATGCCATGGTTTGGAAGGGAAGATAGAACAGGACAAAGAAGAACAGAAGCAAAGGAGAGGGACCTGGGATGGAGGGAGTTTGAGAAAGGATGGGCAGAAGGAGTTAGACAAGGAAGCAAAAAGAACCAGCGGCATTAGCATGTGCTTTGATGAAGCTGTCGCAAGGGCAACAGGTAAAAGATACAGAGAGAAGGAATCTATAGAAAAAGAAAAATTCATTGATTTACAGTAGGAAAAGAGTCAGCAGAAAGAGGGACTGAACCAGAGAAAGGAAGAGGAGGAAGAAGAGAAAACTGACTGACATTAAAAAAAAGTGTATGAATGTGTAAAATAGGATGTTTATAGCTTCCCCTCTCCAAGAAATTCTACATAGGCTAGGTAAACAAAAAAGGTAAACAAACATTTTCATTTCAAGGCTTTGAAATTTGCTGTTGACATTTTAGCATATCTTTTTCATTCTAACCTGTAATTACACAAGGACTGTGTGTGTTTTTGTTGTTGGCACAAATAAATACTTTTCAATTTTGCCCATAAGTAATCAGAATTTGTGCATAGTTTATTGTATATGTGTGTTTAAAAAGACTACTGTGTGTGTAAATGCAGTGAACCACAAAAAAAATATTACACTTAAAAAAATTTTTTGGGAAATATTGGTAATGTACACAAAATTAAATAAAAAAATGTATTTGTAACTGTGTGGACTTCGTGTCTTCGTATATATAGGCTTGTTTACATAATGTATGATGAATCTATTTTAGACATTTAACAATGTGGTGGAAAATCACCTTAGCCAAAAATAATAATCTCTCAGAGTGATGTCAAAAATTAGACTTTTATTGAAGAATCACAAAAGCCGAGATGTCTGCAGATCATCTGACGAGCACAATCAATGTTTATGCTTTTATACAATACTAAAACAATGATTTCATTAGGTGGGTTTTCACTTTTTTTTTTTTGGATCACATTTCTGACATCTCACCACAATTATGTTTCTTTCTTCATATCTTATCTATAATTGTGGCGCAAGATTGGCCAGCTTATTTAAAAAAAAAAAAAAGTTTTTATTTTACTGACTTACGTCATGGATTTCAACAATACATCTTAAGAAATCACTAACAACAGATTAGTTAAAACATACAGACTTAAACATACAGTACAGACTCAGTGTCTCTATGCAAGTACAGAGGGTGATTTTTCTGAGAAATAACAGAGCAAGCCTAGAAGAAAAGGATACATGTGTGACTGAAGAATTTCACCAAAATGATCTCACTAGCTTGACCTCCTTTGAGTTTAGTTTCTCTGATTAACATACTGATTTCTGTCTTATATCTCATATATTGGACCCATATGATTGACTCTTGGGGCGCACGGTGGTTTAGTGGTTAACACGTTCGCCCCCACACCGCCAGGTTTGGAGGTTCGATTCCCACTGCTGCCCTGTGTGTGTGGAGTTTGCATGTTCTCCCTGTGCTGTGGGGGTTTTCTCCAGGTACTCCGGTTTCCTCCCCCAGTCCAAAGACATGCATGGTAGGCTGATTGGTATGTCCAAATTGTCCGTGGTGTGTGAATGTGTGTGTGATTGTGCCCTGCGATGGATTGGCACCCTGTCCAGGGTGTACCCAGCCTTGTGCCAGATCCTCCCTGGGATAGACTCCAGGTTCCCAGCGACCCTGAAGGATAAGGTATAGAACATGGATGGATGATTGGATCTTACTTTTAACTGCTTAAACTATACAAATTGACTTATTTAATATATTCAATTTGCTTCAAAATATACCATAACATCTAATAAAGTCATATTGTCTTGTAAAAGTGAAATGTATGCTTTTTTATTTGTATTTTTTAACCAGTTTCCAATCTGAGCATGAGTGCGGTTACTACCTTACTAAATAGTACGCCACCTTTGATAACTATAGCAGCTTGTGATGTCGATGGAGTACTGTTTTGACATACTGTTTAGTATGTTAGTATAGTGTGGTTTTGGCCGTAGCCAATAAAACATCAGTGTTTACGGAAGTGTAACACTATTGGTCAATGTAGGGCGTGTAGTGTGACGTCACTGAACGCGGAAGTGAACGCTTGGTTCTAAACTAATGTAAACATTTCGTTAACCGAGTGCTCTTGAGTTTTCGTTAGTCCTTGGACACATTACGTTTTTAACAGAGGGGGTATTATAACTATATTATAATTATTTTGTCTTAAAACCTTGAACAGCGCGACGCGGACCTCGAAAATTCCCGAGAACAATGTCTTCTGTCGATATCCATTCCCAGTTAGCGTCCATACTAGAAAGGTTTGCAAAGGGTGCGCTAGTAGAGATGACCAAACTCATAGATAAGGACTCGGCGCTTTTACGCGCGGAGATAGCGCGCAGACAAATGGAGGTCGAGGCGCTTTTGTGTAAACTGCAGTTCGCAGAGAGTGAGCTGAGATCGGCGCGTCAGGCAGCAGCTTCACGCCAATCCGCTCCCAACCGCCGATCGGTGGCTGTACAAGTTACCATCACGGCTGCACTGCAAGGTAAGTTGGATCATGAAGACTTTAATCGGAGTTGGGGATCATCAGGGACCCTGAGTGGACAAGGGGACTCTCGGGATCATCGTTCTGGGATTAAAACCCATAATCATTTTACAGAGTAAACTCAATCAATGCCTTTCCATGAAGTTAACGTAAAAAAAGAAAACAGACATGAACAATTCCCCTTATCTACAAAGAGTTACAGGAGGAAACTTTAAAGGGGTTGGGGGGGTGAGGTGTACATGATGTTCATCATAAGCAGTTCAATTCCAATACAGTCAGATCCCATACCTTTTTTTTTTTTTTTTTTTTTAAATATTATTCCACATGAGCCTTCTCTGTTCTCTGGATAACATCATTAGTTAATCAAATCAGCCAAATCAGCAATTCTCCTTTTTTGGGAAAGTGGCCCATATTTCTCTATAGTCTTCTCCTGTGCCCCCCTGGGTTTCCTCCAGGGTTCTCAGTTTTCATCCCACCTCCCCAAAACAGGTTAGGAAGTGGATAAGCAACTCTAAATCACCCCTGAGTACGTGAATGCGTATGTGTGCATGGTGCCCTGTGATGGACTGCCGTCCCATTCAGAGTGTATTCCCACCTCGACATGAGGAAATCAGAAGCCATCTGGGAAGATATGAAGAATAAATAATTATGATTAAGAGGGACATTTTTGTTAATAATTATTGAGATTAAATGAATGACTCTTTTCCAGTAACCCAGGTTCATTTGGTCATTCCCATACACAATGTTTACATTGGCTTTTTTTAAAGTTAAAATTTGGCTGGAGTAATATACAATATGCTTAAACACTGGTATTGGGGGAGTTTAGTTAATATTTTTAACCTTTTGAGCACCATTGACTGCAACATGGAAAGACATAATCGTTTTTTTTCCCTCCTAACTACAGACTGTAAGGAAACGCACACAGACACGCACATAGATACTTCTTCAGTGCATTCTTCTAATGCAAAGGTAAAATTTGTCTTTTTTTAAAAAAAAAAATCCCTTTACTTGTCGATGCTGCTCTTTTTTTTTTTTTTTTTTTTTTTTTTTTTTTTTTTTTTTTAACGTTTCCTGTTGTAGCAGGAGGATAGAGCAGAATCGTTTCAGATCAAAGAAGAGAGGACCGAGCTGATGCCATGGGACAATGCAGATGGTAAATTAAAATCTTCTTTTCTATATTCACTTACATTATATTTACACTCATTAGCCATTTTATCAGGTATACCTGTGCTTTGAGCCAACATTCATCCTGTCCATGAGCAGAAAGGGACTACCGCTGATCAGGTATAATTTGGATGGTGGACCATCCACCTGGTACACGTTTTGTTCTCATACACGTACTGGCCTCTTTATTTAACACACTTCCCATTACTCTAGCTCATCTTTTTCAATTCGCAGTGTGTGGCAGTTGGATGGATGGGTAATTCTGTGACATTAAGTTGTTGAAAACCCCAGCAATGCTGCTATGCCTGATTTCCTTGTAGCACATGTGTACCCGATAAACTGGTGAGGTCGTGTATACATTAATGCACTGGCATATTAAAACAGTCGTTTCACTGTTTTATTCTTCATATAGAGATAGAGGAGACTCGTGTTTGCTGGGAGGACGAGCGAAATGCATCCAACACATCAGGTGATTGTGAGGCGTAGAAGTATTGTAGTCATCCTAATGATGTTCCACGACAGTTTATTTTCTTATAAACTGCATGAAATGAATAAATTTAGTTGTAGTGCATAAATAATAATACAATAAATGACAAAAGGCAATCAATGCAAGGAAAGTGCAGAGAAAGTGAGATGTTGTCCTAGATCCTTTCCTAGGCTTTGAGCTAAAATGTATAACACCAATTTTATATTCTGCCTAGATTTGCCAGAGTTGTGTGTTCTGTAAACTATGTACATTTCATGGTAGAAATGGTTATCACATGGTAGTACATCATTATAACTCATAATAGCAGTTTAGGCACCATTGTACCAAATAGGATGTTAAAAAAATAAAAGAATTTCTCCATTCATGCAGACTCAGGAACGTCCTTTATTCTGCAGGTCGTAATGAAGCCAAACCCGGTGTTATTTGGGACTCGCCTGATTTAGAGGATTTCACCATGAGACCTGAGGCATCACAAGATACTACTAATACAGTTCTTGGGCATCACAGCACAAATGCATCCCCAAATCCAAGAGAGGATAACAGCATTCACTATGAATATCAGCAAACCACAGAATGTGATGCTGGACAACAGAGACTCAGTCGGTTGATTAACACTAACAATGCAGCAATTCCTCTAGTCAGCGAGCAGAGAGGTGACGGGGTGGGGACTGGGGAGAAGAGTTCGTGCTGTGCTCAGTGCGGTAAAACTTTCACCACGCGCTTCTACCTGAAGATCCATCAGCGCATCCACACGGGTGAGAGGCCCTACACGTGCCTACAGTGCGGCAAGCGCTTCTACTGTAACTCCCACCTCATTTCACATCAGCGCTGCCACACAGGAGAGAAGCCCTACAGCTGCGAGGAATGTGGCAAGTCGTACTCTCATTTAAACTCATTGAAACTGCACCAGCGCAGCCACACCGAGGAGGAGGTCTGCAACTACTGGTGACTTTGAAAGCCAGATTTAGCCTTTTGGGATTGTCTTGCACACACCATTAACTGATGATACAATATGGCACAAAATTTAACATGCACAATATGGTTACTGTTGACAATGTATAATCTTGACTTCTGAGTTCAATTTGAAAGCAAATGGACATTTTTTATGAGCAAGGAATTGCTACATATGGAGTAAAAAAGCCAGTATTGTGATAATGTAACCCCTGATAAAAGTTTAGGCAAGAATCAAATTTCATTTAGTCACAAAGCCTAGTCTTACACATCAGTATTGTGGAGAAATGTCCACCTTATCTTCCACTTACAATAAATTTATTTGGTTAGCCAAGACTTGTTTGGTGTCTAAAGTTTTCTTTTCTTTTTTTTTTCTTTTTTTTTTAAAATTACTTTAATATAGATTTGAAGTAAATGACACTTATATCCAACAGTTTAGTATTGTGTAAACTGATTGTTTAAATCATTACACACCTCAAAAGACATCACAATCTTATACACTCACTCACTTATACACTTGTCACTAGCATTTGTACCTTTATTATGTATCTTTTATGTAGAAAGGTGCATGTAGTGTACTTATAATGCTTTACCTTAAACACAAATTATGTAATGGACCTAAAATACATTTTAAAGCTACATTATATCAATAGAAACATATTAAAGGTACCATTAAGCAGTGACAAGCAAATGTACAGTTTAGTACAATTTTTTTTCTGAGTGTAACATACAACCCCATCTTTCACAGAGAGTGAACAAGTGCATTGAGAAAGGAAGTGATTTGGCTTCAAGATGGTTGCTACGATTGTTCCTTGTTCAACATAAGCTTGTCAATTCTTATAGATAACCGTGTCAGAAACCACATAAAAATGTCTGTCTGAGTTTCTGAATAACAATTAAACATACACTAAGATGCATGTGTGATGATACAGGCAAGCAGTTTGAACAACGCTAAATCGGTAGCTGCAAGCTTCCTTGTTTACATGTTAATTACATGAGCCTCATAGCTCCAGTCACTAAACGTGTCTTGGCTGATCGACAACATTTGGGATGAGAAGACATTTTTCTCAATTTCATTTTGACTGGACTGTTGAAACAGATTCGTTCATTTTGAGTTGTGGTTACTTTAAATATTTTGTAAATATTTCAATACATTGTGCAAAAGTTTGTTTGGTGTCATTAATATGTTTAATTTGAAAGAACTTGAAAGCTGTGTAGCATATAATTATTGACATTTTGCTTTTCATTCATCATTTATCATTAAGTAGAGAGCCTCCCAACCTTTAACCAAAAGAGGATAAAATTTTAATTTCATTTAAAAGTTGTACATGATTAAACCTTAAGTCTTTCTTCAGGTATTGTATAATGACTAATTATTTACACTTTTCCTATAGATAAAATTAGTGTATGGTGTTTTTAACATTTTGGAGGAGAATTTCCAGGGGAATAGCAATTCATATAGGTAAAAAATCTAATCCCAGATTCTTGATCAATCCCACACCACAAAACTCTGTTTAGACCTACAACTTTTTTTTTGTCACATAGTTAAAGCAATTCTGGGTTTAAAGTAAGACAGTGAGAGAGTTCATAGTTATTTATAGACCTAGACTCTTATTATAGTATTCAGACACCTTTTTGAAGAATGTGCTATTAATTATCCTGGTGGACGGCTAGAGTTATAGTTTAACTCTGGACATGCCAGATTAATTTAAGTACGGTTAACCAAAGAGAATTTTGGGCTTTAATAATGGACCTTTTATTACAGTTGTAAATACACTGTGACTTTTAAAAGGATCAAACAATTAGTGATGTTAATGAATGAATGCTAAAGAGGCGCTCTGTGAACTGTATGGGGCTATTAGCGAACTGCAGAACACACCCCCTTATGATCTGTTTATCATCACCGGAGATTTCAACCATGCTAATCTCAAATCAGTGCTCCCTAAATACCACCAACATGTGGACTTTGCAATGAGAGGGGCGAACGCGCTGGACCTTGTTTACATAAACGTCCCTGGCGCAGCCCCGCCCCCCACCTCGGCTACTCAGACCACATCTCTGTTATGCTAATCCCAGCATACAGACGCTCGTCACACTCCAGACCGATTCTGAAACAGGTGAAAACCAAAACCTGGCCAGAAGGACCCATCTCTGCTCTTCAAGACTGTTTTGATCACACTGAATGGCACATGTTGAGGCTGCAACCAGCAGCGACTCCACCAGCTTGGAGGACTAGAGGTGCAGGGATGACGTCATTTTGTATACCAAAACCCGGAAACCCGGAACTCAAGGGGTTTTTTTTTTTAATGGGATTTTGGTTAAAAGCCTGACATAAGGTCTGTGGTGAACACAAGCTCAAAAATATTTTCACGTTTTATTCTACGACATAAAACACGCCAGTAAAAACCCACTCATGATTGTTAAAAAGCTTTTACGTATATTGAAAAAGGCGGTTGCTAACAAGTAGCTAAATGAGATTACATAAATTGTCGGGGACATTAAACGTCATCACGCCGAACAGGAAAAAAAAACTGCAGATAAACAGGTTCAGGTATGCTGTGCACAATTCCCCCCAAAAACGTGGATCATCCACAGAGTAAATCCGTATTATGGAAAATGTTTTTAAATCAAGTTTGGAAAAGTTATTGGAAGCTAACTTCCGGGTTCCGGTACAGAATGACGGCATCACTGACCAGATACATCAGCAAGTGCATTGATGACCATCACCACACGTTCCAAGCAGAAGCCGTGGATGACTGCGGAAGTGCGTGCACTGCTGAGTAGTTTTGGGAAATTAGGATCATTTTACTCACTCGGATCTTTCAATCTCGTTCAGCAAAATGAACGAATATTTTTTTCGAGTCATTTCGTTCATTTCAGCAGAATATAATTAAACTGTTACATGTTAAATTCCCCAACACATTTAGTATTTAATAAACTATAGGCTAATACAACCAAGCCGAATTATGAGAAACAGAAACGATTAATTAATAGCTTAGCTGGGTCTTCAGGCTATGCAGTCTGTTAGTTTACCTAACCTCCCCATTCGAGTCGCTCAGTTTTAATGCCTCCATGTTTGAACTCGGCCTAGTATTTTCCTCAGTAGGTGGCACAGCAGGTAGTGTTGCGATATAACAGTTCTAGACTCCCCGGATTGACCCTGGGCTCAGTCTGGAGCTTCCTCCAGATTCTCCGCTTTCCTCCTACCTTCCAAAAACATGTTGGTGGGGGGATTGGCGAATAAGTATGTGTACGAGTGTGTATATTGCACCCTATGATGGATTCATGTCCCATTCAGAGTGTGTTCCCAGGATAGGCTCTGGTTCCAGACTTGTGTAAAGTGGTTATTCGAGATGAATGAAAGATGCAATGTAACCTCCAGATAAAAAACATTTGGCATAAATCTGAAGTGTTTTAGCTGTTTGGGATGTGGATTGCTTAAAAAAAAATTGAATAACCAGTACCTGTATGTTATTATAAAGGAGATTAAACTACATCTTGATATATTCGTATACAATGCATGATTTCATGTATAAATACAATACAATAATAAACAGCATTATCATCATCATTATTATTATTATTATTAGTAGTAGTAGTAGTATAGATAAACTCTGAAATAGTTTATTTTCCATAAATTAAAAAAAACAAAAAAAACAACAAAAAAAACAGTCTTATATCGTGACGGGCTTTTTTTTTTTTTTAAACCGGAAGTGACCTCAGCTGTTGTGACTCTCTCGCCTTACCTACCATTTCCTTAACTGTAATTTCACCATTACAAAATTACTGGATGGACATTTTGCCACAGGACCTCGACAGTGTGTTGATAAATTGTATTACTAATAACGAAAATGGCTGCTGCGGTGTTACAGACGAGGATAACCGCCATATTGGACGTGTTAACGAAAGCAGCAGTGGCGGAGATTAGCCAGCTTATTCAGGACGACAGCGCTGTGTATCACCGGGAAATGAAACGAAGGGAGGATGAAATTGAGGGACTGAAGAAACGGCTACAGGTCACCGAGAAAGAGCTGAAGAAAGTGCAGGCTACGGTATTAACCAGGTGTTCAGTCGGTGTGCAGGTCGAAACGCTGGCTACAGGTCAGTGTGGCGCGTTTATTATATCTCGCGCTCTCATATCTCAGGGCTACTCCACGATAAACCAGGTTTATTACAACAATCCTAACTAATCTCTGTCAATTTCGGCTCAGCGATTACACCCCGCTCTCTTATTATGATGAATTAAGTTTTTTGACAAACCTGCTCAGTTTCAGGCTAAAACAAGCAAATTGACGTCATGGTTACACTATACACGATATGGCCAATAGTTTGTGGACACCTGTCTATCACACACATGTGGGACTTCCCTAAACTGTTTCCACACAGTTGGAGGCACATAATTGTATAGAATGTCTTTGTATGCTGTAGCATTACAGTTTCCTTTCTGCTGAAATTAAGGGGCCCAAAACTGTTCCAGCATGAAATTGCCCCTGTGCACAAAGCGAGCTCCATGAAGACTCCATGGTTTGCCAAGGATGCAGTGGAAGACCTCGAGTGTCCTGCACAGAGCCCTGATCTCAACCCCACTGAACATCTGTGGGATGAACTGCAACGTCAGTGCCTGACCTCACTAATGTCATGATGGCTGAATGATCACAAATCCCCACAGCCACAATCCAAAATCTAGTGGAAAGCCTTTCCAGAAGAGTGGTGGTTATTATAACAGCAAAGGGGACTAAATCTGGAATGTGATGCTCAAAAATCATATATAGGTGTGATAGTCAGGTGTCCACAATCCTTTGGTCATATTTGGAAATAAAACACTATATTTGGAAATATAGATATATATTCTATATCTATATAAGAAATAAAACACACTTCAGGACGTGCTGTTGTAGGAAAAGTATCAACGACAGAGTGGTGCGATGTGACTTGTAACACCCCAAGCTTGAACACGGGGTGAAATGTCTTTCTCAGTCATGGGACTGAGAAACCGTAAAGTGCAAAATTTTCTGTCCTGAAGACTTTCCTGTGGTGGAAACTGACACTGGAGACTCCTTCCATAAATGTTAAATAAACATCTGACAGACAGCTTCACCATATCAATGATTATATGTTTTAATTTTTACACAACATGCTTTAGCTAGATTATTTAGCTTGTCCTCCATGCAAGCCTATAGTGACTTATTTTTCTAAAATGCTTTATTTATTTGACAGATTTGATGGCATGCAGAAAAGACTCGCTACCTGCAAACCATGTGGAAACATTCAAATTGAGTTCAGCGCAAGAGCTCAAAGAAGAGAAACCACAGCTTCCTGACAAAACGTTGGCATCTTCGCACCATATCGCAAAAGAACCCAGAGCTCCACCGGCAAAGCAAAGAGATCCAAGGTGTGATGAAGATGAGTTCAGCAGCCTGGAATTTGAAATGAAAATTGAGCAGGTGGAAGAGCTTGTGGATCAGGAGCTGAGTTTTTCACGAGCAGATTACAGCATGGCAGATCCAAACATCCGGGATCCAGATCTGAGCTCTGAGCACAAAGCAGACCAGAGAGACACGCATCTGTGGCCGTCCATGGACGACAACGCAGCAAACGAGTTCTCCATTCCTGATGGCTGTATCGGGTTAGAGCAGTATGAACAGATTCCCACAGACCAGTGTCTGGCCCAGGTGATGAAGGATCCTCTGAACTTGCACCCTGACAACACGTCCAATAATAAACATGTTGATTCGTTTGGTTCTGTACATGTCAGGATTGACCGAGAAATGCACTATGAAGGCAGCATTGCAAAAGACTCTGAATATGGACAGATTAGAGACAGTCTGGGTCACGTCAAAGCATCAAGGCCACCAAACAGCAACAAGCACAGACACTCGTTCGGTGCAGTGCCGCGCTCACATGCACATTTATCCACCAGTACTTTCTCAATGCCGGACATGGTTCCTATGCGGCAAAACACACAGGCTAGCCATGTCGGGTCAAAGCCCTTTCGTTGTGAGGAATGCGGTAAAGGCTTTACCCAGAGGATGAGACTGATCACTCACAAGAGAATACACACGGGTGAGAAGCCGTACCACTGCCAGCTCTGTGGCAAGATGTTTTCACGGCAGGATAACTGCCTCAGGCATGTACGCCTACACAGTGCACAAGGGTGGTAAAGAAGCACCTTCAATTGTTGGATTGTGTTTCTAATAATTATAAGTACTGTGATGAGAAGAGATCTTTACTTCCTGTAGATCATCACAAAAAATTACTATATATCTAGTGAGCAAAAAGTCTCTGCGTCCTCCAGTTGCTGGCTCTGGTTCAGTTTTTACCATGCCCACAACTAGGTTTTTAGCTTTTCCCCATTGTCGGATTTTGAGCTTGATCTTCGTGTGTTTTTATTCTCTGTTTCAAATTGATATTTTGTGATACACCCTTCATACAATGTGATCTAATCTCAAAGGCTTGTAATATACTTTATTCAGGAGCAATGCAGGGTTGCGTCCCAAACCACATAATGTGTAGTACGTAGGACATCATTGATGTATTGAAAAAATATTTTGTATTTTTATATATATATATAAAATCATATCAGGGGTTCTCAAACTTTTTGCATCCAGGAGCTTGCACAGAACCCGCTGTACCATAATATGCTTGATATTTATTGGAGCTTTTTATTCCTGAACCAACACAACACATTAGTTCCAAGTTGACATGATTAATAACTGAATAATCATAAAACAAGTATGAAAGTGATCAACAGTAATGGTGCGTTGTGATTTCCACCACTGTAACATATATATATATATATTTTTTTTAAAATCACGGACAACCTGAGTGTGCTTGACAGACCCCACTTGATATATAGTGTACAAAGCCCAAGCCGGAGGGTGTAATTATCTGCTGCCATCATCATCGTTTTTACAGTATTACAGAATTATTAAAAAACCCGTACACTTCATTGAGGTTGTCATAGTTGGAAAGTACTAACTAAAACACAAGGCCTTGTTGAAAGGGAAAGGCTTTCTTTAATTTTTCTATAGTTGGGGTACTCGATCCCAGACTCGGACTCAAGTCCGGACCCGAGTCCAATTATGAACGAACTCAGCCTTGTCATGTACTCGGGTAAATTTTTACTCAGAATTTGACACGGACTCTGACATTTTTCAAATACAGTCGAGTCCGCGTCATGTATAACATGAAAAGAAAGATAAAAATAAACATACATCATAAATTGAAGATAACAAGAAATTAATAAATGTCTCCCTGCCGGACCAGGGGCTTTCTGTGCGCACACATCTGAAGCTTGTACACAGAAAGCCGCCTCATCGTGCGAGTACCGAATTGAGTTCTCTTTAGCGACTTATGCTTGGACGGTCAAATAAATACACACACATATCATGTAAAAATTTAGGTCTGGCCGAGAATTCATGCAAACACAGTTGGGGGAAAAATCGGAGGTGTGTCAATACAGTATATTGGATCCGTGCATTATGTCTTAAAGTGACAGCAGTCTAATAAACCTGCTGCTGTCTGTCATTAATGTTAATCAACCAACAACAGACAAAGAGAAAATCATTCACTCATTTGACTGAATAACTTCAGTACATTTAATAAGAATCACTGTATATGTCATACAGTGAAGTCTATTTTATTTTAGATTTAATTGTTTTGTTCAATTTCTGTGGTATTTCTGACTTGAACACTCCTGATAGACCTACCTGAGAAAACATATCGTTATTGTGAAATAAGACTGTAGTCATATCGCCCAGCCCTAAACATCATTCCAGTCTTGAATTTCACGTACAATGTGAAATGTACTTCTTAATGTAGTAAATATCATAAACCCTGCTGATACTGATTTTTTTTTTTTTCTCATTTTTTAGAATTAAAATGACAAAAAGTTGCAAGAACAGAGCTGTGTTCAGAAATGAGTTTGTCGTCATTAATAGACAGATTAAAAGCAGTAATAAAGCATGAAGTTTGTTGTTATGACATACTGCTAAATGTAACTCTGTACTCTGTCTCTCAGTCTATATAACTGGGGGAGACGCATCAAATCATTGAAATATAAACTCAAACTGGATGACAATATAGTGTGATACAATAACAAAACAGGTTCATTTGTATTTTCATACACTTGTAATATAATAAAAGTTCTACAT
>JANDJT010000103.1:17648575-17666773 GCA_024331685.1 Stegophilus panzeri
GGTTTGTGAAGGTTAAAATATTAATTTAACAGCTCAGTGTTGAGTTTATAATTGCAATTTCAAATCTTTTTTCAATTTAATTACTTTCTGGACTCGGCCGGACTCAACTCGGACTCGGCCATTAAGTCCAACTCAGCTCCTTTTGGACTCTGAATCGATAAAGGTGGACTCGGACCCAGCTATATTTTTCTGCTTGTGACTGTGTCATGTTAGACTGGAAATTTGGTGGCAGTTTTTTTGGCCCGTACTTCTTTCGAGTGTGATGATGAAATTTCCACTAACTTGACATCAAAGGGTACTTGACTCAAATCATTGAGTCAGTGATGAAAAATGTACCATATTTAACAGTTGGGTCAACCTCCATCTTTTTTTGTAAAACACACTAAAACAGGACAAAAGTTCAGAAATAACCAGAATAAGATACAATACCGCTTAACATCATGTCGTTTTTCATATAATTTGCTCTTTATGTGGGAGGAGGAAGAAACCAACAACCTTAATTCAGATCAATCCCTCCAGGATTTATCGATCGCAGAAATGAACACAAAATCAAGGAAACTGTGCAATATTCAAAGGTGCTTACAATTTTTCTAAAGTACCGCAGATTTTCCATAGATTTGGGCCAAGACGCATCATGTGACGTCATCACAACGTGCATGCAGCCAAAACCCTCTTCAATTCACGTGTGTCGAACATGAGTACAGCTAAAAGATCTCATTTACCAACAAACATCACTGTGAAAGACCGCACAAAACAAGTTCATGCAACTGTAATTTTACCAGTTAAAGTGGTTTTCTGCAAGCAAAAAAAAGCACAAAAAACTTCCAAAACAAATTTTTGAAAAAAGCTGCATCAAAATCAATCATTTTTGCCTGCAACAATCACAAAAAAAACCCTCTGAAATCCTGTACAGACTGTCAGATGAGAATAAAACCACAGAGTTTAAAGCTAAATTTAAAGTTATTTCCATTTAAATCTAAGCTATTGCTGTCCACACATGTATTAGTACATGCAAATCCTGACAGGCTGCATCATTTTTATCTTGGCAAAACTGTATTCAACATCGTTCCTGTTCTACTTCTTATATCTAACATAATGCTCCACCTGGATATATTTGGACAAGGATATATTTGAACAGTAGAGAGAATGACAGCCCAACAGGTTTATCAGTGGTATATTTTACATAATTTTATTACATTTCAAAAAAAAAAAAATGGCTTTAAATAAGTCAAAACCTTAATGTGATTTACTATACTTTGAATCATGAGTTACAGTTGAGTGCAAAAGTTGAGTGCACAGCCAATGGACAAATTACATAGAAGGGCAAAATATGTTCAAGGGACCAGTCATAAAGTTATTAGAGAATATTTATATATTGAGAATGGGAGATGAAAACATTTGTGATATTTAAATACATTTTTTTAAAACCTAACACTATTAATGTCTTTTTCAATTCAAGTACATTATTCAATTTGTCCTAAGGGTATACAAACGTTCCCACACAACTTCAGTTGTTAAAAGATAAGCTTAAAGTATAAACAATTGTATATCTTTAAACACATAATATACAACACATATTTGATGTTCCTTTACATCGCATCTGAATAATTATAAAGAACCAATACATGTGTTGTGTGCTTTTCTATTCATCAGTGTACTTGCTCAGTTTTACTTGCGTTGTGTGGCGGTATTCAGAGGTTTGAATTTCACAAGAAGAAGAGGATCTCGTCAGTACCACCTTCCTGTCTCATCTGCTCCAGCTGAATGGAGTGGCGACGTGGAGGCCTCCGACCTCTGATTGTGCCTTCCTGTCTATGGCCTTTGGTCTCTTCAGCTTTTGGAGCAGTGCTTGCCTTGTCACCACAGGAGCGTGTGGATGTGTTTGCAGTGGAGCTGACTGAGAGAGGAGGTAGAAAGGTAGTATTACGTGCCTGGGGCTTTAAACTTAACTGCTCTTGTGGTTTCCATTTTCTTATGGTGTTAAATCTGCACTGAGCAGCTGGAGGTGCCAGAGAGCAGGAGCTGGTGTTGCTAGGGGAATGGTGGAGGTTTCTGCTGGTAGGAACTGGCGGTAGTGTTATATTGCAGGGCTGGTCATGTAGGTGTGTGTCTGAGCTGGAGAGATTGAGTGATAAGGTGGGAAGCTGAAGCAAATTCTTCCCAGAAAGAGCAGGTAGAGTGTTACGTCGATTGTGCAGATGTGCTTGAGTTGCTGGAGCAAGGTTCTCTGCATGGTTTCTGAAAAATGTTCGGCCAGGTTTGAGGTTGGCAGCTTTAGAGGAGCTAGTCGGATCCACTTGCCGAGCACGGGAGTCATGGCTGCTGTGCTGCACCTCTTTATCCTCTTCTTTCTGCACAGCTCCCTTCGTAATCCTTTCTTCATACGCGCGACTGAGGTGTTCTAGAAGTAGAGGTGAGGCTGCTCTGCTCCCCTTCCTTCCTGAAGCTCTGAAATTGAAGATACCCTCTCCCTCAGTCTCAGAGTTTGGTGAGTATGTCTTGAGCTCAATGTCAGAGGGCGACATGCAGGTGGCAGGTGAGGTGTCAGGTGACAGAGGTACATTCAGATAGCGTTGGCTAACAGTGGCACCACCTGTGCTTAGATCTGTGGAGATGATGATGATGTCACGCCCCTTCGCCCTGCAAGCATCAAGCAACACATGGATAGTATCCTGGTCACGGGCGTTGATGCCATACACCAGTGCAGAACCACCAGCATAGTCCTCCATGCTAGGGTCAGCGCCAGCAGAAATCAGGGCTGCAACCACCTCGGCTCCAGCATGCTCCATACAAGCGTACATGAGGGGTGTGCGTCCAGACTTGTCCTGGGCGTTGGGATCAGCATGGTGTTGGAGAAGGAAACGAATGAGCCTCAGAGAGGTAGTGTTTCCAGACTGGTCAGCCCTCAGTGCTCGGCATGTGGCTAGAAGAGGTGTCTCACCTCGTTGGTTGCGCTCGTTGACTTGTGCACCCCCTTCCACCAGCAGCCGAACCAGACGCATCTTGCCCAACTCGGCCGCTTTGATAAGAGGGCTTCCATCCTCCAGGTAGTCCTGCCGCTCAGCCATGGTGCCAAAGATCTGAGATGGAATCTTAGATGGTTTTCTTATCAGTGATTATAGATAGGAAGAGAAAAATATACCTTATATATGTAGTCTGTGACAAAGTTTAAGATTGAGAAGATAAAGATTTTTACATTTTTGTCCTCCGCTCATCTATGTCAATGTTTTTTTCAGTGCTGATTGGTGGAAAAGGAAAGGAACAAAAAACAGGACATTTCAATCAGCCAGAACATAACATTTCATAATCTTTTTTTTTTTTTTTTTTTTTTAATAAACACACAAAGCTTCTTGTTGCCCATTGCCAGTTGCCAGTTTATTAGGTATACCAATTTAGTAACTGCTAAATCATTGTATATAATTAAACATTTAGTCCATGATGAAAAATCTAAATCAGAAAACCTCAGCTTGTGGAAGGAGGCCAGCTTGGTTAGGCAATATGTGTTGTTTCTGAAAGTGTCTGCAAATGATTTTTAAGCTTAAAATGTTGAGCCCTGAAGGCAGTACTGTAAAAGCATTGGACCTGTTTGAATGTCTGCTGCTTTGAAATGCTTTCATATCAGTAGGAAGGCTGACTGAGTTAAAAGGGAAAAGAGGTCAGCTGTGCTGGCTGAGCCTTCAGAAACATTGTGTAACCAACCATTTATTTTACAGTTCACCAAGTTACAACACACCGTGTCACCCCCTCACTAGATTTTTATATACGATAATATTACATTTAATATATATACAAATTGTTTTTACATTTTGAACTGAATACACATGGCATAAATAAACAATATACAGGTAAGTGTATGGTTGTCTTTAGTCCCTTATATTTCCCTACTGATATTTCCTAATAAGTCATGGCTCATCTTTATTACATATATTTATTTGTTTAATGACACCATTTCTTTTTAGTAGTAGGTCTTCCAATGAACAAAATGAACCCTAACTTAATAAGAAACATATCCTATGCTTTTGCATCTGAGCATCAATAAATATCTTCCTTTTTCTCTTGTTCTGTAACTACAAGAAAGTTGGAACTGACCTGCTGTTTCCTTTGAGATCCCTGATACCTGCCACAGGTTCTTGTCCTGGCTTTGTGCGAGCAGACGTGCTTCAGGTCAAATGATTTCGAGATCTGTCAGAGGGAGTCAGCGAGCATGTTTTTCTGATAGGGGAGGGCATCCTTCCATGTGTCCATACACATAAATGCATATGAGGACAAAAATGAATTTAGACAAAAAAAATTAATTTTGACTAGAGATGATGTTTTTAAATTCAGCAGTAATGTTTTTTCCATGAGTAGATTAGGTTATAAATGTAGAGGTAGATTCCGTCTTTCAGTGGAATCTTTAAATGCAGTTTTTCCTTTTTACTTTTCTGGCTGAGATAGACACCTGACCTTCCACAAATTTTTGCCACAAAGCTGGAGGCACATAATTGTCTAGAATATATGGAACTGGAACTTTGCTGGAACTAAGGGGCAGAACCTAAAATTGTTCCAGTGTGACAATGCCCCAGTGCACAAAGTGAGTTCCACAGAAGGGCTTTTCACATTGAGCTTAACCCCGGGTTATCGTCATTCTAAACCCCACATTTAACCCCGGGTAGTGGATTTAGAAGCAGTTTGCATTGTGTAGTCCCTCCAGGATTTCATGATTTCATGATTTTGCGATCACAGAAATGAACACAAAATCAAGCAAACTCCACAATATTCGGAGGAGCTTGCAGTTTTCAGAATTACTGCAGATTTGGGCTAAGACACAGCATGTGACATTATCACAACACGTATTCAGCCAAAGCCCTCTTCAACTCATGTGTGTCGAACATGAGTACAAGCTAAAAGGTCTCATTTACCAACAAACAAGACTTTGAAAGATAGTGCAAAACAATTTTGTGCAACTGCGATTTCGACAATTCAAGCAGTTTTCCATAAAAAAAAAAAAAAAACAACTCTGCACACTGCATCACAAATTTTGGAGAAAAAAAAACAGCAGTAAAAAACAACCATTTTTGGCCGCAATAATCACAAAAAGAATCTGCAAAATCCTGTATGGACTGATTGTGGTGCTAAACGTGTACAGTGTGAAACGAGGCGGTGTTAGAAGGTTACGGCTAGATGCTTAGCAACAGACACCCTGTCAGAATTTGAACAGCGCATGCCTCATATCACATTAACCCAGGGTTTAGGAATGCACAGTGTGAACAGATTCATTGTTAACCCCAGGTAAAATTTGAGCAGTCTGAAATATGAAACACGAAAGATAACCCAGGATTTCTTTTACCCGGGGTTTAGGTTGAACCAGGGTTAACTATTTCAAGTGTGCAAAGTCCTAAAGATGTAGTTTGCCAAGGTTAGTTCAGAAGCACTCAAGTGGCCAACTTTGGAATGTGATGTTCAACAAGCACATATTGGTATGATGGTGAGATGTCCATATACTTCTGGCCATAGAGTGTATCTAGAAAAGACAATGTAAAAATTTGACATTTCACATGAACACTGTTCTAGTACGCAGTGATGGCTCAGTGTTTTAGATCAATGAGCCAGTCTGATTCAAGGTCAGTGGGTTCAACACCTGCAAAAACATTCCAGATTCTGTTATTCACAGATGCTGCAATGAAAGTGAAAGGCAAGCCGATGTGGATTCACACCATACACGTGAAACTTATTGCAACACAGAGGGAGGAGAAGTGACTACTAGACAACAAGTCAGCTTGAAGATGTACTGGCTGACCTTTAACGAACTGAACTTTGCATGCCTTGTTCTAAGCTGTATAAAGTTGCAGACATTCTATGAGACTGAGGAGCATTTCATTATTTATAGTTTTTTTATTTATAAACCTATTTCTAGAAATTTGAGTAGGTAACATTTGATTCGTTTCATTCATTCAGCTGACTTCCAATATTATCACTGTGTACAGATGATGAAGGTAAACGCTGTTGTATGAGAAAGTGGGAAAGTATTGTGAGAAGGTATTGTGCTATAATGGCACAATGTTTGTTCAGTCCCTCCAGGATTTCACGATATTGAGATCGCGAAAATGAATGAAAAATCAAGCAAACTCTGCAATAAATGGAGCAGCTTGGAATTTTGCAAATTTTCAGCAGATTTGGGCCAAGACGTGTCATATGACGTCATCACAACGCACATTCACTCAAAGCCCTCTTCGAATTAACGTGTGTCGAACATGAGTACAGCTAAAAGGTCTCATTTATCAACAAGCATTCCTGTGAAAGTTTTCACATTTTTGGTCGCTACAATCACAAAAAAACTCAGCAAAATCGTGCACGGACTGCTTGATTGTGACAAGTATGCTTATCCTCAATTGCTAGCTAATTGGTTCAGCTTATGTTGCATATCCCAATATTGTGCTTTCCCTTAGACAAATCTGAGAACCCAAAAGAAGCTCAACCTTTTTTAGCCAGTCCAAATTGTTGTAGTATCACAGTATGGCATGCTCATAGCCTTCTTCTCCACTATGGAGGGAGTTGGCAATGTCAATGCTAAGTCAAGTGCACAGGCACAGGTATCCACAGAGCTACCTTATATCTTTCATTGTTTTTGCTGCTATGCTGAAAATCGGTATCTACTCTTATCAATGATGTAATGAATGTTTTTATAATTTTCAGATGAGCAAGATTAGCCATATATATTTTAATTCATTGATTATTTTTATTTTATCAAGCGGTGTTGATTAATTTACTTATTAGGTAACAGCAGCTCTGACAGTAGTGCCAGTGTCATATATCAAGGAGGTAACTCTGGACTTCATTTCCCAGCAGCCACTGCACCATGCCACATAATTGTTACATGACCACTTGCACCTGTATCATATTTCTATTTAAAGAGCACTCCTATATTCCTTCTTTGTAACGTGAGAGCCAGCTGCAAAGACAAATCACAGGTGTATATTAATGTGCTTATTCCAATGTTATCATTTCGATAGTAACAACTCTTATAGTAGATGCTTTACATAATTGAACACTAATAATAAACTGATTGAAATGTGCTTTTATTTAATAAATAAAAATTGTGTAATCATTGATATGGGAAAGCTTTCTGTAAATAGTGTGGAAGAATCTTCTTCAAAAAAACAATCTAAATGTCTTGGGGTCTTGATGCCAAAAACAGACTTTATTATAAAAGCAACAAAGTCATGAGCTGGTCTGCAGATCAAATAACATATCCTTCTGAAACACTGATCTGATTGGCAGAACTTTTTAATTTTTTTTATTTGGACACACTTTGGCCTCACGCCACCATTATATTCAAATCTCAGGTACCTTCCTGGCATGGTACCCCCAGCTCTCTTTTAAAAAAAAAAAACCCATCTTAATTGATGCACAGTTTATATTTCTTAGTTTCATATAAAACTACGTTTTGTTTCTTTGTGACCCTTTTGGCTTTCCACACACTATAACTACTTCAGCGTCTGATAGCGAGAACAATAAAATCCGAGTGTGTGATGGCGAGACAAAATTGCAGAGGTTTTGAAAAAGTCACTCGTTACTGGAAAAGCTACATTATTTCGAAAATAACCCCGGTACTACCGCGATACTACAAATGTAGTGAAGCTAACAGCGTCGCTGCATGTATTGTATGTAACATGGTAGCCATGGTAACAGGACAAACAAATATAAGGGACTGGAAATTTCCATCCTCACCAACACCCGATCCACGTACAGCGATCTTTTACCGAATGTTTAGCGATGAAAAGAAGTTGTTTTGTTGTTTTCTTATAACAGATCGCATCCATTTAATCAAACATAACCGCCAGGTTTGTTTTATGCGCTTTGGATTTTATAAGATAAATATAGGATCTGCATGACGGGCGTTTTTTTAATGAACCTCAAGCATTTTTTGTCAAGTCTGGAAATCAGTAAATAATAAATAAATAAATAAATAAATAAATCCTGTTGTTCAGTGATTCAGCAGGACATCCGGGTGGAAATTTCCATACCCACCAAAGCCTACAGCAGAGATCAGCCTTGGTCTTGTGTGGGAATTTACCACACCACGTGATCCCCTCTGAAGGATCTGATCCGTGAAAACAGATCTGATTCAGGGTTTTTTTTTCTTATTTTTTAAAAGTGCAATCTTGGCATGGTTCCAGGTCATGAACCGGTTAATTTAGACTCAGAACTTATGATGTCTAATTATATTTTACAAAATGTCTTGTCATTCTTTGCCTGAATCCAATAAGGAGTGGACAGGAAATTATCTTTTTCAGTTTTCTAAATTTATCTGAAGCTTTTATATGAAGTGATGTCAACTTGGAACCAGAACAATGAGAATGAAATGGCTTTCAGTAGGTAATAAACACAGGGTTTAGTTCCCTGCTCTCATGCCCAGTTCTCATTATACGCAATGTGGACAAAAACATCAGACGCATTATCTTGGCGCATAGTTTTCTCAAGAAAAAGAACAGGACAAGTGTAAGATCAGCCCATTAACTCATTTGCATAACAGTGGTCACAGGATTGTGTACACTTTGTCATCTGACAGCAAGAACAAAAAAAACCCAAAAAACAAACAAACAAACAAACAAAAAAACCCCCAGAATGCCTGATCGCAGTGAAAATGTACCAGTGTAGTGTGACAAACTTGCAGCTTGTTACTAGAAAATCTACATTATTTTTAAACTAGCTCAGCTGCTGCCATCCTACTAAACAATGTATTTAAGCTAGTAGCATTGCACCTTGTAGCTAACTACTCCCTAACACTGGTTATAAACATGTTATTTATGTATTGTATGAGGAAAAACAGATTATACCTAATATAATATAAGTGATAACAGGAATGAACACCCATGTTCTTTTGTTATTTTCTTATCTCAACCATTTAATATAAAACATTACTGCCAATTCTTGATTTCCCTTTTACTTGGAGCGTTTGTAATTAAACTCAGGCCTAAAATGCCAATTCTGAAGATAATCTTTTTAAGTATTAAAAAAAAACCTAAAGAAAAAAATAATAATAATTAAACCAATATGACCGGTTTGTTCAGTGGTTCAGGACACCCTGGTGGAAATTTCCATACCCCTCAAAGTCTACAGCAGAGATTAGCCTTGGTCTTTTGTGGAAATTTACCACACCACTTGATGGATCTGATCCATGAAAACAGATCTGATCCAGATGTTAACAAAATTGTTTGTTTCACCTTGGCATGAAGCCACACTGGATGTAGATCTCCAGTCAGGATGGGTGTAGCTTAGATAGATATTAAGCACAACACTTTATCATACTTTGTCAGATGATGTATGTCACAATAAGATTGCACGTGATTCTGTTTAATTATCTAAAGGATTGTCAATAAAAGTACAATAAAAATGGAGTTGCTTAGGGTGTACTTATGATTCAGTATGTGAAACAACAGGTTTATTTGTTCGATAGGGAATGCTCTCACACCCAATTCCTCTCATTACACACACAGTTTTCTCATAAAAGAGGTCAAGCTAAAACCATCCCACTAATCCATTAGCACAACACTGGCAGTACAAACTAATGTTTTGCTAGCAACACGTGCAGCTTACGCTTCTAGAAGTTTCTAGAATATACACGAGCGTGGATTTGATTGGTCAGTGGGCGGGGCGTGCGCGCCGCGCAGAAACCTGGCGGAAACGTATAAGTAGCGGAACTAAAACGTCTCAGTCATTTTTTTTTCAGTGGAACTGTCAACTTCCTGGACGTTGATTCTCCAAGCAAGCTCATTTTTTTGTAGCATCGTATAAAGGTTGGTTGGCTTTTTAAAACTAATACTAAAACATAAGTGTTGAATTTTTTTTTTACCCGTTTATTACATTAGGCATTTTGTGCAATAGGTTTGTTTAAAGCAATGCCTTGAGGAATGTAAAATGCGTTAATGCATTGTGTCTACATTATATTACAGACGGTTTAGCAGTGACGATGTTATTAGTTGCATTTCCTTATACCGATAATTCGTGCATTATTTTAGATTTCATGCCCTGATGCTCGTGTTTTGCAGGTCCCGAATAATGCCTGAGAAAATCCGCATCAACAGCCCCAATGTGCACTACACTGAGAAGTTCATCGAGTCCCGATACTCGTACCACACCACCTCGGTGACCCAGAACGGAGACACGTACACGGTGAGTCTCTAGCAAGATTTAAATCGGATGTTTTGTTTACTTGGGACATCTAGTTATTTAGAGCTATGTGATTAAAATCGTTTTGAAATCAGACTGAATTAATGAGCACTAATGTCAGATCCGGGGTAAATTCCCCGTCTTCCGCCCACTCTTCCTGGGATAGAGCAGGATAAAGAGACTACTGAAGATGAATTAATGGACGAATGAATGAATGAATGGGAACGGTCAGATTAGGTCGCTCTTCAGTGCGCATGCGCTTACTACTAAAGCAACCGCATGCCTCTTCTGCTCACACACCCCTTTCAGCACAGAAGTTTCAGTAATAGCTGCTAATAGAGCAAAATCTTTATTATTATTATTATTATTATTATTATTATTATTATTATTATTATTTTACCTTTATAAATAATAAAAAAAATAGGAATTCAGCACTAATGTAAACATAGCCTGGGTTTTGGCAAGCCAGCAGAATACCACCACTGGGATTTCTGTAATGGTATCTGACCATCCTTGAAAAGCTTCTCATGATACACAATATTTAGTTTTGCTAATAGTAGAGCCACTTTATTGAAAATTATAAGTTCAGTCATTAAAAAAAAATCAACAATTAATATTTAAACTACAAAAACAAGATAATTAGTATACAACAACCCACTATATCTACTGTTATTAGTCAAAGATGGCTGACAATATGCACAATACTCATGACAACTTATCGCACTATAGATATGGTGTAGTAATATTACCAATTCCTTTTTGAAAATCCTGGTCAAGTAGCTCCTGACTTTACCAGCTACCATGTTTCCTCTCCATACCTCTAGGTGACGCCCCATAGTACTGAGTTTACATTCCGTACAGAGCGCCATGTGCCCAAGCTTGGTGTCATGCTTGTGGGCTGGGGTGGAAACAACGGCAGCAGCGTCACTGCCGCTGTGTTGGCCAATAAGCTTGGCCTCACCTGGAAAACCAAGATGGGTGCCAAGGTAAAAAGAGTCACTTGTGGTTTTTTTTGTTTGTTTGTTTTAATAACAGTGGTATAACACAGGGTTGTCCAATCTTGTCTGAAAATGGGTATGGGTGCAGGTTTTCATTTCTTTCCAACCAAGCAGGAGCCTCACTCACCTGAGTGTATTGAAAGCCAAGATCAACTGATTAAACAGGTGGAATCAAGTGTGAATCTTGCCTGATTGAAAAGAAAAACTGCACCCACACAAGCCCTTTGCGGATAACATTGGTCGCACCTGGTATAACGTAAAACAATATTTATCTTTCATAAAAATCATTACCTTCAGTACTACTGCTTCTGAAGGAATTTTCAAGTTTTTGATGTTTAGAAATAGTTTATATACTTTGTTTATAATATTAATAACAACAACAACATTTTGTATAGTACAGTCCAAAGAAAGAAAAAACAACAGAAGTATAATCTGACAATGTTTTATCCAAAAAGTGTAAATCCCAGCCATTAATGTCTCACCTGTAATTCTCACTTCTCTTGGGATTTTTCCTCCTCCCCGCCCAGTGCGCCAATTACTATGGTTCATTGCTGGAGTCTTCCACTGTGTCTCTGGGCTCAGGACCAACCGGGGAGATCTTTGTGCCGTTCAGAGAACTGCTGCCAATGGTGCACCCTAATGACATCGTATTTGATGGTAATGACAGAAAACATGTTGTGGATGCAGTGTGGTGCAACCATCACTGAATGTCTACCATCATGTGTTTTACATTATTCAGCATCACAACTACCAAATTATATAAATATCTTTGTTTCTTACAGCCACTGTTATGCTGCATGAGGCGGAACAGAAAGAGCATATAACTAACTTTGAAGGTTTTTTTTTTTTTAAGTTTAGGTGAATTTCCATACCAGTCCAAGCTTGCAGCAGAGAATAGGCTTGGATGGAAATTCCCATGCTGATCTGTTTGCCCACTAGGGCCAGAGACCAGAAAATTGCCATTAGCTCTCCAGATTTATGCTTGAGCTCCAGAATTGTGACTGCAGAAATAAATACATGACTGATTTTGCAGGAGTTGTGTTTTTATCTATACAGTTTAGGAAAAGTATCCTTATGTGTGTTTCAGGATGGGATATCTCCTCTATGGATCTTGGTCGTGCCATGGAGCGTGCTCAGGTTCTTGATTGGAGCCTTCAGGAGATGCTTCGCCCCCACATGAGCCAGCACAAACCAAGGCCCTCCATATACATCCCAGATTTCATTGCTGCCAACCAGGATCAGAGGGCTGACAACATCCTCACAGGCACCAAGGCAGAGCAGGTACAAAGATCCAAATGATGTATATTAATACATGTTTGCATTTGTAAAATAGTTTGGAGTATTTTACAGCAAACTAAAATTGAGTGACATGGGTATTTATGCAGATGGAACAAATCCGCAAAGATATCCGTTGCTTCAAGGAGAAGAGTGGTGTGGACAAAGTCATAGTGCTGTGGACAGCAAACACAGAGAGATTCTCAGATGTCGTGACTGGTGTCAATGACACTGCCAAGAACCTTCTTGCTACCATCCAGGTAACTGATAGGCACATAATGTCTAGCACTGATCTCAACACAACTTCATGCACATCACAGAAATAAGGAGAAGGTTTTAGGTCCTCAAGACCTCAGATTATGAAATGAGCCTTATTTGTTGCCATGAAACTTTTCAAAGTTTTATGTTAGTTATTAGTATAATTTAGTGTTTTGTCGTATAATATCACATAAACAAGCCAGTTCCTTAAAGAGAGCTGCTTATAGGTACAAGTTCAATAAAAGATTCTTAAGCATGCATTGTTGTAATGATTGACACTTTTAAAATGTGAAAGCTCCTGTTAATTAGAGCAGCTATGATGCCTGAAGGCAAGGGTGTCCTTAAAATATCCCCACCCTTCATTGTTTAAAATGTCAAATCTGAGGTGTGGTTCTCCATTTTGAGCCAATCATTACACATTTAATATTAACAAATAGGCTTGCTATGATAATTATAATGTTGTGAAACCACGGGTTATGAGAAGTTCTTTGTAATACTTGGTTTATACTTCGTTATTACTCATTATAACTTTTTGTCTGTTCTGACTCATCATTGCTTTAAAGTGTGGCACAGCAGTTTATCAGGAGATCTCGGGTTTAAATCTCAGCAATGCCACAGCCACCCAATGCCAGAAGTCAATGGAGCAAAATTAGCTCTGCTCTCTGGGTGGGAGGGGTGGCATATACTCTCTTCCCTGTCAATCACAGCGACAATAGCCAATCGTCTGCATCTGTGAGCTCATGTATGTGGAAGAGGGTAGATAGTACTTTCCTTTGAGTGTTGATGCTGCCGTGTGATGCAGCATGAGCAGCAGTTCAAAAAGATGGCTGGCTTCGATGTCTGAAGGAGGAAACACATGTTAGGCTTCACTCTCTCTTCTTGGAAGTTGACACATGACTGGGAAAGCGTTTTTGCTGGGAATTGGCAGGTGCCCAAATTGGGTAGAAAAATGGGAAGAAAAATAAAACAATACTGACTAATACTAATACTGATTCAAACTTTGATGCCTGTTTTAGAAACCTTGATGTACTGGTTAATCATTTCAGTGACACTATTTTATAGAACGGAGGAGATGTATCTCCATCCACCCTGTTTGCCGTGGCTAGTATTCTGGAGGGCTGTGCCTACATCAATGGCTCCCCTCAGAACACTTTCCTACCTGGAGCTGTAGAACTGGCTGTTCAGCGAGGCGTCTTCATAGGAGGAGACGATTTCAAATCAGGTCAAACGAAACTGAAGTCCGTTCTGGTGGATTTTTTAATCAGTGCGGGACTCAAGGTAAGAGAGATGTAGTTTAAACGTGCATTTTAGTCAGTGTCCGCATCAATGCAGCATGTTTTCAGGATATGAATCCCCTACATGATGCTTTACTGCGTGTGTCCTTTTCATTCCAGCCAACCTCCATTGTGAGCTACAATCACCTGGGAAACAATGACGGTATGAACCTGTCTGCCCCAGAGCAGTTCCGATCTAAAGAGATTTCCAAAAGCAATGTGGTGGACGACATGGTGGCGTCCAATCCAGTGCTCTACAAGCCTGGAGAGAAACCCGACCACTGTGTAAGAATGATTTCTATGACATTTGTCGCAATTGTTACAGCACAATAGCTGGTTAAACCTTATACTGAAATATATGGTGCAGTATTTTAGACCAGGGGTGATGAATCTTAACTGCAAAGGGTTGCAGGTTTTCATTACAATCAAGCAGGAACCACGTCTATCCTATATAGCATAAGTTGTGCAGCAATGTTTTAAAACAATATTGTGAATTTATGTTGTATGCAACCTAACTAATAGTTACAGCAAATAAATATGGAGTGGTTTAATGCACAAAATTTGCAAGTGTGATTAACTGTACAACACTTGTGTATGTGAAATTATTTGTAAATTACAATATATTATAAATTAATAGATTAAGACACGGAAAGTATCCTTCTAAAGACAACAGATAATGGCAGCAGACCAACTCAGTTAATATTAGTAATTATATCATTATGTGTTCATAGTTTAATGGGTGGGTGCAGTTCTGCATGCCTATTGTGTTGTGACATGTAGAATTTGTGTCAATCTAGGTGGTCATTAAGTACGTTCCCTATGTGGGAGACAGCAAACGAGCAATGGATGAGTACACGTCAGAGATCATGATGGGTGGCACAAACACAATTGCTCTTCACAACACATGTGAGGTGAGTTAGAGTTCATTACTGGGTCACTTATAAAGTGCATGAATAGTTTGCTAGTACTTGCTGAATGAGTTCTTTATTGAAATGTTAAGTTACTAAAGGTTAAAAATATGTGGCCAGTTTAAACCACCATGATGTAAAAAGCCTGTTGGACAACCAATTTTCCTGAAAGTGGTGTAAATTGGGGCTTTTAAAAAGTTATATTAGACATAGGTTTCTATGTAGATGTGTCTCAGTGACATTGACATAATTTTCTTTTTTTCCCCTCATAATTCAGGACTCACTGTTGGCCAGTCCCATCATTCTGGACTTGGTCATTCTGACCGAGCTGTGTCAACGAATCACGTTCCGCACCCAGCAGGACTCATCCTTCCAGTCCTTCCACAGTGTTCTATCCTTACTCAGCTTCCTCTGCAAGGCCCCACTCGTACCGCCTAATGCACCGGTCGTCAACTCGTTCTTCCGCCAGCGAGCCTGCATCGAAAATGTCATGAGGTACATGAAAGTGTGTGTGTTCATGGGTCATACAGATTTTACCATTTTTGATTTTATAGCAATAAAAGTGTAAAATTTTGTTTATAAAATTTTAGCATCTGATCCTCATTTTAGTCATTAGCAATATAACCAGTTTTTATGGAAATTTATCGAAGCCATTTTCGTGCTCGCAGACCATTCTGTATATATGGAGATTTATACAGATACAGTAGATACACACAGTATATGGTGTATGTAAAGATAATCCCTTACATACATTTTTACTATTAGTTTCAGTGCAACTAGGAAAGATGGAATAATATGCTTTAATATGAATAACTTAATAATAAACTTAGACTAAGTGGAAGTGCTTTGCAGTGCAATGTTGCTGAAATGGGTTGTCTCTCCTGGGTTCTCTCACACAGGGCATGCCTTGGTCTTCCACCTCAGAACCACATGCAGCTCGAGTACAAGATGCAGAAAAGCTTCAACATTTGTCAAGACAAGAAGGTTCACAGCCTTGTAGCCACAAAGGGGAACAACAACATCGTCACCAAAGCATACCACTGCATTGAGTGTAATGGAGCCAGTGAGCAGAGGAATGTTGAGAGATAAAAAAAAAAAAATCATCCCACAACTGTGTTGATCAAGAAAACAGAATTAATAGAAAACAGAATTTCTATCTTTGCATGAATCCTCAGACACCATTTACTATTAAAACATCATAATGTGATTTACTTGCTCTAAACAATACTAACTTTGGAAATGGGTTCCTTTGTGGATTGATGTTGTTATACAACTGCTTTAGTTAGTCTAAAAGGGAGAATAATTCTTTGACTAATGTTTGTATTTTTAAAATTGTTTGAATGTTGTTGTTTTTTCTAACCAACTACCTTGAAACATGAATGCTAATATTAGTATGCAGGAAGATTGAAAACTATATATATATATATATATATATATGGCATTTTCAAAATGCACTTTGCACAATTGTTAACTGTACTAATATAAAACATACAGGTTCCATCTAAGTCTTTTGAGGGTTATTTGGTTTCTCCCTCCAGGTTCTATAGAGAATTCTCTATACCCCAAAGGGGTACAAGTAGAGCTTAGAACCCTTAAACACCCAAAGAACTCTTGATGAACCATTTTACCACAAGTGTACTGTATATCATTTTTTTGGTCTGATACAAATTGTGGCTTTAGAAGCAGAACCAATGTAATCAGAGCAGTGAACTTATGTAACTGCAAATGTTAGCGATTTCTTTGCAAAGTGTGCACAAACAGCAAAATTCACATACAAGAAAATGTTTGTTGAAAGTGCTGTAATGTACAAGAAACATTTTTTTATTTACAGTATTGTGCTTAACTTGTATTTTTAGGTCATTTTCAGAAATTATATGGGCTTTGTGATGTCAGAATAAAAATTTTTGTTTCAGTCAGAAATGTGTCCCTTTTCTGCTCCATAAAACATTACCACGGATTACAGGAGCTATGTTCAGACACGGATAATTATTGATTTATTCGTAAATAAGTTGCTCCTGCATTTACACAAGAAATGCATTCATATAAATCCAGTTAGTTTGAAAAGAATACTCCTACGTTTGTGTAAATTTTATGGACACTGCTATTTTGCATACCTTTGCATCCGTAGACATAGGTTTTTTTTTGTTTGTTTGTTTTTTGTTTTTTTTAAAACCTCCACAATAGAAACCCATTTGATTATTTTAGAAGATAAATTGTCAAATTTAAAGGCACATTTTAATATTTTATCCAACACTATGGGGGATGCAAACTTTTGTACTCATCGGAATGTGTGTACATCTAGAGCTAAATAATTTAAGAGCTTTTTAATATAATGTTTCTATTTATTTTATTATTTCATACGTATAGGTTAATTTTCGAAAAGTTTCTAAAAAAATTGTAATGGCAATTAATCAATAAAAAATTGTAATGGCAATTAATCTGAAGATAAAGTAGACTATACTGTTTTAGTCTGATTAGGCTGATCTGTTGATTTTTTTTCCCCCTAGTAATTATTTAAATATTTTTTTTCTGTTTTATGAAAACTGAATTAAGAAAAATACATTCTAAATAAATAAATAAATAAAAATAAAAGAACGCACTTGCAAAAACAAATGTGCTCTTTAACTGATTTCTCGCACTAGGTTGTGGCTGAATCCTAAACTGCTTCATGTTGCACTTAAGTGCACTACATAGGATGCGGAAGCTATTGTGACCGTACACACTACGTAGGAAGTGTAGAGGCATTTGGAATTGGTGGAGATTGGCGGAGATTTGCGCCTGACTTTTCGAAAAGCGCAACTGCGCATGTCAGCAGGGGTGTCCATAGCAACACGGTTTCATTACCTGGTGTCTAGCTTAGCATGAATCAGAACAGACCGGAGCTTCTTTTACGGTGTATTTTTTAACTGAAATGTTATATTGGGTAAATTTAGTGATTAGTGATTAGTGATTAGTTCAGCCTTAAAGCATAAGCTTTAAAGTTCATCCTAATGGCTGAAAAGAGGCGCTCGGGGGTCGCTGCGGAGCCCAAATCAGCCAAAGCCGAGAGCGACGAGGAGTTTCTGTCTCAGGCCGGAGTGGGCGCGTTGCTCCGCAGCACGCTGCTGAAACTAGTGGAGGCCCGACCGGAGGATCCGATAGGATTTCTGGCTGAACATTTCACTATCGAGGCGTCGGAGACTGAGAGCGGTGGAGGAGGAGATGGTGATGGAGGAGGAAATGGAGAAGGGAAATATCAGGACGCGCTGGAGGACCAGCAGCTGAACAAGGCGCTCTGGCATCTGAGTTTAGCACATCACTCTCAGAGGTCTGGGGTCTTACTTACAATTGTGT
>JANDJT010000103.1:17666791-17688083 GCA_024331685.1 Stegophilus panzeri
TTTTGGAGTTATTTTTGTGAAATGCCATCTTTTTTTATTTTTCTTTCTTTTTTTTTTTACACAACTGTCAGTCATGGGATAAAAGCACACACACACACACACACACACAGCGAGGATAAAAAGATAAGAGGTTTTAGGTATACTTCATTATATAAATTCCCATAGATTTCCATGCACAACTTGTCAGTTAATTATATCAATGGAAAGACACAACTATAGCACCAACTCTGATCATATGATATTTGGATGGTGGATCATTCTCATGCCCAGCTCAGCAGTGACACTGACATGGTCATGGCATGTTTGTGCCATGTGTGCTATATGTTCTTGTAAAAGTGGCCAATACATGTACAAAATCCCAGGAATACTGCTATCTGATACACTCATACACCACACCATGCCACACCACTACTACGTGAGCCTTATTGCATATGCTGCCCAAATAATATCATCCATCCATCCATTTTCTGTACCGCTTATTCTACACAGGGTCGTGGGGGAGCCGGGAGTTTGTCCCAGTGGACTCGGGGCACAAGGCGGGGGACAACCTGGACTGGGTGCCAACCCATCACAGGGCACAATTGTATACACTCTCACACACTAAGGACAATTCAGAAATGCCAGTCAGCCTACAACACATATGTTTGGACTAAGGGAGGAAACCCCGAAGCACGGGGAGAACATGCAAGCTCTGCACACACAGGGAGGAGGTGCAAGGCAAACATGCTAACCACTAAGCCACCATGCCCCCCCCTAAAAAAAAAAAATTTAAATTAGTTATCCTATGATACAAAAAGTACATCCAAATAAATAAATAAAAAAGCCTCATTGGCCAAATCAAGCATGTGCCCAATAATTAAAAAGAAAAATTAGAATAAATGTTCCTTTATTAAAAGTTAGATTTTTGTCATTTTCAGTTAATCATTTCTAAGCATTTTTTTCATATTTTCATTACCATTTTCACCCATTTATAACAAGAGAACCAATTATTCTGGAACTGACTGTAGGTGTATTTCTAAGTCCATGCCTGCATATTTTGTTTCCTATCGAATGACACACACTTATACCAGCATCTTTGTTTATTTTCAGATCTGCCTTCAACAGCAACATCCGTGTGGCTTATGATCTGCTTAGCCAGTGTGGCTCCACCCGGAGCGTACCTGGTGGAGTCCAGGGTCGACTCTACACTGAAATGCTGCGGTGTGTGTGTAGTGACAGTGGCCTGTCGGAGGCAGCGGCTGCCCCACTCCTGCGTCGCCTGCGGTGCCATGATTACGAGGCTGTGCCCTTTGAGCTCTTCCGGCAGGCGGTGCTGATGTGTTCGGCGTTCTCCGAGTATGTACGCAGAGCAAGGTGCCTGTACACTGCCGTGGCGTGCCATCCTGAGCGGTCTGCGGAGCGGGAATTATGTGTTGCTGTCCTCAACGCTCTGAGAGAGGCACTGGACACCTCACATGGGCCTGATGCTACACGTTACCTAGAGGCCAGTGCCAAGATCTCACCTGCTGAGCTGGCACGGGCCATGGCCGAAACACGAGGTGCCAGCAGGGAGCAGGAAGGGCAGAGCATGGACATGCATGAGTTTGAGGACGCCGCCGCTGCACTCTTTATAGCCAGAGTGCGAGTGTTAAACTGAGTTAGAATGCAGATAAAGACATCTGTTATTAGGACTGAAGTGTTGCCAATGAGCTAGTTAATAACTAGTGCATTTGGACTGAATGTTCTGACATCAGAACATATGAGTAACTCCTCACATGTCTCCAGATTTGTCGATGAGAAAGGTCAGAGGAGGATGGCCAGACTGGTTTGAGCTGACAGGAAGGCTATGGTAAATCAAATAACTACTATTTACAACCGTGGTGAGCACAAAAGCATCTCAGAACTCACATAGAACTCTGATGTGCTACAACAGCAGACCACATCAGGTTCCACATCTGTCAACTAAGAATAGGAATCTGGGACTACAATGGCAAAGAATTGCTGAAACTGGACAACTGGAAAAAATAAAAAATATATGTTGCCTGGTGTTTAAGCTATTGTAGCCTTCCTATCTGGCCATTCTCCTCGGACCTCTCTCATCAACAAACACGCTGAACTGCTGCTCACTGGATGTTTTTTTGTTTGAAAGATCATGAATCACCTTCTGACCAGTCATATTGAGCAGCTCAACAACACTGTGATATAAAAGTTAACACGAGTCTTTATGCAACTGTCAACCATAAATCCAAAATTATTTCAACTTGGTTGAATAATCAGTCCCTCCAGGATTTCGTGATTTACCGAGCATGTAAATGAATGCAAAATCAAGCAAACTCCACAGTATTCAGAGGAGCTTGCAATTTTTCAAAAATACCGCAGATTTTCCGCAGATTAGGGCCAAGTCTCATCATGTGACGTCATCAGAATGCGGCATGTGATGTAATCACAACGTGCGTTCAGTCAAAGCTCCCTTCGATTCACATGCTTCTAACATGAGTACAGCTAAAAGGTCTCATTTACCAACAAACATCACTGCGAAAGACCACACAAAACAATTTTGTGCAATTGCAGTTTCGCCAATTCAAGTAGTTTTCTGCAACAAAAAAAATGACAACAACTCAAATCGCATCATAAATTTTGAAGAAAAAAAAAAGCCGCAGCAAAATAAAAAAAATTTTGGCCGCAACAATCACAAAAAACTCAGAGAAATCCTATTCCAAACTGAATAATATATACAGGTGCATCTCAAAAAATGAGAATATCGTGGAAAATATTTTTTTTCCATAATTTAATTCTAAAAGTGGAACTTTCATATATTCTAGATTCATTACACATAAAGTGAAATATTTCAAGCTTTTTTTTTGTTGATGATTACAGCTTACAGCTCATGGAAATCAAAAATCCAGTATCTCAAAATATTCTAATAAAGATTTCCAAATGAAATTGATTGTGGTTGTGTGTACTGAACCAGACAGAGAGATTAAAGGCTCAGGAAACCTTTGCAGGTGTTTTGAGTTAATTAGCTGATTACAGGTCTTCTCAGGTCGACATTTCTTTACTATAAATTCTTTATCCTAATATTTTGAGATATTATGGAAACATTTCTCTGGTAGGTGATAAATTTATGCCTATATTCATTTAGCTAATGCAGTGAATTTATTTTTTATGTTAATATGTTCTTTTCAATAAAAGACTCAAAGACTTTGGGTGAGGCTTGGTTTTCAGTATCTGAAATTGAAAGACTTCCGAATTTCACTTTGAGTATGGCTTCACTTTTAGTTCTTCTTACATGCTGACACTGCTCACTTCAAGTGTAAATACTGAACTATTACAGTCCTATCAAACCAGGCTGTAAATTAAATATGTACATAGAGTACATTCACTTAATTATATGCAATTATGTAAAAATGTGTTAATAGGAAACCGGACACTGATATTAATACTTACAGTCTAGTTACCTTCTATTAGAACTTTCCCTAATTTCACTAAATGATTATAGCTATTGATTTTTCAGCTTCTCAAATGGGAACAGTAATTTAGGGAAGCTGATCCAGATCAGCTGTTTGAGAAAGGACACTCATTTTATCACAGAGCTATTTTGGGATGTGCCTTTAGCCATTAATTAATATGTTGCTAAGGTTATCAGTACTGCTCTTTTAATAGAGCAGCCCCGAGACGCATTAAGTGCAACATAAATGGATTATTCCGAGTATGAGGCAACGAACTTGCACAAATAAACCTCAATATTTCTCTTCAGAGTTGTGCTTTGTGCACAACAAAAACTACAGAATCCTTTTGTTTCTCTCCCTTTGTATCACAAGCCATGCAGTCATGCGTCTCCACAGACAACAGACAGGAAGTGAGAAAGAGAAGCATCAATTTCCATTGTGAGCTCCTTCAGCAGTTTGCTATAGATCTGTTCCAGATGAGGTGGATGCACTACTACACACATTATCAAACCTAACGAGGATCCGTGTGTAAATAATTCAGCAGGGTGTTTGTTACCAGATCATCCTCACCGCCCCAGCACGAAAGCTGGACTACTGGGTTCACATCGATGGGACTTTTTGCAGTGAATGTCAGCTGTAATCCCTTCAGTGTCCTCTGGACCCTGTCTCAAGCACTCCTGTCCCATCTGCTCGTGTTCTGTGATACAGGGCTTTACAACTGACGCCATGCAATGCTGCACCGTTCAATTTATCCGCCATATTGTCTGCTAGAGCTGTTTGTTTTCATTAAGCAGATACATCACATGATTAGGGAGAGTTTAGGAGAGCAACAAGTTCGTAAGAATAAACTTTTTAAAGAATGTATAGACAGGGTATTTTAATAAAACGGAATTAATTAACAATGTTGATCCTAACTGGCAAATGATACAGAACTGCTACCTATTATTTTCCCCAGTATTAAAAAAAAATATGATGTCATCCCTCACTAATCCCTATTTTTTCCTGTCTTGACATTAATAAGGGGCACACAGTGGCTTAGTGATTAGCACGTTTGCCTCACACCACCAGGTTTGAGGGTTCGATTTGCGTGTGCTGAGTTTGTATGTTCTCCCTGTGCTGCTGGAGTTTCCTCCAGGTACTTCGGTTTCCTCCCCCAATCCAATGACATGCATGGTAGGTTGACTGGCATGTCCAAAGTGTCCGTAGTGTGTGAATGGGTGTGTGAGTGTGTGTGTGTGTGTGTGATTGTGCCCTGTGATGGATTGGCACCCTGTCCAGGGTGTACCCCGCCTTGTGCCCGATGCTCCCTGGGATAGGCTCCAGGTTCCCTGTGACCCTGAAGGATAAGTGGTATAGAAAATGAATGGATAGATGAAATTAATAAGACAAATAAGTGCCGAGTCCTCTGTCCTGAACACTCACCTGTGGCAGAAAACTTACTGTTACAATGCGCTAATACTGGAGACTCTGTTCATAAATATTAAACAAACATCTCCTTACAGGAAACTTCACCATTTCAACAACTGTTTATTTCTTCATTATATAACAACACATTTTATAATCTGTTTATTATTAGTCTTGGATTTTGTGGCGTATTTTTTTATTGACATACAAATATTTCTTTTTAACATTTATCTTTTTGAAATATTTGGAAGTCTAAAATCTTTGGGGGGGACCCCCTTTTGTACTGACACAGTATTGTAGACATCATCAAAATAAAAATTTGTATTAAAAATTATAGTGCTCAAGCCTTTTGATATAGTACTGTAAATGTTTTCTAACACCATTTAGCTCAATGGATGACTTTTTCTTTTCCTTTTTCCACCCAGAATCCATGGAAAAAACAAACTTTTGCACTCAACTGTAGACTATGATCTGTTAATATAAGTTCAGATAATGCTGACATGCACAAATTTATTTAAACACCCATCTCCTCATTGCTTTCAGCGTCATATAAACAAGAGCAGCTGACGGGTGCAGAACAAGGCCAGGCTTGCCACAGTGTGTCAAAGGCGTGCAAAGTCAGCAAAGCAAGAACACTGAACAGAAATATATAACAGAAATACAGTGCTCAAATGCATCCATCAGCTCTTAGATGGTGCACACATGTTTGTCCTTCATAGATTTAATAACTGATTAACTATGGATGTTCTCAGAAAGAAATAGGGAAAAGAGATATCCAGGAGAGGCTTTATTAGAAAAAATAAGACAATTTTTTTTTATTTGTAAAATGATACACAAACTTACAGATAGTTGGAAAGACATTTTATCTGTAAATGACTGTTCACTTTGTGATTTCTAATGCAGCTGAACGGACCTAACTATGCCTCAGGCATTCAATGCGATGTCTGTTTCCAGCTGTAGAACAAATAAGACTCTGTGTGCTGTTATATTGCTGTTATAACAAGCTACATTGCCATGCCATTTCATACACTCTTAAAAATAAAGGTGGCTGAAAAGGCTCTTCAGAGCAATGCCATGGAAAATCTGTGGTTACTGTGGCTTCGTTTTCAGTACCTCAAACTCTGTGATTCTTTAACCATTTTCTTGGAGTAATGAGGTCACCCAAATCTTTTTTAGTGATGTACAGGATGATGATTTAGATACATTTATGATGATGGAAGGTCACATTACCATCAGTCAGGTTATTGGTTTTGGTGGGGAAAAACAGCGAATGTAAGTGTTTAATGACTGATATGAGAAACAAATGAGAAAGTTAGTTTTGTGAAGATATCACTTGTCTGCAATTGGGTCGAATGGTTGATTTTGTGAAAAGGAACTGAATCATCATTTTCCACATGGATCCTTCTATATAATGGTAACACTTGTGGTGTGGAACCAAGACAAATAGTTAACGATCCAGTAATCAAAGGCTTCTTTATGAAACCAAAAATGGTTCTTTTTGGGAATCACTCTATAAACCTGTTCTGGCACGTTTAAGAGTGTGGGCAGGGCTATGGGTTCCAGTCACCAGGTTCTGCTGTTGTACTTACAGGAATGGTTTCAGCAACAAACAAACCAAAAAAATCAAAAACAAATGTTAATTTTTCTTGAAATGTAGTTGAGAAGCCAAAGACGACTTTGATGGCTGATGCTTGCTTCTTTAATTTTGCAATGAAGCTAAGAGCCTAAGTAGCCAAAAAGTAATGGAAATCTCTCACTCGTAAAATCTTTCTAATGTGATCTAAATGCTGTAATGTTTGCCATCTCAACCTAACAAAATCACTTTTTCCCTTAGCACAATTTGATATGAGTCCATGCAGGACAACAAGAGGTGGATGGAACTGCACCCAAAAGCTAAGATAATATATAGTTCCAGATGATGTTTGAAGTTTTGGGCATGCGTTTACAGTTTAGGACTTCCTTTACTCATTAGCTAAATTGGCATTGTAACTCCAGTGTAGGCTTGTGTGCTATTGATTTTTTCCCTGTTTCCGATTTACAGGGAAAAAAAAAAGATTTAATCATCCAGAATCAGTGGCCTTAAAAAAAAAAAGACATGGAAACGAGCATTTCCAACATGCCAAGTTTAACGAGAGTAGGGGACGATGTGACATTAGCCGTAAAGTCGGGAACTGCTTGGTGGAAGTGACAATCAATACTCAATGACTAAAACCTGAAAGTGGCGTTTTTGACCATTTTTGGCTGAAACATTTCAGTGGTGTCCGTAATAAATATAGTTAACTGATCTTACATATGTAATTGTCTAATATAAGGCAAGTTGAACATATACCGATATCACATTGGTGACCTCAATGAGCATGTGAGATTCAGGGAAGTTCAATACACATGCGCAAATCATCAATTGTACTATACCATAGTCTGATGTTAAATTTGCTGAGCTCCTATACAAAATACATACAAATAGCTGGAACAAACGTCACTGAATATCATCAGTGTATTATCGAGCAAATCATTAAATCATTATCTTGCACAAGCCTCCATTGTGTTGGACTTAGCATTTTGTCAGCATCTAAGACACAAAAAGTCCTCCACTTGCACTCAATAAAACCTTCTCATTGGATTGGACATTGTGAGCATGACACATTATTTTCTGTCAGTAAAAAAAAAAAATCAACCATTTTGACACCTTACTATATTTCTACACAGTGAAAAAATAAATTTGTCCTAACAAAAGGAGCAAACGTCCAACATCAAATATCTGTAACTCTGACTTTTGGTGAATTCTTTCCATAAGAGTACAGTTGCTTAGTTTTATATTTAATGCCCATGATATGCAAATACTTGTTATGATAATTACTAGACTGACCAAATGTCTGGTGTTACAGATTAATAGCTTAGTAGCTTTGCGCTGTGCAGGCATTAATTTAATAATTAAAATAAGGAAAGGGAACATTAGGTCAAAATTAAGACTGATCTAAGCTAACATTCTGCCGTACCTAATCACTGAATATTAGGACTGATAAAATAATTTACTGCTGCCTCCAACAAACAAATCACAAAAGAAAGTCACATATTAATTACAGGAAGTGGTTCAGTGTAATTCGCTGTGTGGCACATCATGCAAAACAGGGCTGCAGGGCACACACAGTTTCATGAAGTGAAACCTACCAGACTCCCACACACACACACAACAAAAGATCAAACTGCTTCTGTATACAGCAGTGACCAAATGAACCTGTGCGTGCGTTTTTTTTTGTTTTTTTTTTACTGATACGTGTGAAGCTAACAGAGAACTACCTCTGAAAATGAATAAAAAGAATGACCTTGTCAAAACACATTGCTACTGGCGCATTCTCAGCTCACATTCTTAACAGTACGATAATTAAAAGATACACAGCGATAGTCGCCTTTTCACATAACAATTAAACGAAAAGTGTTGTGGCCCCATGATACCACATGAAGAGAAAAATAACAGCAGTGTATCGATTCCTTTGAAATGAAAACATTCTGTACAAAGCAGATTGAAGCGCAGACTTGCTGAGCGTCGTTAAGGAGGTGGAGGAGGGAGCGCATTGCTCACCTGGAAGCGTGTCTCATCTGAAATCCCATACTGCTCCAACGGGTCCTATCATAAGGATAAGGAGTCTTTATTGGTCAAATATACATTATAGCACAGTGAAATTCTTTTCTTCGCATACCCCAGCATGCTAGGAAGTTGGGGTCAGAGCGCAGGGTCAGCCACGATAGGGCGCCCCTGGAGCAGAGAGAGTTAAGGACCTTGCTCAAGGGGCCCAACAGTGGCAGCTTGGCAGTGCTAGGGCTTGAACCCCTGACCTTCCGATCAGTAACCCAGAGCCTTAACCGCCAAGCCACCACATAATAGTAATAATATATAAGCCATCATCAAGAACAAAACCAAACTGGACTCAGTAAAGCGACCTTTATGAAAGGCGCAATATATATTATTACTATTATTATTATATCATATGTTAATAAACACTTATTTGGAAAACTAAAAACTGGACATGGATATAACTGTATTTGGGGAATCAGTTGAATCACTGAGTGTTAGGGACTCGTCCTTTACCTTGCCAGTCAGTCGATGGATCTCAGATCGATAGAAGATGAGGTTCTTGCGCATAAACTCATAGCTGCGGGAGAAACAGATGTGGCAAATTGGAAACAGTATGTGACCAGCACGAAGTGTGGGCAAAAGGTAAAACAAACAAACAAAAATTTTTTTGCAAACCTGGCTTTTACAATAGCATCCATCCATTCCACGCATTGCTCCCGAGAATTACATTCAAACAGGTACTTTCTCTCGGCCTCATCTAGGAAAGCTGATGACAGAAAAAAGAAAATGCATGGAAGTGTGTGTGTGTGTGTGGAATAAAAGAAAAACTGGGAACAAAGGTCTGTTTGCTTAGAAAAGGTACAAGCCAAATCAAATACACCCATCTGCACATGCACCAAAGTATGTGGCATACATGATTATTTATCTTTCATCCATCCATCCATTTTCTACACCATTTATCCTACACAGGGTCGCCTGGAGCCTATCCCAGAGAAAAATGGGGCACAAGGTAAGGGACCCCCTGGACGTGGTGCCAACCTATCGCAGGACACAATTGCACACACGTTCACACACTATGGACAGTTTGGAAATGCTAATCAGCCTACAGCACATATCTCTGGACTGAGGAAGGAAACTGGAGTACACCTAGGAAACCCCCAAAGCACTGGGAGACCTTGCAATCTCCGTGCACACAGTGAGGAGGCGGGATTCAGACCCCCAACCCTGGAAGTGTGAAGCAAATATGCTAACCACTAAGCCACAGCGCTGTTAAATACACGAATATGAATAATGGTCAGACGGAGTTGATGAATTATCTAGTACAGCAGCTCTGACAGTCGCGCTTTATCATTTCTATTGTTACAACTTACACCGGCACTCATATGGCATAAACGGATTATTAAAAAGTATGCAACTGTCGACACGGTGAAGTTTTCCATAAGGAGATGTTTGTTTACGGAATTTATGGAAGGAAACGTCAGTGTCAAAACTTGTCAAAGACTGTAACATTATTTTTTCTGACACGTATTAGAGAGGGAAAAAAGAGATGCTGGTGAAGGAAACCACAGTTTATGTAAGCGATAACAGGAGCTAACTTGTTTCACAGACATTCCAGAACATTAAACTCATCGATAAACAGATTAAAAAGTATGATGTGTTCTTTTATTAATTAAATAGTAGCAGTCGTTAGCAAACGTCTGTAGTATAAGAGGAATAAAACACTTTGGGACGTGCCGGTGCTGTTGTGAAAATGGTCGGCTTCGGCGCTGTCACACCAGCCCATCGCTGTGTTTTATTACCAAAAGCTTTTCAAGGTATTGTTAAAAATAATTAAAACAATAATAATAATAACGATGCAGAATATTTTACTCACTGATGGAGAAGGCGAGATCATTTTCCCTTTCGACTCTACACTGCTCCAGAAGCAAAGCCCCAATTGGCTGCAAATACATACAATTCCCAGTATTATACGCATATTTGAAGCAAGTCAGAAGTTTGGGAAATAAAAGCAGTCCTACTAAAATAACACAGGAAGCTCAAATTGTCACCTCCTCCTCATAGGTGCGAAAGTAAAACAGGAAATTGACTATAAGCTTGACGAGTCTCTTCTTCATAACTACAAGAAAGAAAGAAAGAGTCGTTGTTATAAAACAAACAAACAAAGCAGATGTACAGTGCAGGAGGATATAGATAGAGAGATAGATCATATAAAACAGGCTTGTGTGAGCTCACATCTTACCGTCTCCTTTCTTCGGTCCCTTCATGCTCAGCTCGGCCGCTCTCTCTGACGGCTGGCGGCTCAGGAACACCAGCTCTTTCTCATTAAACCGCATTATAAGCTGTGTCTAGTTCTAACTTCCTAACAGCTCGCTAGCTAGATGATTAACACCACCATCCTGCTAATGTTAATGTTAGGATGATCTGATTTAACTTAACCCACTCAGTTTACAGGGCGATCTCCAGAGATGATCCTTCTCAGCTGGATTATTCCAGTTCATCCATTTTGCTCGCTATTCCACTGATTCAACCATCGCACATATTTCTCTATAAGCACGGATAATCCATTCTGCTCATAAAACTCTACTGTTTTCCTTTCCCCCCCCCCCTCGCTCGCTGACAGAATCTAAAACCGGCGCCTGGGAAAACTTCCACCCTGAGAGCACACGAGCCAACCCGAGTCTCCTGAATCCATGCCTGACTCAGACCACGCATGCGCAGAATGATCACGCACGCGTATCTGCGGCCGCGACCTCGTCTGCACTGCGCATGCGCACAATTTTCCCAAACGAAACCATTTTGATTGTAATTATTCTAAACAGTTTACGGTAATTGCAATCAAATTTTATTTATTTATTTTTATTTTTTTTTTGTCATTGCACTCGTGTAAGGAAACTTTGGAATTATTTTTTGCTAGATTTATAATTGATAATATTGTCCCCACTTTTTCTTTGTGCTTAGGAAATGCTTTATTTATGGAATTTATGGAAGGAGACTTCAGTGTCAAAACTTGTCAAAGACTGTAACGTTATTTTTTTCTGACATGAATTAGAGAGGGGGAAAAAAGAGATGCTGCTGAAGGAAACCATGGTTTATACAAGTGATAACAGGAGCTAACTTGTTTCACAGACATTCCAGAACATTAAACTCATCGATAAACTGATTAAAAAGTATGATGTGTTGTTCTTTTATTAATAAATAATAGCAATCGTTGGCAAACCAAACTGATGTAGTATAAGAGGAATAAAATACTCTGGGATTTATTTATTTTGTCATTGCACTCATGTAAGGAAACTTTGGAAGGATTTTTGCTAGATTTATAATTGATAATGTTTTATTTGGTCTTACTAATTTCCCCTCTAACAAAACATAAGAATAAAGAATATTATATTATTTAATTTAATTCTAATTTTCGCTAAATATCATATACATTAATTTAAATATAGTAAGCATTTGTTCACAAAAGTTTACAAGGCCGTTACAAGGGTGCCTAAAACAACGACAAACTGCAGCAGTACAAAAATAGAACAAAATAAAAAATAAGGAAAAAAGACAGCATTTTAATCGGATATTTTCTTAATAAAAACAGGAATAAAACACTACATGAGCCTTTAACATGGTTATATAAACTTAAGTGTTTTTGGTAATGTCCTTTTCATAGTCCTGCATGATTATCCTTTTTTTTTTTAAACAGTAAACTCGGATTGAAATCTCATTTATTCGATTTGTGTATAAGAAGCATATATTGAACAGATATTCCACTTTTTGTTTTGCATTAATATACCACATACAACATAATTTCTACGAGTTATTTCAAATTTTATTTTTGTTTAAATGTTTTCCTAAAAACGTTAATCAAATGTATCCAGATGTTTCTATGTCCTTTGAACGATTACAAAGTAATAATCAAGTAACACTTAAAAATGAGGTAAATACCACAACGTAACGGGAAAAAAATATCAACAGATCTGATCTTACTTTATTTAGGGTGATATAATTTGATGTTCCGGTTGTTCAATAAAGTTTTATATGTCAAAATAACAGGAACAGGAAACGCACCGTGTTGCGCCTGCGCATTGTGTAGGTTACGGCGGCAAGGCGCGAGGTGGACGTTGAGGTACCTAAAAAATAAATATTAACAAAAACTTATATAGATTTGTTATAATGTACCTATATAAATGTTTTTATTTTATTTAAAATAGGCGATTAAAGTTTATGTTTGGATATAATTTCCCGGAAATATGTAACGTTAACTGGCGGCTCTGGTTGAATAGAGGTTAGCTTGCTGCGATAGCCGATTAGCCGCAAACACAGCGCGTGAATCCAAACGCCTCCTAATTGAATATGTAGTGCACTAAATAGGGCGCAGGGAAGAAGATTATTTTCTCTTTGTAGAGCAGCTAGTGTGTAGGATTTTTTGTCGGATGGGGTTGAGTCCTTTCAAGTTTTGTATGTTTACCTGGTTGTCATCTTAGTTATGTTATTTTATACAAACTACTGTAACAATGCTACAAATAGTAGCACACAAATACTAGCATTGTTGATTTCCCCCCATATTGTATCATATTTGATCTAAAAACGGAGCAATTTTGATTCTTCTCGGGTCTTTACATTTTAAAAAAACCCAAACAAACAAAAAAGACCCCCCCACACAAACACACAATGTCCATACACTTCAGTTGAAACCAAAATGTCTAGTTGCTTTGTTTTTCCTCTGTATACAACAGTACGACCTTGTGTGTATACATGGTTTATTATGTTTCTCTTTGTGATTAATTTGTGTCTCTTGTGGTGAGCGCAGCACTGAGTGAGTTCTGACAGAGAGAAAGGCTCCAGTCTCCATTGGTGAATCCACTGCTCTGTAAAGATGGACTTCCAGCACAGAGCCGGTGGAAAAACCGGCAGTGGTGGGGTGGCTTCGGCCTCCGAGAGCAACCGGGACCGGCGAGAACGCCTGCGCCAACTCGCTTTAGAAACCATAGACATCAACAAGGACCCTTACTTCATGAAGAACCATTTGGGCTCTTACGAATGCAAGCTGTGTCTCACACTTCATAATAATGAGGTATGATTAGAAAAACTAAATTTATTAATCTACTTTATTACCCATGTTGTCATCCATATTTACTTGATTCTGGACTTTTTCTTTAGGGGAGTTATCTGGCTCACACACAGGGAAAGAAGCACCAGACTAACTTGTAAGTGTACAAATAGCATCTCAGTGTTTACCTATGAAACTTATTTTCCAATAGGAGCACATTGTGTTTTATTCCTCATATACCATAGCAATTTGCCTTTTTTATATATACTTTTCTAGTTACATTAATGGTTGTTAATAAAAAAAATGATGTTATTTTCTGTTATCGTATGTCTTATAACAACTATAAACTCTACACTCTCTCTTTTTTTCTCTCAAATTAATAAGACACAAAAAAAAGTCATGTTACCGAGAAACCGGAAAGCTCAAAAAAAAAAAAGCTCAAAGCTCCTCCGTCCTGAAGACTTTCCTGTGGTGGAAAACATTCTGTTAGATACCGCTGACACTGGAGACTCCTTCCATAAATGTTAATCCTCACTGAAAACTTCTCCATATTAACAGTTGTTTTCCTTAGTTAAATAACAGCACTTTTAATAGCCTTAAATTATTGTGGCGTGTCTGCCATATAAGCCCCTCTTAAGGAGTTGCTACTGTAAAAATGAAACTTGAGTGCATTAAACTGGCAGAGCTGCTGTTATAGAAAATTAATCAACACCATCTGAACGATCGGATGGAATTCATCAGCGCTGTGGTACAAGATATAATATGGATAATATCATGAATTACATCACAGTATACTTTTCTTATATATTGTATGCATCACCTGTACTTTTCAAACACAGAACAATTGTTACTAACAGTTTATGCATATTAAAATCTACACACACTTTCACTCATTAGTTCTTGCATACATTTGTCTCTCGCTCCATCTCTTATTTATTTATTTATTTATTTACTTACTTACTTACTTACTACCCTTAACCCTGTTTATTTTTCCTCTCCTAGAGCACGAAGAGCAGCTAAAGAGGCCAAAGAGGCTCCAGCCCAACCAGCGCCTGAGAAAGTAAAGGTGGAAGTGAAGAAGTTTGTAAAGATCGGGCGACCAGGTTACAAAGGTACCAGCCCAGACCGCTGTAATTGTAATTGATGCAGTATAAAATGTGTTTGTTGTCACTAGACAAAAACATTTTGTTCATTCTATTTTTTTCTTCCCTTGTTGACAGTAACGAAACAGAGGGATCCAGAGATTGGTCAGCAGAGTCTGCTCTTTCAGGTACTATAATTGGTACTTCAGTCTACTTTGAAAAACAAACCTGGTACAAAGTGTTAGTTCTGACACTGATGCACATTGTGCTGTGTTTTTTTTTTGTTTTGTTTTTTTCTTCTCTCTCTCTCTCTCTCTCTCTCTCTCTCTCTAGATTGACTATCCTGAGATTGCAGAGGGAATTGGACCCAGACACCGCTTCATGTCTGCGTATGAGCAACGTATTGAGCCTCCAGACCGTCGCTGGCAGTATCTGCTTCTGGCAGCTGAGCCCTACGAAACTATTGCATTTAAGGTCTATTTTCAGTCACTAATATTCCCTTTAGTCAATAATCATTATTAAATGATTTTCATAATGTAGGAATGATGTCAGAACATGGCCTTTCATAATACAGTACATGGCCAAATGTACCAAAAATAACTACATTTGTGGACACACCCATCACATCCATATTTGGTTCTCCCCCAAATTGTTGCCACAAAGTCGAAAACACACAATTGTATAGAATTTGTTTGTATGCTGTAGCTTTATAGTTTCCCTTCACTGGAACTAAGAGGCCCAAACCTGTTCCCCTTGCACAAAGTGAGCTCCCAGACATAGTTTGTCAAGGTTGGTGTGGAAGAATTCCGAGTGTCCTGCACAGAGCCCTGACCTCAACCTTACTGAACACCTTTGGGATGAACTGGAACACCTCACCAATCCTCTTGTGACTGAATGATCACAAATCGCCAGAGCTACACTCCAAAATCTAGTGGAAAGCCTTCCCAGATGAGTGGAGGTGGTTGTTATTACAGCAGAGCAGAAATAAATCTGGAATGAGATTTTAATAAAGCACATATGAGTGTGATGGTCAGATGTCCACAAACTTTTGGCCATATAGTGTATGTTTAAAGGTATATTATTGGATTTGTGAGGCTGCTATCTTGATGTATTGATTAAGGTTGGATGATTGGGTGATGTACTAAGCTATCAGTGCTGTTCAGCATGTAATCAGCGCTATTCCCTGACACACAGTGATCACTCATTTTTGGAAAGAAAAAAAAGAGAAAATTCTAGAGAGGCATGATTTTCTTCTCGTAATCTTGTATATGAAGCTAATATTACCCAAAATAATGTTTATGGTTTATTTATATTTGTTTGTTCTACAAATAAGAAAAAATGACAGCTGTGTAACAGAAATGCATTTTAATTATAAATTATACGTACAAATTATTTAGCAAAGGGTGAACAGGCGACTTAAATAAATTCTTTAAAATCATCACATGAGAGTGGTGGGGGGGGATAGGCTATATAATGAACTTATTCATGAGATATTTATCTATAGATGAAAATTGTTCTTAAATTGAACTGCAACTGATTAGATGTTACCACAATTGATTTTTTAACAAAAGAATATAGTTATTATTTTAGATATCAATCAATCCTACATCTTGATCATATCACTGCAGTTGCTTTCTTGTACATTGGATAATAATAATAATAATAATAATAATAATAATAATGCTTTCTTTCTTTGTATGCTTCAGGTCCCGAGCAGAGAGATAGACAAATCAGAAAGTCGCTTCTGGACTCACTGGAACAGAGAAACGAAACAAGTAAGAGTTGGGCAGTGTTTGTTCTCTACCAGAGCTGACACTAATTCTCTTTCAGTTCCATTTGGTTCCTCTTTGTGCATAAATAAAGTTGATCAAATTCAAAGTGTAATGTTTTAGCCCTGCTTAGTGTTCCACAAATATGACCTGCTTTTCCTGTTTTTCCCCCTCTAGTTTTTCCTTCAGTTCCATTTTAAAATGGAGAAGCTTCTGCCTCAGCCTGGCGGACAGGCAGCTCCTGCCACCATCAAGCGCCCGCCTCCTCTGATGACCGGCCTCGGTGCTCGACCACCCAATGATGCCATGCCCCCACCACCACCTGGAGGAATTCCAGGGATGCCCCCTCCTCCACCTCACGCCCCTCCACAGATGTCCCATGCCTCTGGCATGCCTCCCCCTGGTGCTCTGCCACCCCACCTGCGTCCACCGTTACCTGCTGATGGACCACCAAGCAACTGAGTATGACGCTTAGGAGTTTTTATCGGATTTGAGAGGATTTTGTTGCAGGTTTCTGTGAACTTCCTGAATCGGTCTGATTTTTGTATATAAGAACAGTGGGTGTGCATACATCAGGTGTGTTGGTTATTGTTGGTATTTGTATAACTGCATTCCTGCTCAGAGTAGCGCAGCCTCCTGTTGGATGGCTTGATCTTCAAGCTCTACTCTACAGTTTAAAGTATTTTCTTTGTTTATTGATATTTCTGATGTGAAACCATCTCAGCCACCTCACCCTAACATCAACAAATTGTTTTTAGCTTTTTTTTTTAAATTTTATTATTATTTTTTTTAAACGATTATTAAAATCTTATAGTGGTTCATGTTTTCTCAAGTGCTGCTGTTTTTGTTTGGTCTGACTGTTGTGGGTTGCACTCTTGTTGCTGTGTATCTAACACACCCGAGGATAATGTTCAAAAAGTCATAAATGTACTTACAGTCCTGCATCTGATATAAACATTATGGTAAATGGTCTGAACTTATATAGTGCTATTTTAACCTTTGTGGTTCGAAAGCACTTTACACTGGTTCTCATTCACACACACTCACACCAATGGTAGCAGAGCTGCTATGCAAGGCTCTAGCTTGCCATCGGGAGCAACTTGGGGTTCAGTGTCTTGCCCAGGAACACTTAGGCATGCGGAGACATGTGGGCCGGGAATCGAACCACCAACCCTACGATTAGTGGACAACCCGCTCTACCACGCTTTACCGGGCAGCAGTAGATAAATGATATATGCCACTGAAATAGCTTTCATTTAAAATAATTTGATTGTAATATCTTGAAGGCTGGTTTCATTAAGATGTACAGTAGATGTAATAAAAAGAAATTAGGTTCTGACAAAATCCAATATGATTATAAATACCCTATTTAAAATGTACTCAGAATCTGACACAAAGTTAGTTTTTGACACTTGGGATGCAGTGGCGTGAAAAGTGAATAATGCAAGCAATCAATATAGATATTGTCTAGCAGGATTTATAGGTTTATGAAAAGATTAAATATGAGTTATAATTGATGCACTGCTTTAGAACTGCTATTTTGTACATTTATTTAGTACACAAAATAATGTGTTTTTTATAACATGGAATAGCTAATGCATTATTATACAACAAACAAATCTTAATGCAGCTACGTGATTAATAAATATTGCCTAAAAACTAATAATAGGTGAGTCAGTAGTGCTATATTCATGTTCTCTATCTGTCCATGTGGATTTCCTCTGGGTTCTCTAGTTTTCTTCCACCTCCCAAAAAACATAACGGTAGCAGAATTGTCTGTTATATTGCTCCTAGGTGTGTGTGAGAGAGAAAATGAGTCCTGTGATGGAATGTATTCTTGCCTTGCATCTAGTGTTCCTGAGATTGCTTTGGATCCACGGCGACCCTGACCAGGATAACGCAGTTACTGAAGATAAATGAATCGAAAACGATCATGTCCTAAAAACAAAGCTTGTTCTAAGATTAACTGTTTATTTTCCATACAGTTTATTTATACAATGTTCCCAATCTACAAAATAATAACTAAATAGCTAATGTTTTTTATTTTTATTTTTTATGCAACCTAGTGAAAATTTCATTGCATTGCAAATAGATGTATTATTGGAAACATGTATTTTTCTATTCATTTATTATTGAATTTTTAAAATTTTTTTTTTTTTTTACATCTGCATATCTGCTCATTTTTAAAAGACCAAAAGCTTTTCAGCTTCTTGATCGTCTGAAGGTCAGCGAAGTAAAGAATTCTACCATACAATCACTATAGAGCTACATCATAAAAATTAAAAAACAAAACAAAACAAAAAATCAGACCAACTCAAATTAAGAGCTCATGTCTTCTTGAGGAACCTTTCATTTCACACTTAAGACATCACCTTAAAATGAAAAAAAAGTTCCCTCTCCTAATTCCTCTAGTTTTACCAGTAATCTACAGCCAGTGAAATAATAAGTACACCCCATGGAAAAAAAAAAAGTTTGGACAAGCAACCATTTGATCCTCTTTGAAACAGTGCCTATTAATAAAGTTGATACACTATCAAATGGCATAAAATTAAAATTTACTATTTAAATTTAAATAAAGTTTTGTAGTAATTTTCACAATTAACCAACAAAAAACATCCGTCACATGGAAAAAGTAAGCACCCCTACATTTATCACACGTTCAAATCCACAAAATTACAATCAAGATTTTCAAGAGTGTGTGTCGGTGATTAGAACCTGCTTAGGGAGTGCAGGTGGAAGTGGTCTTATTTATAACCCTCTCATATCTAGTGTCTGGTGTTCCCTTTGCTATTGAGGTGTGTGGTGTCATCATGCCAAGATCTAAAAAGTTCTGTAAGGATTTCAGAAAAAAATGTTGTGGATGCCTATGAGTCTGGCAAGGGATTTAAAAAGATCTCCAAATTATTTGAAATACATCATTCCACTGTAAGGAAAATAATCTACAAATGGTGCAGATTTCAAACAACTGCCAATTTGTCCAGGACTGGCCATCCCAGCAAATTCAGCTCAGACCATCTGATGTGAAAAGAAGACTCCAAGAACCCCAAAATTTCATCAGAGGGTCTGCTAGTCTTGAAAGTCTTGAAACTGATGGTGTAAAAGTGCATGCTTCTACAATCAGAAAGAGATTGCACAAATATGACCTGCATGAGAGGCGTGCCAGGAAAAAGTTGTCTGGACCTTTGCTGTCTAAAAAGAACATTAAAACAAGACTACAGTTTACCAATGAGCATATAGGCAAAGACCAGGCTTTTTGGAATAATGTGCTCTGGACAGATGAATCAAAGATAGAGTTGTTTGGCCGCAGTAACAGCAGACATGTTTGGTGCAGACCAAAGACAGCTTTTTAGGAGAAGCACCTCATACCAACTGTGAAGTACTGTGGTGGAAATGTTATGGTTTAGTGTTGCTTCACTGCCTCAGGGACTGAACAACTTGCATTCATTGATTCAACTAGGAATTCTGTGTCATATCAAAGAGTATTTGAAGATAACATGAAGCCATCTGTCCAAAAGTTGAACTTGAACCGAAAGTGGACCTTTCAACAGGGTAATCATCCTAAGCACACTAGCAAATCCAGCAAGGAATGGCTCAAAAAGAAGAAATGGAGGGTTATGGAATGGCCTAGTCAAAGCCTGGATTTGAATCCAATTGAAATGTTGTGGGAGTATTTGAAATGGCCAGTACATGCAAGAAAACCCTCAAACATCTTGCAAATAATAGAATATTGCATGGAAGAGTGTTCAAAAAGTCCAGCAAGCTGATGTCAGAGACTGGTAGACAATTATGCAAAACGTCTACAAAAAATTATTTCTGCTAAAGGGGGCAGTAGCTTCTGAGGCCAAGGGTGTACATACTTTTTATGTGGAAAAAGATCACATCTGTTGTACAAATTATTGAAAAAGCTATTTTTCCTTGTGGTTTTGTTCAAGTATATCAATTTTATTAATTTGTTTGCTTGTCCAAATATGTCAAAAAAGCCATCAATTTCCATGGGTGTTCTTAATTTTTCACATGACTGTACCTCACCCTCTTCACTGCTTTCTATATAGCAGCACTTTATCTTTTCCTTCCATTTCTAATTAGCTTTCTTCTTGCTCTCCTTCACTGTATTTTTTTATCATTTTCTTTTCCTTTTCCGCCCTCTCTTCTTCTTCCATCTTCTTCTCTCTGAGACTCTTCACTTTCTCTCTTTGTATCTTCAGCGTTCTCTCGACTCTTCTTTTTGTCCTGTCTTGCTTTATCTCTCCGTGCTTTAAATCTGCCCTCCCTTCCCTTCAGAAGTTTCCTGTCTGGTATGGCTTTGTGTCTGAGACCTCCAGTAGCTTTTTCTCGAGTCACCTTCCTTGACTTGCCTCGTCTGCTTCCTTCTTCGTCGTCATTATCTTCATCGTCACTCACCCACCAGAAAAATGTGTCCCACAGAGATGTCTCTGGCTGAACGTTAAGAACAAAAAGATGATCACCACATAAAGCCTATATACATTTTATAATATATAATTATATAGCTTGTTTTTTTCAATTAAATAATCTGACACTCATTTGTAAAGCCTTTCAGCTCTGAGTTTTATTTTATTTCATATAATAAATGTGTCAAATAAATGTGTCCATTTGTATAGATGAAACACCTACAGGACTTTTAAGTCTAGTTAAGTGTTGCTGCCATAATCGGCTCACGTAAGCATTGTGTATATTATATTATAAACTAACAAGCAAAGGATTCATATTTATTGATGCCAGTACAACCACTTTGGGAAATGAAGAACCCATGAGGAACCCTTTTTCTAAGAGTGTAGCTCAGTGGTTAAGGTTCTGATTTAATGACTGGTACTTAACCCTCAAGTGCAACTCTTCTAAAACATTTATTGTAATGGAGGTGACATGAAAGAGGTGATTGTGAAACATGACAACCTTAAGAATCTAAGTCAAACTGTGCAAATGTGAAATTGCTTCTTTGGTGTTTTTGGTTTTGTATGCTTGTGAGTCCTCTTCCAAAT
>JANDJT010000103.1:17688136-17704282 GCA_024331685.1 Stegophilus panzeri
TATATAAAACATTATATTTGTGTGTGTTTGTGTTGCTCAATGTTCATATTTCCATTTGTTTCATGCACTACCAATAAATGATTTGCAATAGAGTGACATATTTTCTGGAGTTGTGCTTGGAGAGTAAAGAAAAATGCTTTGTTGTCCCTTTTTTTTTGCCATTAATTCACTAGTCTAGAAATAATTTTTTAACCATATACAAGGAATTTTAAGATGTTTAATGAGTTTGTATTAAATAAGCTTTAGACGCATGTTTTCTTTTTTGTAAACCAAATGAAGGTCACTCTGACTTCATGTGTGGCTATAGACAAAAGTATGAAGAGAATTGTACCTCAGGTGCTGGTAAGCGATATTTCCTCACTGCAGTGTGCCTGACGTTAAGCACAGAACCTATGGGCTCTAGATCTCTCCCATCTTTGCGACCTCGTAGAAACTCTAAGAAAAAGAACAACACTCATTGCCATTGTCAATTGTCATACATATATGTATAATAGATTAGTTCCCAGCAGTTTGGTGGTTTACTAGTGAGGGAAAATGTATTTTTGAGAGCAATGTTGGAATGAAGTCTTTATTTGTCAGTGTGGAAAGAAATCTGATTACAAAAACAGTGAGCAAAAAGAGACACAACCGTGCCATGTAACAAGAACTAAAACAAATATGAGAAGTAAAAGGGATTTGTAAGCACAGTGTAAACACATTGCACTCACCGTGTAGCCTTTGACACCCTGAGGAGAGGACCAGAATAGTGATGGCTATGAAAAGGCAGCGGTTAAGCGTCACTCCCTCCCATGGTGCCTCGATCTGGGCCACGTTCTGAACAGACAGTGACTTTCGCACTGACACTGTGAACAAGAGGTGGCAAGGAGACGTGTCATTAAAAAATGAGATGATTGGTATATGTATAATAGTATTACTGGGATGGCAAAAAAAATTAAAAGAATGAAGGTATAAATAGTTTGACGAAAAATAAGACTGAAAAATTGTTAAAGGAAACCTAGTACAGGGATCTAGAAAATTCAGAATTCAGGATGAAAACTAAACACAAATGTATTCTTGTATAGTCGACTTTATCCAGAACTCTCATAGTAGGTCCATGAAGTATAGCGAGTGTCTTTAAAAAAATAAAATAAAAATTTTGCTACAATGAGTTATGTTTATTAATGAGCTCTTATAGTTATTAATCTGTTAGATTGGTTGAATTGAATGGGTTTAATCCAAACTTCAGTAACTCATACCATAAATGCCAATTTGGACCTAATATGTTCTTTTGGTGGAAAAGGTCAAGAATAAAAAGCTATTCTGGTTCCAATCTTCTTCTTCTTTTATTTGCTCCCATTAGGGGATGCCACAGCGGATCATCAGTCTCCATTATGGAAATCCAGGTTTTATGATCCAGATATTTTGATTTGGCACAGATCTTATGTCAGATGCCCTTCCTGACACAACCCTCCGATTTATCCGGGCTTGGGACTGACATTGAGAGTGCCGGTCACCCCAATGGCTGGGTTTGGTGCCCAGTGGGGGCTCAAACCCACAGTCATGAGATTAAAAGTCTCCTGCTCTACTGGCTGAGCTAGCCAGGCACCTATTCTAGCTCCAATCAATAGCCAAAATATTATGGCACACATTTTATTAATCAACATATTATTTGAATAGTTGGATTACATTCTTAAAATAAATCTGTAGTGAGACTGAGGTGCCCCTGGTTTGAAAAAGTTTGACAACCCCTGCTCTGTAGAAAGAAAGATGTCCAAGAACAAAGTTGGTTATCAGTGTATTAGCAAATGTCCATTGCATCATCCTAAGTAGCTAAAAAAAACCCTTCTAGTTTTCATGCATTATTAGCTTTATAAAGTTAAATGCCCTACCGCCTCTTGTGACTGGAGCCTCACGAGGTGGAGACTTTGGGATCTGCTGGATGACTAGAGGTTCCTGTAGTGAGCAGATATGATCATGAATTCAAAAGAATACTGGTGGATTTTATCACTACTACATTCAAAATGCTTCTGTAGGAAACTAATCTTTCATTATCAGGATGCTTTTCTGTCCATGTAGAATGTAGCTTAGAATTTAGAGTAGGGGCAGGCATGTCTCAGCAGTCAGGACTAGTTCAGAGAGAAATCACATTACACCAAATAACTCAATTCCCCAAGAAAAGATTGAAACCCCAAATCCATTCTGTAATATACACAGACCAGCTGATTTGATTTAGGACACTGTGTTACGCATTGCAACCTATAAAATGAGCAAAACATCACACTGTAATGTCTAGCTTAAACAGAGTTCAAAATTCGAACAAAATTCTAAATTCTTCCTACTATTTTACAAATATTTTAAAATCATTATATAGCTTGTTTAAAAAAAAAGGCCATGTATTTATAGGCCATCTCTCCCACACTACTACCTGCAATCACACATCTTTAACACATCCCTCTCCAACGGCACCTTCCCTAACTTGTTTAAGCAGGCCCGAGTTACCCCACTGCTTAAAAAAAAACAACACTACTTACTGTAACTGCTGCTGTTGACAACAACAGACCTATCACCTTCCTCTCTTTTCTGTCCAAAACCCTTGAAAGAGCTGATCCTCCTGTCAATTAGGCATTAGGTATGGCTCTGTGCTGGGTGGAATCCTATCTCTCGGGCAGATCCTTCAAGGTATCATGGAGGGGAGGGGTGACTGAATCTCAGCAACTCACAACTGGGGTTCCCCAGGGGTCAGTTCTGGGTCTACTGCTCTTTTCTCCTTATACTACATCTCTGGGGCAAGTGATGAGGCTTCTCATATCACTGGTATGCTGATGACACTTTATTTGTCCTTCCAGCCTGAAGATCCATTGATCTCAGCATGTATCTCTGTCTACCTGCCTGACATCTCAGACTGGGTGAAGGAACGCCACCTTAAGCTCATCTTGGCAAAAATGGAGTTTCTCGTCATCCCTGCCTGTCCCTCAGTCAACCACAACCTCACTGTACAGCTAGGCTCAGCCACACTCAAGCTACCAGGACAGCCATCAATCTTGGGGTGATGTTCGATGACCACTTGAACATTACAGACCACATTTCAACATCTGCACAATCCTGTAAGTTCATTCTGTATAACATTAAAAAAAAATCAGACTCTGTCTCACTGATCATGCCACACAACTACTAGTCCAGGCTCTTGTTATCTCAAAACTGGACTACTGCAAAATATTTGTGATATATTTGTTGGCTAAATTCACCTAGTATCTCAAGTAAAAAAATGAAAGAGACACCAAACAAATCCTCACTTTTCACCTACATTTGACATGAGGATAAATTAGGAAAGCTTTATTTATTTTTTTTCTGTGATAGTGACCAGAACATTGTTCATTTCACATCTTTTCTGTTAGCATGCAAACATTCACAGTGACACCCACTCACATTCACCTCTCTCACCCTTCTTTGTGGATACATTTCTGAAAAAGATGGGAAAAGTCATACTATGAAGAAGTGAAAGGAAGATGCAGAAAAGGAAGTGGGCTAACTTTAAAGTGTTAGTCATGCTAGCTGGTGTCATATTACTATTGCTCTGTGACTATGCTTCAGTATGTGTTCAGTGTTGGTCATGGCCACTGTGGTGTATAATTAGACACACAGGTGGTTTTAGGACCTTAAATATAACTGTTGCTTTAAAGAGTGAGAAGACAAGCAGCATTGTTTCCCTTTAACTCCTCAGGACAAGTCCACTTTCCTGCTTAAAGGTTTGACAGGAATTCAAGGCTAGGTTACAATGCTTCTGTTTGCTTCAGGTATTAAAGACATATTTAACATTTACTATGCAGTGCTAAGTTTTTAGTAGTGGTCTGTAGAGAAAAGATCTAGCGGATGCTTGGGGTAAATGAGTACCAGGCCGACGAGATTGTCTGGGATGTTTTGGTTGAGGAACATCCTGTTGTGTTGCCTCAAGCTCTTCCTCAAATGTCTCAAATGTGCTCTCGTCCATTCTGTGATTGATAAACTGAGAGAGAGAGAGAGAGAGAAAGAGAGAGGGAGAGAGAGAGAGATGTTTGTAGTTAATTTTGTTAAAGAGCACAAGTTTAGACAGATGTCAAATCACTTACCCACAAAACAAAGCAGGTGAGGTCCAAGTCAAGTACAAAGACTGTATGATGCTAAACAAATTGAGTCAAATCCAGAAAGGGAAATAACTGATGTGTGTGTGATGGCCTGGGAAAACCCTTCATATGGTGAAAGTGTGACATTACTACTATATGAAAACTAGGTTTTGCTGAAGTGAAAAGTGTTTCTCTATTACATGTATAGTTATAGCATTTTAAAAATCTTCTTACATCACATACATTTTGACAGCTGGTATCTGATTACAAATGGATTGATTAGGCTTGTGTTTGTTTTGCTAACGCATGCAAAAAACCTAAACTTAATCAAAGCTTAACACTCAGTGTGTGAGTAATTCCCACTTAGCTAGTAAGGTTTTTCACAATTCAGCCACAGTGACATCCAGTATATTTTCACAGAATGCCAAACATACTTATTAGGGGAACTCTGGCAACTGTAATGAATTTTTGCTGAGTTTTTACACTGTATAGTCTTGCGTACCGTTATGTGTTGCACCATGGTCAAGGAAAAATGACATTTCGTTCCAGTGTATATAAGCTATATAAAGGAATGACAATAAAAACCCATTTGACTTGAATTGCAGTAGGTATCATTAGTATTGTTGGGGTCATGCTGTTTTAATGCTGAAGAAAGACTGGTTAATCACGTTACACATCCATAACTTTCATGTCTTGCAACTTCCCTCTTTTATCTGGCTTGAAATTATGTCATGAAAACCTTAAGTCAGGTTTAAATTCAAGAGTTCAGTACTCAGTGCTATTTTTTCACCTTTATGTCATATTCTGGTCATACATTATGATCAAACTAAATTTACTCTTCAAAATCACACAGTTTTAACATCTGCCGATTAATATTAGTATTTTGTAAAAAGATACAATCATTTTGAAGATAAAAAGTTACTGGTTTAAAACATCATATAAAAATTTCAGGTAAATTTTGAGCAGCATTTTAAGCAAATCCAGTAAAATATTCCACGTTGTTGTTTACATACATTAATAGCAAGAAACGTAAGACTGTGTACAGGGTGGGCAATATGGCAAAAATATCATATCATGGTATTAGAAGATATTTTCACAATACAAATATGTTAAGATAGTTCTTTTGGATGAGGTTAAACTTGGAACACACAACAACAACCATTTAAAAAGGAACAAAGCAGAAAATGTTAACATCCAATCAGCTTCTTTCTCTGAGTTACAATGGAGTTGGTCATTATTGTAAAAGTCCTGACAACCACAATACTCTCTGAAAAGTGTTATAAGAATTTATAAGTAATTACAATATCGATCATACCGATCACCCCTTTATATATTACAAATACTCATCTCAAACCATTTCATAATTTAAAAAAAAAAAAAATCTTACTTTGTTACATACTTCAGATTCATAGTTTTATATCTAGGTTTTTATGGTCAACACATGAACAAACCACACAATGGTGTAGTTCCTGAAATAGGACTATTGTCTCTATACACTCAGAATTCCACACAACGATAAAAGAACATCTCATTCTGGCCCACATTATGAGGAACCTTTGCCCTTTCCAGAAGCACATAAGACTTACCTGACTAGACATGAGGAGGAGTCACCAAGGAGGAACGGTCACCAAAGGCTTTAGAGTCATGGTCCTTCTGAGGGACATACATGTACCCACACACTCAAACACACTCGCTCACACGTCTGACAGCCAAGAACAGGTGCAAAGGCATGAAAAAGCCAAAAGCCCAGAGGGTCAGGCTATAGAGGGTGGCTGCTAATGCATACCACAGTGCTTCCTGATGCCAGAATAACCAGCATAGAGGGAATGGGCTACAGCCAACGATGATGCCAAACAGATAGAAATAACCTGCGTAAGCCACATGTACAGATTTTAGTTTGACAAAGTCACATACACACTCAATCAATTCCAGAATCACAGGCACCTTTCAAGGGAAAAAAAATATGATTGTATGAAATAAACATTATATATAATGAGTTGAATTTGTGACATCATTTCAACATTTCAAGATTTCCTTTCCTCTAACCTTTAACACAAGGTTTCAAAATCTTTTTTTTTTGTTGTAAGAACCTCATATTCTAAATAATATTATTTTCTCTCAAGACATGCCTCAAACCTTAGCTTTTTATCTTTAAAAAATGCATTTCTAACTGCTCTCAGTCACCAGAAAATCAGATAATAGTTGCACATATATAAAATCTCTTTGTTATCCATCAATTCAGAAAACTGATCACAGAATATTCAATTGATTTCCAACATAAAATAATAATCAGTAAAACATTATTTCCACTGTTCCACTAGGGGTTGCTGCATCACCACTCGCCTTCCTGCTATGGCGCTTGCAAGCTGACAAAAGTATTTGAAAATTAATTTTCATCCATCCATTTTATGTACCAATTATCTTTCACAGGTTTGTGAAACTCTGGAGCCTATCCCAGGGAACACAGTCACACACCCATTCCATCCATCCATCCATCCATCCATTTTCTGTACCACTTATCCTTACAGGGTCACGGGGAACCTGGAGCCTATCCCAGGAGGCATGAGGCAAAGGGCAGTGGCCACAGTGGATGGGGTGCCAATCCATAGCAAGGCACAATCACACACACATTCACACACCCATTCATACACTATGGACACTTTTTTGGACATCCCAATCAGCCTACAATGCATGTCTTTGGACTGGGGGAGGAAACCGGAGTACCCTGAGGAAATCCCTGAAGCACGGGGGGAACATGCAAACTCCGTGCTCACAGGGCAGAGGCAGGAATCGAAGCTCTGACCCTGACGGTGGGAGGCAAACATGCTAACCACTAAGCCACATTAATACATTTCTTTTTTTCTTAGTTGCACTTAATACATGTAATAATTTTTTGAAGAAATTTTTTTTTTTGTTCTGAACTTGCTAGGGGTAAGATTTTCTTCCAAGCTCCATATCCTGCTCATAAGTTGTTTCACATTAAGCTCAACATTATCACAATATGCAGTGCCATTTATAACCAGTAGAGAGCATAACAACTCTGCAATTTCAGCTAGCATTTGTGACGGACTCTTTGGTTGCATCAGGTAATGAAAATGTACAAAAACGGATATGTATACCCACTGCTAAAAATATGGTTTTTAACTGTGAATATGAATTGATTGCAGTGAGTGTATCTTGGAACAAAAGCCATTTCTACACTAGTCCAGTTCTACAGGGTGTCCCAAAAATCTCCACACATAGGAGAAATTAACACTTTTTATCATAATGTCTAAAAAAAAAAAAAAAAAATGTCCACATTGTTTTGGTTTTTTTTTTCCAGATAGACTTTAAGAACGCCTTTGACAAAAGAAGAACATATTGAAATCATTCTCATGGCTGGATCAGGAAGCTGTCACAAGGTTGCGATGGATTTTTAACAGGAAACATGGCGAGCACATCACACACGACTCTGTTACCAAACTTATTAACAAATTCAAAAAGACTGGAAGTGTTGCGGACCGACCGAGAAGTGGACTTTCACGAACAACCACTGACAGAGGCACAACTGACATGGTGCTAGCATACAGAGTTCCCTATATATGGAGACTTTTGGGACACCCTGCAGTCTGTTTATAGCACAGCCTAGTTCAGTTTGAATATTAATGTTGATTTTATGAAGATATTTTCTGGTGAAACAGAAAGAGTAGACAATTTCTAATCTCAAAGCAGCCTCTGTAGTCTATAAATTCATGAGATGACTGGGTAGCATTACTTGCTCGACATAAACGCTCGGTTTTTTGTTTTTCTAAAATGAGCCCTGCAGGATAAAAGGCACCTTTTGCTTTTTTTTGCTCTGCCACATGGGGATTGTGTCTAATTTACTGACCTTTAGTGATATACTTTGTTCTCTTGTGGCCTGGTTGTGATGTTTGATGAAGGAAAAACTTTCTGTTATGAATAAGACATAAATATAACAAATAATAATATGTATAGTATAATGTCCTTATGTAAGTTTGGTTGGAATATATAGAGAACGGATAATGTACAGTTGGCTAAGGCTCAGTTTGATCGCAGGTTCTACATCTATCTTGTCCAAGGTTGGAGAGGCGTCCTCTCCTTTACACATTGTCCTGTGCTCTACTGAAGCCAAGGCTGCATGTGACCTGAAACTCATCTTAAGGCATTTTGTCCTTACTGTAGCTGCCTGCGAGAGCTTGGCATTGGCTAAGAAAGTGGGCTAATGTAGCCATGGGCATCCCAGTGCTCTATAAACCAAACACCAAAGGAGCAATGGTGCTACATCCTACAGCATCCCATATGAGGAATGAGGTTCTGCTTGCTTTCACTTGCTCTGTATAGTATAAAGGACACAGAACGGAGAAGAACTCAGTGAAGGACATAATCAGCTATAAAGTTTCAGTGGCAAGGGTAAGGATATGAGAACGTTTAAGAAAGTGTCCAGAATGAATATGGGTAATTGTTAGCATGCTGTTTACTCTAAGAGCCACCTACTGATCATGAGTGTGTGGATCACCGTCGGTTGTTTGGCTGTTGAGAAGAATTGCAATGATTCGGTTCATCGGTAACAGTGACGCTTAGCTGGATGAAAAATGGTTCTTGAGTCCTGTTGGTAGGCTAATCACACCGGGCTGGGTGGAGAGAAGTGGAAACACTTGTGACATTCACAGTTGCTGACTGAACTTCCAACAGCAGGTAACGAGCCAAGTGTGTGTCAACTTAAATGTGTGTGGATGAGAATGTATTAATCAAATACAGTGCTCACTATTCCAGGAAAAGAGGATAAATAGACACAGTGTCAGCTGCACGAAAAGGTGTCAGATCATCATACCTGATGTGTAGCAATTATTTCTATGAACACACCAATATGCACTAGCTGTCTGTTACATGAAAATAATCATCAACAGGGTGGTATGCTTACCTCCCAAAACAGCATGTCCTGAAATGTTTTACAACAACAATTTGCCAATGGTTGCTATTTTTTATTTATTAAAGAACAACACATCATAAGATTTATAGTAACATTTAATGTTGTGGAACATCCACAAAACAAGTTCCTGTTATCGCTTATTATAGCAACTGTAAGTCATCATTTCTCACTTTCTTTTGATGTTTTTTTGAGGAAAGAACCAGCAGCGTGCTACAAACCCCAACCACAAAACACAACATCCTCTAACCTGAAGACTTTCCTGTGGTGGAAAACTAAAAGTTACAGCTTTTTTTCCTTTCAGAACAATTCACCTTATCAGAAAGAAATATTTGATCAATTATCCATTAATTCATTGTAATTCATATTTCGCTACTACTCTTTCCTTCTCATAACAATAGCTATGCCTCTTGCTGATAATGCAATATACCAAACAGCTAATGTTGAAAAAAAAAAAAAAGAAAATGATTTTAGTCACAGTAGTCACATTGGATATTATAGCTATTAAAGTGATTACAGTAAATGATTGTGCAGTAGTGTTTATGCCTGATCCCTAGAGATCCCTTCAGGATACACAGTGAATCAACATACATATACAGTATATTTATTCATCCTCGGTAACCTCTTTTAGTTGTAGTGTGTATTCTATATAAAAACAAAGATCAGTTGTTATGCTATAACATGCTGTTCTGAGCTGAACTAACAGAGTCTGGCTTAATCTCATTCTCTTTTCCACACTGCAGTATAACAGCAGGGCTTTGATTTTCTTTTAAGCGAATGTTGCTCACTCAGCCACTGTGTACACAATTAAAGCATCTAGAGGAACCTCACAGGCAGGGGCAGCAGTGTAAACCTGGGGCCTCGTGATAGGTTAATGCACTAGATACTGCGACCCAGGCAATTTTCGTTCTCCTGGACAATTTCCCCCAGCCTCTTATGGCACCCCTGCTTAGAACATTGTTTTACCAACAATAATGGTAAACAACTGAAACAGAATCTGGTACAATCATACATATGGGTTGCTAAGGGTTAATAATCTTGCTAAAAGACTAAACGCCTTCTGACCACCAGCTCAGACTGGTTTGAGTACAAAAATTAACCCATAGGTGTACACTTACCATCATCTTTATTGGGAGCACCTGCTCATTTATGCTATCCTAACAGCCAGCGTAACATCATATGGAAGCAACACAATGCAAAACACAAGCAGATCCAGGTCAAGAGCTTCAGATAATGTTGTTCTCAGTGACACGGCCTGTGACATGGTTGACCATGGCATGGTGCCAGATGGTCTGGTATGAGTATTTCTGAAACTGCTGATCTCCTGGGATTTTCACACAGTACAGTCTTTAGAGTTTACACAGAATGGTGTGAAAAACAAAAAACATCCAGGGAGTCTGCGAATGGAAATGCCTTGTTGATACGTCAGCCAAGAACAGGAACCTGAGGCTACAGTGGGCACACACTCACCTAAACTGGACAGTTGATTCCAGTTGATTCCTAAAAAGAAACCTCTCTTCATCCTATTGTAGTGTATTTACATAGTTTTTCATGTATCAATGCTTCATTTCTGGCCTTATTTTCCCAGCCTCATTTCAAGTTTTGACCTCTGCTAGTCCGATCTTGAATTATGATAATAAATTTGCCTACATTAACCACATAAGCTGTCTTGTGACACATGCCCCAGATCTTGTTAAGAATTATTTAAAATGTCTGCATAAGAAGACATCCAACCATCTTAGATGCTGGTGTGATACAAACTGTTAATATAAGATCATGGATTACATGCTGAGCATTTATTTTATCATTACCAAGGTCAAAGTGGATCACCTGCAGGCAAAGGGCCAAATAAATAAATAAATAAATAAATCATACATATAAACTTGAATAAAATCTGTATCTAAGAAATTTCACATTGCCTTGCATACAATCTGATTTTAAATGAAAATTTTATATTGTGTCATATTGTGTAATTTTTGAATGGTTTATTTTTGTTGATTTTCAGTTTATTACAAAAAAATTGATTAATTTCCCAGAAAAAAAAATTTTTGTTTTAGGCCATAGATGACTAATAAATATTCATTAAACATTTGATGAGCACACTCTCTAACCCAGACAATCTTGATTCTTTGTGAAGTCTCTCATCTGCATTCAGGCACTAATGTTACTAAGCCTTGATCTTTTGTGTTTTTATATCCAGGGTTTTCCTTGATACTCTTGTTTCTGTCTAACCCATTTGCTTCTCTGTGGGTTACCTGTCTATCTGCTTGTTTCCCAGCTCTGACTAGTACAATGTCATGCACTTTTTTTATTTTTTTGCATTTGCATCCAAGCCTGTGTGATTCCTGATTTTGCGTAAATAGTAGGTTACAATGAGTTAAGGCAGGGGATTTCCGTTCAAAGGCAAGTACTGGGACAATCACAATCATTTTGTCAATCTCCTCTGCAATATATTTGATCATCCTCTTAAGGACAAAGAGGACATTTAAAAATCCTTAACTTCAAACAAGGTCAAAGAATTACAGCTGAGTATGCCCTTGAGTTCCAAACACTAGCAACAGACTGAGGCTGGAACGAACCAACTCTCTGAGCTGCTATCTGTTGGGACTTTGGAAAGGGACTTTGTCATCAGTGAGTTAGTGTGCAGAGATAACCATCCATCACTAGAGACTCTCACTGACCTTGTTATTTATCTTGATAAACTGTTGATGGAGAGAAGAAAAAGTCCCACCTTTCAGCACTCCTCCTTCCCTCAAGAAGAGAATCAGGTGTATGACCCCTTGCATCTAGGTCACGCTTGGCTTATTCCATCGAAATGCCGGGGGGGGGTCTGCTATTTTGAGGTTGAGGGCAACCCATATCATTGCACTGTTCCCATACTTGTCCTACAGTTTCTGAGGCTCCTTGAGGTGGAAAACACTTGGTGGCTCAATCACAGTTCCTTAAACCTAACACTTTTCCTCTCAGTGTGATATTACATCATTCAGACACCAAGTCTCATTGCAGCACTGACCACAGGAGTAGCATTGAACTTCATAGATGAAGACCTGATTCAACAACTCCAGCTGGAGCTTCAAATATTAGAGTTGCCCAGGCATTTTCAAGCCCTGTTTAGTCAACCCACAGGGTAGAGACAGGGCCCATTACACATCATACTGCTCTGATGTACCTGGAAACTAGTGCTCTTCAAAGACTTCCCTGGCTTCAGTCTCACAGTCTACTAATCTCCTGGCCAAGCAGCACTGACCACAGGAGTAGCATTGAACTTCATAGATGAAGACCTGATTCAACAACTCCAGCTGGAGCTTCAAATATTAGAGTTGCCCAGGCATTTTCAAGCCCTGTTTAGTCAACCCACAGGGTAGAGACAGGGCCCATTACACATCATACTGCTCTGATGTACCTGGAAACTAGTGCTCTTCAAAGACTTCCCTGGCTTCAGTCTCACAGTCTACTACTCTCCTGGCCAAGCAGAGAAATTATTGCATAGTCACATCAGTGTCAAAGCTCAAACATACCTCGTTCCATAGTCCACAATCATAGAAAGCCCGGAAATTGCTTGTGCTCGCCCAACTCATCATCAGTATGACTGCAATAAAGATTTATTTTCTAACACAGCTCCACTTCAATTGCGAATTCAAAAAACAAAGCCATGGAAGAATACATATCTGAAACCTCTGAAAAAGGGCTGATTTCAGCCATGCATAGATAATAATGGTCTATACCAGATCATTGCCAAATTCCATTATCCCTTCCCCTTAGTCCCAATGGACCTAGAACAGTTGAAGTCAACCTCCATTTTCACCAAATATGAGCTCAGAAGTGTTTGCAATCTAATCTGCATTCAAGAGGGTTAGAATTGAAAGACTACCTTTGGTACTGCCTCTGGCCACTTTAAATAATTGGTCATGCCATATGGCTTTGTCAGTGCCCTGCAGTCTTCCAGGCCTTTGTGACTACTCTCGTTCCCTGAAAGAACATATTAAGCATGACAAATGTGTCCTCTTAACACTCTTGGATAGACACCTCTTTGTGATGGCTATACAGGTCTCCAGAAAAGCCTTTCAATGCTACATCATAAGCAAGGCATGCATGACTCAAATGTGTGCTCTGTCAATGAGTGGAGTACATGTAGTCAAATGTACTCAAGCAGAACTCCCCTGAACTCTTATTCAAGTTGTTGATTTTTGTGAATCATGTTTCAGTACAAAAACATCACTCAGTTTTTAAAGGGAGGAGAGTGATTGGATATCACAGTATCACAGTAACCACACTCTCTACTGAATTATTACATTTATAACTAAAAAAAAAAAAAAAAATGTTTTTATGGATTTTTTTCTGGATTTTTATTACAAGCAGCATTTGAACTAATAGTTTGTAAATTGTTGTAGTATGGTGAAATGGTGGAAAGTATCATATAATCAAAACTAACACAGAATGAATGAGAATAACAATTACTGCATTTTCCAGACTATAAATTGCAGAGTTTTGGCCACCTAGTAAGCATGTAAAAGTTACAGCTTCTAGAAAGGAATTACAGTCGTAAAAAGTATGTGGATGGATTTACTCACTCAAAATACATACAGAAATGAGATACAAACATGTTTTGAGTGAAGTGTCTTTTTAATTCTTTCTCTTGAATTCTTAATTCTTTCTTTTGGAACATAAAAGTTAGAAAATAAGGTGCAATTGCAAAATGTCTGAATTTTTTTCTGAATTTGAATGTGAAAAATGTAAATATAGTACTAGAGAAGCCTAGTGTCTTTTTTTTTTACTATGTAGGCCTATTTCAATTCACAGAATGCACACACCACAGTTCCATTATTGCATGTTGTTGCCATATGGCAACAATTACATTTGACCATTTAAACAGAATACTCAAATTATATAAACAGGTTGAAATTACAAAAAATAAATGTCAACTTATCTCAGATAGTGTTTCAATCTTTTCCTTTAAGTAGTTTTGCCTAAATACTGAATAATTAATCCAATTATGAGAACCCTCTGAGGATGACCTTCACCATGCCATGTGATTGAAGAAAGGGAAGTGCCAATTGCACTTTCTGGTCATGTGACATGGCATTTTTTTGCTATGTCAAAGTTAAAGCCTCCTTTTTCCAGTTCCATAGGAAAATAGTAGTTTTGTATTACTGCCTATCAAAAAATTGGAGGCAAAGTGCAGTATAGAGTTAATAAAGGATTCATTCAGACCAAACTCTTTTGTATAGTTTCATTGCTCCGTGAAACTTGCAATGCCCTAATCTTTTGCCTTATTTTTGTGTATGTGCTATGATCATGGAAATGCTCATGTGAATGAACCCACACAGGTATTGTAATTACATAAATTAAATAGACTCATAAATCGAATAGATCTATGAGACAAGTAAAACAGATCGGTACTTTCTTGCTTTACAGCCAAAACATTTTGTTATTTGTATAACATAATTCAGTCCACAGTTTTAAAACAGCTGGTGTTTTATTACAGTTTAATCGCTATTAGTGTCATAGACAAAACAAAAAGATACAGAAAAGCAATTAAATAATGAAGAATATTAGAAGTATTCTACTAAAGATCTAATTATTTTGTTAACAGCGCTTGACTCAGATGCACTTGAAGAATAAACTACTAAATCCTGTAGATATTGGCACCCCGTCCAGGGTGTCACCCACCTTGTGCCCTGAGTCCCCTGGGGTAGGTTCCAGGCTCCCTTCGACCTTGTGTAGGATAAACTGTACAGAAAATAGATGGATGGATGGATGGATGGATCCTGTAGATAACAGACTCATCAACTGTAAGAAAAAGATATGTTGTGTGCATCATTAAAAGTGCATTAGAATGAGATGAGAATTTATAACAATAATAAATATGTTCTTTTAGCCATATGTTCTGTTAGATATTTTTGAGTGTCTAAATGATTCAAGTATAATTACAAATTAGGATGTTCAAGGACTTTGGAGTGACCGTGTTTGTAAATCAGACTTTGTAATTTTCAATTATTTATTTATTTTTTCTTTCAGAAGATTTTCTCCAAATTCCGATTTAAACCCTATGCCACTGCAGGGTTTTGCCTTCTTCATTGCCTATTAATGATGACCTCATTTATACCAAATGGCAAACCTTAAAGCTTAGAATGTGGGTGTTGTATCCGAGGGGAGAACAGATGAAACATCACCAGCTCCTTTATTACACAACGGTGCCCTCAGTGGTTTCCTGTCCACAGTGGGATGTGTGTTTGGTTCAGATGGACAGCATGGGTGTTTGTATGCAACCCTCAGGCTACAGTATTTTCACATTTCTGATCCATTGCAACAGCCTGTCATGCCTAACTGCCCACACACTCACTCACACACACACACTCTTTCTCTCTTACACACACACACACACACACACACACACACACACACACACACACACACACAGATGTACATCAGTCCAAAGCAAACTGTATGTTTTTCAGATCCACAATCACAGAAGGAAGACAGGAAATAGACAGACGCACTCTACAAATGCATACTTCTTTTGAGTGGGCATGTCAGAAAAAAAATGAAAAGTTCTGCAAGTTGCTTGTCTGTTTAAATTTTTTATAAAGGTTTTCTACCTTGCACTGTATAGGACATAGATGTAACCATGGCAACCTTAGCTATCAGCACTCTTTCTAAAGAGTTTTGAGGCTTTTCAGACCAAAGCAAGTGTGTGTGTGTGTGTGTGTGTGTGTGTGTGTGTGTGTATGTGTGTGTTTGGGTGCAGAAAGTGAGTGTCAAAAAGTTCAAATGTTAAAGGATTTTACTATAAATAATTGAAGTGAGAGGCAGAAGGAGGGATTGCAGAATATGACATAGGCCTACTGGAGTGCTTAATATCAGACAGTTTCATAAATATGAATTATTAAACTATTTGCAATTAGTACTGCTACTTAAATATGGAATAACTAATATCAAGCTACCGATTGCTAGTTCTGGATAACAAATATCAAGCTACCTATTGCTAGTTCTGGATAATTAATATCAAGCTACCTATTGCTAGTTCTGGATAACAAATATCAAGTTACCTATTGCTAGTTCTGGATAATAAATATCAAGTTACCTATTGCTAGTTCTGGATAATTAATATCAAACTACCTATTGCTAGTTCTGGATAAT